>CM060185.1:7702500-8095000 GCA_030549335.1 Pontederia crassipes | reverse complement strand
TCGCATTAAAAATAATTTAAAATAAATAAATATTATTTTGAGAATGCATGGAATATAATCAATTAGTAATCCTAATCCATATAATATCATCATCTCCAAAGAAGATTAATATTTCAAATTAGTTATATAAGATAATTATATATGTACCATTGAAAAATAATTTTTTTTGTCAAATGAAAAAAAAATTGACTGAGTAGGACGTAGGCAAGGATTATAAAAGTAAATACGTTTATAATCCTAATTATAGAAAATTCAACAGGATCCCATATTATTTGTGAGATTGCATGGGGAAAAATCAATTAATAACCCATATTGATAAGTAATAATAAGATGGGATAAATGAGTATGCTAAGCGGCTTTTGCTCAACAGTGTGCGAAGCAGAATCCGAGCCGTTGGATGATGATCCGACGGAGGACAATGATGCATTTGATGTGATCCCTTCGGTTGCAATCCGACGGTCCAAGGAAAATATCGTGATATTTTCGTTTTCTCTCTCCCTCCTCTCTTAGTCGCAGATCCTTCCTCTCCGGCGATTCCAAGCGAGGTCGGCGACCGGTGGTTCCACGAGACCAGGGTTTCAGGCAGTGGTGGCCTTTGCCTTGGCCTCCACAGCCCTCCAAGCAGAGGAACATCCACTGACAAGGCAATCCTTATGAGCACGGAGCAGCGACGGAGGACGGGCTCGTCGAAGAAGAAGCACGAAGGTTTGGAGCTGCCGATCATCGATCGAGAGAAGGAGATCGAGATTGAGGTCTGGATCCATACGCGCGCGAGAGAGAGAGGTAACAACGGTGAGAAGGCAGTCGGGAGTCAGTAGGGAATGAGATCCCAGCCCGAGGTCGACGACAGAAGGCTCATCGGAGAAGAAAGAGCAGAGGTTTGGAGTTCGTCAATCGTCGATCAAGAGATGCCTCTGCGCTCCCCGGGGAAAATGGAGCGGAGGTCTGGCTGCGCTCGCCGGGGACGAGATCGTGGTCTGAGGTTGTAGCAGCCAGTCGTCGCCCCTGCGCTCGCCGGAGAAGAAGGATCGGAGGTCGCCGATCGCTGATTGAGAGTAGGAGATGGAGGCGGCTTGAGGTCGCAGCAGGCAATCGTCGCCCTTGCGCTCGCCGGAGAAGGAGCGGAGGTCGCCGATCGTTGATTGAGAGTAGGAGATCGAGGCGGCCTATGCCGGAGAAGGAGGCGGAGGTCGCGCAGTCGGCCAGCGAGAACTTCGACGGGCGTGTGTAGCACAAAGGGGCACGGGAGAAAGAGACGAGGGGGAGAAACATGAGAATTTCATCGTTTATGATATTTTCATCCACCCGTCGGATCGTAGTCCAATGGCTCGGATTCTGCTTCGCACACTGCTGAGCAAAAGCCGCTTAGCATACTCATTTATCCCTAATAACATATGTATATACAAACTATCAGGATTAGGACATATACTTTCTTTCTAAAAGAAAATGCACAAGTAAAAATATTTTATTTTAAAAGATAATTTATTATTTTCGGAATTAAAAAATAATTTAAAATAAATAAATCAATCTGAGTCAAATTAAAATTAATAATTTCATTTTATGAATTGGAGTATGATTAAAATAAATAATATTTTATTTCCTAAAATATAATATGCAAGTAAATAAGCATTCTTATTTAAAATATAGTTTATTAATTTTTGAAAAATTAAAATAAATAATTTAATTTGAGTCAAATAAGATTAATCTTTATTTTTTTATCAATTTTAGTATGATTACAAGGAAAAATAATTCTTTTATAAAAGATAATTATTATTTTTAGAATTTAAAAATAATTTAGAATAAGTAATTCAATTTGTGTCAAATTTAAGATTAATCTTTTCCTTTTATCAATTTGGGTATGATTAAGATAGATAACATTCTTTCTAAAAATGTACAAGTAAAAATAATTTCTTTATAAAAAATAATTTTCCGAATTAGAAAGTAATTTCAGATAAATAATTCAATTTGAGATAAATTAAGATTAATGTTTACTTTTTATTAATTTAAGTATGATTAATGTAAATAATATCTTCCTCATAAAAGATAATATGCAAGTAAATAATAATTCATTTTTAAAGGAGAATTTGTTATTTTTCAAATTTAAAATACTTTGCTTTGATAAATTATTATACAAGTATAAATAAAGTTTGATAATTATTATAAATCATAATATTTTAGTTATATATGATATATTGTTTATAATATTCCTCAACCGTGCATCGCACGGAATTTAGGACTAGTATTGAATTAACAATAGAATCCATTGATGATTTGAGCAGTATTTTAATCCGTTTAATTTAGTTAGAACAATTTGAACAAGATTTTTATTAGAATTTATTAATTTTAAAGATATGATAGGAATGGAATTATAAAAATACAATAAATAATTGAATAATAATATACTACTTTACATTTTTAAATAAATAAATATTGTTAAAATGTTTTCTTAGTTTTGTGTGTATATTATTTAATTAATTGCAATTATATTATTTTTAAAAATTTGTGATTTTTTTTTACTTTTCATGCATTTCTCTTTTTTTCTTATCTTTCCTCCATCAATTCAAATTCATCTTTCATTAATTTTTTTATTCACCTCGTACAATCTTCCACCTTTCTTCGTGGTTTATACATCTTTGTTCCTATAATCTTTCATCTTTCTTCCTTAGTTACACATATGGATAATTCATTTTAGTCCTTATTTTTCTTTCCTTTCAAGTATTTTACTTTGTTCCATCATTATGCTTTCCTTATTACCCTCCCTTTTTACAATTCTTCGGTTTCAAATTTTCAATCCATTTTTTAACTTTTGATTAAAATGAGATCAAATGAATTCTCGATCCAACCTGATTTGGCACAATTTGAATTTATTTTTTTTCAAAACATAAGTATATTCATTAAATCGGATTGGATAGATCTGATTCACAAATGAACTGATAAGACTGATTGGTCAAGTTTGATTTAAAAATTACTGAATATAAAAACTTATTAGCAAAAAATAATAATTTGATGTTTTTCATAATACTACTTTCCAATTATTTTGAAATAAACTTTGGCTTACATTGATCAAGTCGTATGTAAGTTGACATCGTTCAAGCAGATATCAAATTTGTGGTAAAACCCTAAATCCTCATATATAGAATGTCCATTCATTGTGGTAAAACACCAATGGTCCAAGCCATCCACTTTCGCCACAATTCCTCATTTTTTATTTTTCTTATTTTTTTCATAATTTTGAGTACATGATACATAATTTAAGGCATGTCAACAATTTGAATGATTTTTGTCTTGAATATTGTGTTAAAAACCCTATGAGTACTATGATTCACGTGGAATGGAAGGAAAAACTTTGTAGCACATATTCTTATAAAAAAATTAATTTAAAGTTCAAGAATCAATACCAAGGACGATCAATATATATATATGTATGTATATGTATATGCATATATATATATATATATTTATATATATGTATATGTATATGTATATGTATATGTATATGTATATGTATATGCATTTGTTGATAATATCTTAGATCTTAACACAATTATAAACTTTTTTTACTAAGATGTTATACATGTGCTCAAATAATTGGACGACGAAGTCGCTATGGAGGTCTTGCTATTCAAACAACAATCATGAGGAGGGAGTGGAGAGGGATCTAGGGGACTTCCTCCTAATGAAGGCTCTAATAGAACTTCTATATTTCTATTAGAGCCTTTGCATATAATTAAAACTTCATGAGGAATGAATTATTTTTCATACTTGTGATCATCATTATTTTCACATTAAATAAAATAATAATTATTCGAGGACATATTCTAGTTTAAGGTGAACATCGTATTTTTTGTATTCTTTTGTGTGAATGATTTTCTCTCATTCTTTTCCGTATGTATCAATTGTTCAAAAAAGATCAATGGAGTAAACCACTCAACCTAGGTGCAATAAAATGTCTACTCAAATCAACCTGTGTGTTTGAAGGCTAACATTCAACAATCTTCTAAGGCCAAATGGATGTTTAGTCCCCCATGGATCATACACCAATAATGGTAACCTAGAAGTGAGACTAACATTTCGTCCAACCCACAACTGAAAATCCATTTGTAAATGGATGTTTGGTCCACTTCTAATTGGGCATTCAGTTGTAGTATAACAAAAGTAAAATTAATCTTATATTAAGGTTATTGTTTCCTATGTTAAATGTATCAATTTTTAGGCTTTTCGCCACTTATTTCATGTATAGTTTAAATTGAAAACATGATGCATTAATCACTATAATTAAATTACAATGTGCAACATGTTTGTTATGTCTTATATAATGATGATCATAATTAAAAGATGAATTGATACAGATGTCTTATTAAAGATGATAATGGCTACACCAACTATATGTTTAAAGAAGATACTCATAAGATAAATGGTTTCATATGATATTTATGTTTAAGAAATTAAAGATAAATATAATAAGTTCATAATGTAATTTAAAATTAATATTTGAATATGATATGCAAAATCTACATGTATGAAATGTAGAAATTTCACCACAACGTCTAATTATACAACTAGCATACACGTGTTGACACGACGTGCAAAACTCGTGGCGTCAATGTCGCTCAATTCAAGCTTGCGGCCATTTAGTGTCATCCCAAAAAACACATGCACTCATCCCGCACTGCATCATATTGAAGAGTACCAAGTTATCCGTCCTTATGGCATTATTTTGTAAGGTCATCTTTATGAATGACCAAGTTATTCGTAGAGCATATTTTTACATTTTCACTTTTGTATTGAGATTTTTTTACTTACGATATATTAGAGATGAGTTCACTAGTGCCTTCCTATGACTATATGTATTCTAAGTTTCATTATATATAATACAAGTAAGCTTTTCTAATCCTAGTGTCGGACCTTGAGCATGAGGTGACAACTTAATGACCCTTCTCGGTGCCCCGTAATTCCTCGGATGCCCCTTTAACCGTTAAGTGCTCAATAGCTTGCATTAATGCCTTAATGTGCTAATGTCACAATCCCATGATGTAAAACTTCCACTGCTTACTCAAAACATGCTTGGTTAGGCGCCCCTTCGTCTAGTCACCGCACATGGTCTTGAGTTCGAGAATGACAATGTGACAAGTGGTATCAGAGTAGTTCATCCTGATCGGATTCATGTGACGGTGACTCGCTTGTGTTGATGAAATATGCCCTAACGTGAAAAAAATGCTTCCGTTCAAAAACCCCCCACTACGCCCAAGTGCGGTAGTACTATGGTCTCTGATCGTGGACGCCAAAGATGAATGCTTGACAAGCTTCATGGCCGCACACCCAATCGTTCCCCGTTGCAAGTTTCTCATACACCAATGTCATGTTAAAAAATGTCCATCATGCACTATGATGACGGATTAAGCGCCTCGCCTAACCGGGATGATCACACGTTATTCATTCGAGCAAATTGCCACTCTAAATGGATAGTCGAGAATCCCGAAGTGTCGTGATGTGCCAAGAAGAGTGCCCTCATACTCAGTCATGATGGTCATGCTTGCGTCGATCATACATTACACGTCCAGCCGTATAATTCGAAGTACCCATGTGACATTCATAGACTATCGTCCTACCCAGCTATGACAATTTGGCGCTACTTAGCATTCTATGACGTCGCGCCGCATGGCCAAGCATGCAATATGAAGCGTTCAACCACTCAACGACAAAAGTTGGGCCAATGTTAACCATTAGGGTTCAATGTCCCTAGCATCATTCACAAGTATCTCGTCATGCCGACAGCCCAGCTTGCCATGTCAAGATGATTTTCACAAGTGGGTCAAAGCATTGATCTCCTGCAAATACTTTGATATGAATTATTAGCCTAATCTGCTTCGTCAAGGCAAGCGACACAATATCACCCATCGAGAGTTGGGATGATCCTATTGCATGCCAACACAAATCAACTCTTCAACCACAATGATTAATTTGTCAAATAGTCTGATTGTCGGACATTAATTTGGTGAACACTTGACATGCTGCCGTCAAGTGTTCTGTTGCCGACCGAATGTAGTCCTACCTTTCCTTTCGGCCAACATCTTGAATAATCGAAGATGCTTCTAAGATCGAAGTCCAAATCTCGAAAAACACATTGACGTTGTCGTCCTTTTGAACGAAGATGGGTGTGAAATTGGGAGCTCTTGCCATGAGTTCACCAACATCAATCTGCTTGTCATCAAGTAGAGTGTCTTAACGAGCATCCCTATGGATCAGTGAAGACACTCAGTGAACAAGTATGTCAAATGTGCATAAGCTTTCTTGACAAGCACATTACCTTATCCGAACTGTGGATGGACAAGTGTCTAAGGTGCATCTTCTTCATCGACGAGCACAATGATGTTGCTCCGTCCATATCCAAAAGTGTTGTCGAAGCTTCAAAGAGATGTCCTAAAATCAGAAGAAGGCACCTCTCAAAAATCCTACAAGATGTGATAAACTATTAATGGCGATGTCACGACGCGCGCGTAGAGACTCGCGACGACAATGCCACTCAAATTAAGCTTGCGGCCACTCAGTACCATCCTAAAGAACACATGCAGTCACCCCGCACTGTGTTATTATTGCGAAGTATCAAGTTATCCGTCCTTGTGACATTATCTTGTAATGCCATCCTTGTGAATGACCAAATTATCCCTAGAGCATGTCTTTTATATTTTCACTTTTGTATTGAGACTCTTTTACTTACGGTACATTAGGAAGAAGTTTACTAGTATCTTTCTAGGCTCGTATATATTCTATGTTCATTATATATAATGCAAGCAAATTTTTCTAATGTCTGACTTTGAACGTGTGGTGACAACCTACACCCGTGACCCTTTTCGATGGATGTTAAGTGCTCAAGCGTGTGTATTAGTGCATCAGTACGCTAATGCCAGGTAAGGTATGTAATTGAAAGCTTATAAAAGTGACTCTCGACATAGTCGTCTCGACCCTAAAACTTTACTCAAAATAAGCTTGGCTAAGTGCTCCTTTACCTAGTAGCCGCACATGATATTGTGTCCGAAAATGAGTCGTGACATACACACATTAGAAATTATATATATAATAGAACTTGCAAACAATTGAAATACAACAATCTTCTGATAATAAGTGAGATCCCGCTGAGCCCATCAGTTTTCTGCGGTGGGTCATTTAGTTTATTCCCTTAAAATCCAATTTGATTTTTTTTTTCATAGCTTTCTAGATTTATTACTTAACCCTGATTGCTTACCTTATTATTTAAGGGGCATGTGCTTTTGAATTAAGAGAGAACTAAATAAAAGTTCCTTAATTGGTCAAATGATAAATAATTAGTCTCTTTTTAACCTTTTGTTTCTTCGCCTTTGAGACGAGTGTGTGAGCAAACTTAGCAAAGCTCATGTCTTGTACTGAGGAATCTCGTCTCTTGTACTTTGGGTCAATCTCATGTGCCATGACACAAAATCTTAGACCAAATTTATCATGCCAGTTGCCATCTAATAATTTCGGATGTCATGTGATTATACACATTCTCAAATTCTTCCTGCATTATGCCGTGTGCTAGGGGTGAAACCGGTGGAGATCGGATGGATTTTTGTGTTAAAAAAGATCGTCTTATATCTTTTGATTGGATTTTTAAAATTCAAAAATCTTATCGAATTTTTTGGAGTTTTAAATTATATATATTTTATACTTATAAAAAACTAATAATATAAAGAGACATTTTATTTCATAAATTAACGTCTTTTAATATTATATATTGTAATAGTATTATTTATGACTTATATTACTTTTCTATACATATAATGAGATAAGTAATATGTTTATTGAGTAATTATATATATTATAAATATTTAAAATATATATCCATATATATTTTATAATTTTTTAATTATCTAAGTTTCTATCGGATTTTTCGGATGATTTTTTAAATTTAAAAACTGCCTAAATTTTTTTAATATAAAAAATTAAAAATTTTGTGTCGATCAAGTAGGTTTTTTGTTTTTCTATTTTTTTTTCTTACACCCCTACCGTGTGCTTGTTTTTTGTTCTTTATTTTGATTTGCTTTTTGCAAATTTAAACCACAATTTTTCTCTCCCAATAAGATATTACACTTCATGACGCAACTTAAATCAAGGTCATGCCCCACGCGGGGTAACAAGACAGGGCAGAATATATATATATATATATATATATATATATATGGTGAATTAAATCAAAAAATCCAAATGACTCAAAATATAATAAATAAATAAAAATACTTTTTTTTGGAAACTTTCTTTCCTAGGCTTTTGAGCAGTGATTCAATTGCAGTTCATGGGTTATAGATGGGCCTTAACTCATGCACCGATCCAATAGAAAAAAAATGAAGTAATACAAAACTGACAACTCGGAGTTATATCTTTTATCTATCAAAGACAATTAGGATGTGTTTGGCAGAATCAAAATGAATCCAGAGATTGAAATTTTTTTCAAGGAAGCCACTTTTTAGTTTTTATTCCATGGAGTTAAAAACATTTTCAACTGTTTGGATAGTGGTAAACACATACATAAATGTTATAGAACTCCCACCGAAAAAAAAAATGTTACAGAACATTAGTAGGCTGATTAAATTATGAATTGACAAAACAAGAAGAACAATGTCATCAAATTAGGAACATGCTGCAAATTGTGCACTCCAGTACAGGGGAGCTTAAGCAACAACCCTCAAGCGTCCCACCTTCCTGTCCACAACCCTCTTCAGGAAGCTGCCTTCCTGAACGGTAAGAACTCGAGGCTGTTCGCCACGGCGAGCATCACCTCGTCACCTCGTGCATCTTTGCCCTGAACTCCGCTAGGTCCACCGTCCCGTTGTTGTCGTGATCCAACCACGCAAACAGGCCATCGTAAAGCTGCTGGGGCTCAGCACCACGTTGTCCACGTCGAAGTGCATCTCGAGCATCCTCAGACTCATCAGCTCTCTGGTCATCTCAGTGTAGGAGAGCAGCCTGTCCTTGTTGGCGTCAAGGTTTGTGAACTGCTCGTCGACCGACCGGTTGAAGGCTCCCTTGTCCTCGATGAAGCTGCGGATGGTGGCGCTGTCTAGCACTCGTCCTCGATGAAAGAGGGAAATCGAAGAAGAGGAGGACGAGACGCGCTGGCAACACAACGGAAAGGAAATGAAATGGAGCCGCACCTTAATTTTTTTTCCACCGGATGGACGCTTTTCCCGAGGGATATTATTCGACATTTTTGTATCCAAACAGCAAAAACGACAAGTTCTCAATTAAAGAAATCTAAACAGTGGTTTAGGCTTCTTCCACCGGAAAAATCATACTTCCAAACGGGGCCTTAGTTTATTTCCATGATTTTTCTTATTCCATTGAGCTAACATAAATGAAAGGGATATATGGAGGGGTAAATTCAAAAAGAGTTTATGGGTATGGATCAATAGTATAAGTTACATGATATAGTATATGGATATTGTACTAATACCTTATTAAAAATAATATAACATATTTTTTTATTAATTAAAAGGTTTATAATGATAATATAAATAGACTAATAATAATTTAATATCTATTATTTAATGATGATAGATGTTATATTAATAAATTTTATCTTAAATTATTCTTATTTATTTTTTAACACTTTCCTTGTTATTTTCTTTATTTTATCCTTTTGATAAGTTTCCATTCTAATCTTATTCAATTTTAAATACTTACCTTTTTATTTTAATTCCTATTTAATTGTAGAGATACGATATTCCTTCCTCTTAACTTCCTTATATTTCTTTCCTTTTTTCATTTAAATTTTCTATTTTTATTATTTTTTAATTTTTTTTCAAAATCTGCATTGAACCGAATTCCCGGTTCAACTGATTTTGCCCGATTCAATGACAAAACTATTTTTGAAACCTAACCGGACTTGATCACTGGTCGGTTCGCAGTTGAATCGGTCGGTCCGATCCGATTTTAAGAACATTGGTATGGATTCATTGTTGGATGAATATTTAATGATAAATAATTATTTAAGTTAATTGATGATATTATCGTGATACTAAGTAATTAAAATTATTTTAATTTTCTATTTTAAGACATATCATCAAATTTTAATTCAACTATGCAATTTTTTTTATGGATTTACTGATGCATATGTAATTGAAAAATCTATCACTAGACGAATTGAAAATTGCCCTTAGACAGATTCCATTACATTTGCAAGAATAAATGCTTTTTTTTCTTTTTGACGCAATAAAAGTGTTCATCTGAGTTTGTTTTGGACGAAAAAAAGATTTATCTCGGTTTTTATTACTAGAATTAGTAATACAAATTATTGGTGCTGCGATGTTAGGATGACCTCATAAAAAAGTTATACCAAGTGAAATGTAGAAAAAAGAAGAAAAATTAAAACCTAAGACAAATTAAAAAAAATAACGTATGATTATCCAAATTCTAAGAAAGAAAGATAATAAATAATAGAGTTTTGTTCAAACACTAACGTGCACTTGTTGCTTATCTTTCCATAAAACTCCAGGGGAGAAAATGGACCTACGTACATTATCTCATCCCAAAACATGTAAAAATGACATTTATACTGTATTCCTTCTTGGTCTGCTAAAACTTGTATTCTGTGGCTTAAAATTAGATAATTTTTTTAATACTATTTTTTGTAGAATGTTAATCTACCCAAAAAAATAAAATTTGTTTTTCTTTTTTACTATTTGATGACATCGTTCTTACGCAAAGATTAAAAGCTTAAGTCACTATTGATACTTTTTGTATGCTTTAATACTGTTTATCTTGACTTATAGCTGAACGATTTTTTTTATTTTCAAGAATTATCATTTTTTTCCTTCACTTTCCCAGTAACATTCTATTAACTGAATTCATTTTTATTTTAAGATGAAAACTAACTTTTAAACAAATTTCATCCAAATAAGCAGAACATCAATTCACATTCATTAAGTCCCTATTTATTTATAGCCACATTTTTGTTTGTGCGAGTTGATTGTTGTTTTAGTGTAAAAAAAATTCAGAACTTACTATCGATCATATAGGGGCCCTATTGTATATGTTTATAAGTTAACTTGACTAATATTTTATACTATTAACTCGACAAGAATAATATACTTTATATTTTAATAAAATCATTGATAGGCTATCTATAAATTGAGTAAATTTATATTGAAGTAGGTAGGTTCCCTGATTTTTTATATTTAGAAACTAAATTGGATTTTCTTTGGACGTCAAAAAGTTTAAATTTTCAAGTTGGGTTGGGCAGTATTTTTCAGATCTGCAAGGTTTAAGTTTTCTTTTTTTTTTTTTGGCTGCTTCCATCCTTCCGAAGTGTTGCTCATGTAATATAAGTTATAACAGTTCTTTAGGAAGCTTCCTCCAAGTCAATGAAATTAATTAGTTTTGTTCGCATTCTATCCTTCCTGTCCAATCGACTTCAACTATTAAATTAATTGAGGGGATATGATATTATATAAATGACTGTATATGGAAAGCAAGAACTGGTTGTAGCTAGCGTAAAGTAAAGAAATTACAACTAATAATTAATGGATTGTAGTATGATCATAAATAGAAGAACACTTGCTATAATTAATGGATCGTAGTCTCTTTTCAGAGTTTAGAATAATGAACAGGTTTTGATCAATGTGCTGAAACCAGATTGATCTATTCTACTACTGTAAACTACAATCATTCACGTTATAAATTAACAATATAATCGGCGACGAGTTATGATATGCTCAAGATGTAATAACTGTTTGATTGTGTACCCATGCGATACTTGAGGGTTAATATTTATACTGCGTTATACATTAATATTATTTCATATCACTAATTGCTAGTTGGTTTTGAAGGATTAATTAGAACGATGTGGAGCCATCAGCCATAAGTCCCCCAAGACTACAACAAATGTTACAAAATAAAAATCCATCTGCATGACGATCGTGTTACATCTTGGATAGCAACTAAGTAAGATCCAGTCAAAGAGATCGACACTGGGTCAACGTCTCTGCATAACTCTCATATGTTTGAAGGCAAAGCTTCTCAATCATCATCATATATTTAGCACCAAAATCCAAGGTTCATAAGATTTCTCTTTACTCTGCATTTCTCTCTCTCTCTCATAATCTTCATGGCCTCGAATGAAGATTACTTCAGCAATTATATGGTCTTGAAGCCAGAGAAAGGAGGCCTACTTCATCTCTACCAACTGCTGCGCTCACACAAAGTTTGCGAGAATGATTTGGTACACTGCCCTCCTGGAACAGAAATCATTGAAACGAGACGACGATGGGCTATCTTCGTCACTATCCTCCTGCAGAAGCTGCTGCTCTTCTTGAGGAAACCGATGGCTTTGTTTGGATCGGCAATTGAATTCTGGTGGAACCTCTTGTGGGCAAATAAGAGCTTTTTGTCTCTCCTATCTAATCTTATCAAAGGTCAGTTCTCGTTTCATGCATCTATCTATCTATATGTCTGTCCTTCATGATCACATTGAGAACTACCGAAAAGTGCATGTTTACAACCTTAGATGCAACCCATTCATGTCAACAAGCATCACTGGTCATCTTTAATTCCTTCATTTACTCATAACTATATGTACTTAGAACGATAACAGAACAAGAAGATCGATGTATATATATTTGTTCATCATTAGAAAGAGAGAAAAGAGGCAAAAGGTTGACGTCTTTCCACTAATTCGGCCTGTTTGCAGATAGTTCTTGAAACACAATATAACTATACTTTCCGGGTGCTCTAATTTTCTCAGATTACTTTGCCGTGGTAATTAATTGAATTGCGCCCTTCAAAATTAGTGAGGGGAACTTGTTATATTTTATAAGCATATAGCAGTAGGATATCCTCTATTTTTCATTTATTGAATGACGAATTAATTCAAAATGGTAAAAGAAATGTGTTTAAACCTCATAAATTAGTCTGTCTTTAAATTTTCATAAACAGACTTTTGATATTGATCGATGCTAAATAAACTCATAGGAGTGTCGGACTTTAAGATAAAGGTTCTAAGCATCATCACAATGTTAATGAAATAGACTTGAATCTCGAAGAACATGAAGAAAACAACACGTTAATCTGTAAATAAAGATATCAAGAAACATTATTGAAGCAGGCATTATTGAAACTGAAACATGAAGAAAACAACACGTTAATCTGTAAATAAAGATATCAAGAAACATTATTGAAGCAGACATTATTGAAACTTGAATCTCGAAGAACATGAAGAAAACAACACGTTAATCTGTAAATAAAGATATCAAGAAACATTATTGAAGCAGGCATTATTGAAACTGAAACATGTTGATTTCATCAACATGTCAAGCACTTTTAAATATAGACATTGTCAACCAAAAAAATTAATATATATAGTTTTCCTGCCCCCTTATAATTAATTAAGATGCATATCCACAAGCTCAGATTTTTTCGTGCGGGAGTGTCTTAACATTATAATAAGAAATAAAATGCATGACCTTGAGTAGATCGGTTGATTGGTTTTCTTCTTGAGTCGAATTGACTAATCTGATGTTCGGAAAGAGTAAATCTTGTGACTCTGAGAAAAATTTTGTCTAAAATAATAATTTTGATAATCAAATCTTTTTTTTTTTGAAAAGATGATAGATTAATTAAGTGATAACATCCGTGTACAAAATTAGTGGAACACCCGGAGGTGGAATGTCCACAAAAAAAAAAAAAGATTGATAGATGAACTACGACCAAAAGAAGCCAAGGCGTCTGCCTCAGAATTATACAAACGATTTACATGAATGCACTTGAATTGCAAAAAGGAAGCAGTCAGCGCGAGGATGTCGTTAAAGATGTTGCTGAGCCTCCATGGACATGGTGATGCTTTGTTGATGATAGCCACTGTCAAAGTGGAGTCAGACTCTAAGATAAGCATTTGAATTTCATGATAAACACTTTGCTGCAAGCCGACAAGAATCGCTCGCGCTTCAATCTCCAAAACCGAGTGACCATGACAAGGGAAAGCTCCTGCACAAAAGAAAGTGGTATTAGAATCTCTAATTATGTAGCATGCTCCCCCCACTCCAGTCCTGCTCACGAAGAAGCCATCTGAGTTCAATTTGAACTAAGACTAGGGTGGAGGCTCCCAAGAAATCAAGGATTGGTTTGTTGGGGAAGACCCCTCAGTAGTGATGGGTGGGTTTAACTCATAGTAGGAGACCAGGACACGCGACCAGACCGCAGTTTGCGGTTGCCAGGTTGGAGTTAAAGTGTGCATCATTTCTCATTCTCCAAATTCCCCAAAGAGTTAAGGCAAGTAAGGTTTGCAAGTTTGCTTTTGAGGAGGCAGAAATAGAATTGCCCTCTAGAATCCATCCCTCATCTTCCCAACTGCTAAAGTGTTGAAATGTGTAACCAGTTTTACATTGGAACAGATTCCATAATGTCAAGGAGACAGAACATTCAAAAAAGAGGTGGCGGTTAGTTTCAGTGGTAGTGCCACAGAGGGGGCAAATAGGATTTGCAGATGAAAAGAGTCTAGAAAGGTGATGATTCGTTGGTAACCGATTGTAAGCTAATTTCCACAGAAAAATATGGATCTTTTGGGAAACATTGATGCACCAAATCTTACTCCAACCTGGCCATCCAACAGACTGAGGTGGCACGGACGGTCTACTAATAAAGTTATAAACAAAATGAACTGTTGGAATTCTAGAAGGTTCTGATGTCCAAACGCAAAAGTCCTCATTGGGGAAAGCAGGCAGAGTAATAGACATAATTTTATCCACTAAACAAGGAGCAAAGCATTCCATAAGAATATCAACATTCCAGGAGTTGTTCGATATCAGATCAGCAGTCATATAAGTAGCAATAGGTGAGGAGACATTAATGTAGGTTGGCATACAACATAAAGATGTATTGAAAATCCAGGGGTCGTAGTAGGCATGGGTAGTGATACCGTTACCAATGTGCTTCCTAATACCCAATTTAGTCTTGTCTAAGACTTGCAAAAGTTGTTTCCAGCATCGAAAGTTTTAATCTTTTTGGATTTTGATAATCAATGTGATTGCTGATATTATGCCATGGGCGAGGAAGAGTGTATTTCTAAGTGATTAGTTTTGAGAAGAGGTCATGAGGGTACTTGAGTGTGTTAATGATTCTTTTTGAGAGAAGAGCAATTTGCATGTGAGATAAAGACCTTCTTGCTTGGGCAATAGAGTGGTCCCCCAAGGAATGAGGTGAAGCCCATGTTTCTCCCTAGAGGAAGACCAAAGAAAGGACCTAGCTGATTTCTCAATGGAGTGTAGGAGCCCAGCAGAAACATGCAAGGAGCTGAGAGTATATATTGGAGTGGAGGACAAGGTGGACTTAATTAGAGTGAGTTTCTCTGATACTACTATCACTTAACTACGTTGATTAACTATTATTATAATAGTCATTATAATTATTATTATTTAGCAAAATTTTCCAGATTATTAAGCACAAACTGTAAGAACATATTTCCTTTAAACAAACACAATCTTTATTAGTTTTCAACTATGTTTGTATCTCAGGGAAAGTGATAATTCCAGATAAAGGCTCATCAACTTATAGATCTGCAATTGGACTCATGGACACAAGAATTGAGTTAGACAAAAATATCACGCCAAAAGACGCCAAATACCATGCAGCTCTTTCCATCATGGCTGCCAAACTGGCTTACGAGAATGAATCGTTCATCCAAAGCACCATCAGAGACCACTCCAAAGCACCATCAGAGACCACTGGAAGGTACGAGCTCTCCTGCTTGTGAGAAACTTGTTCCCAATTGAGATTGAGGGATAGACACAATGCATTTAAAGTTGATTTATGACGGTTCCTCCATGTTTGTTCGTGCTTGCAGATGGAATTCTTGGAATACTTCAATTGCTGGAATGGTAAGGACAACTAAACAGCGTTATGGATTAAGCTCATATTGCAGTCTTTTCATTAAGCTTTTGAGTAAAACCCATGCTTCACACTTGCGCAGACTACCAAGAGCAGTTCTCGACTCAAGCTTTTCTGTTCAGCGACAAACCTGAGAACGCCGAACTGATCGTGTTGGCGTTCAGAGGCACCGAGCTGTTCGACGCGGTCCAATGGATTACGGACGTCGACTTGTCCTGGTACGAGATACCGCAGGTCGGCAGGGTGCACGCCGGATTCATGAAGGCCTTGGGGCTGCAAAAGGAAGGCGGATGGCCTAAAGAAATAAAGCAGACCGAAGGGACGCGGCCGTTCGCGTACTACGCCATCAGGGAGAAGCTAAACAGTGTGCTGCGCCAGCTATGTTGCATGGATACGGGTACGGTACCGGTACCCGGTACGGGTACGAGTACGGAGTACGTCATTTTTTTTAAAAATAAGGTATGGGTACGTGTATAAATATATATGTATTAATTATTATATATGTAGATATTTAGTTATATATACATATGATAACTTGTAATTTGCTAATGTAAAAATTTTAAATATTAATCAACAAAAGATTAAGAATAAATGAACAATTAAAGAAAAAGTTTAATGATAGTGTTAGATGGGCCCAACAAAGCCCAACTGTGAAACTTTGCCAAAGACGTTCTCATATTAAATGGCTTAGGGCTGTGAACCTAAAAAGCAAGGCGGCAGGCGGCAGGCGGCAGGCGGCAGAATTGGAGGCTGACTGCAAGGTTGGAGAAAGAGAACAAAGCCACCAGCGTGTTTGGCCTCGGAATGATAAAGATGAAGACCATCACCATTCACCGGCAAGAAGGCTGTCCTCATTTCAACGATAGAACACACTCGATGACGTCAAGAAGCCATAAAAAACACTTGACAACACGAGGTTTGGTTGCCAGCTATTTTCTTCCTCCTTTGTGGACGGCTTTTTCAGTTTTCTTCTCCCTCTTCTATGGACTGTATCTAGACTTACCCAGCTTTTAGACGTACCCATCCCGTATCCGCACGTATCCATTTATTAGAAAAATATTTATTAATATGGATACGCAGGGGTACGCGTACCATGCGTACCCCAAGCGTACCCGTACCGGGTACGTACCCGGTACGGGTACTCCAGCCTTATCGGCGTACCCGTGCATCATAGTGCGCCAGCATGCGAAGGCCAAGTTTTTGGTCACGGGGCACAGCTTGGGCGGGGCGCTGGCCATCCTGTTTCCGACGGTCCTGGCGCTGCACAAGGAGGAATGGCTGCTGGAGCGGATGGAAGGAGTGTACACGTTTGGGCAGCCAAGGGTTTGCAACCGGGAGGTGGGACAGTTCGTGGAGAAGCATCTGAAGAAGGAGGGGAAGGAGAGGTACTACAGAATTGTCTACGGCAATGACATGGTGCCGAGAGTGCCGTATGACAATTCAGCTCTCTTGTACAAGCACTTCGAAACTTTGTTCTACTTCGACAGCTTCTACAGTGGAAAGGTTAGTGGTCAAATTAAAAAAAAAATATGCGAGATCATATTTATGTTCATACATGAATGATGAATGACATCGAGGTCCTGGACTGAACAGGTGATGGCAGAGGAACCCAATAAGAATTACTTCTCATTGTGGACTGTGATCCCCAAGTACGCGAATGCTGCATGGGAGCTCGCTCGGAGCTTTATCATTAAATACGCTGAGGGGCCCGAGTACAGTGAAGGGTGGCTCTAGGTGTTCCTGAGAATCTTTGGCTTGCTAGTTCCCGGTATAGCGCCGCACTGCCCTCAAGACTACGTCAACTCCACCCGATTGGGGATTGATCTGGCAACAGCATTGGTTGTTCGTGACAGCGGGATAAACAAGACAGAATAGGTTGAGGCGGCTGAGCTAATTTAAAGTGCCCCGTCTCTCGTTTCGAACTCAGAGAAATGTAATGTTGTTGTGAATATTTGTCACCTAAGATTCTAAAGCTAGTAAATTGTAAAACATACATTTGATAATCATGCTCATCATGAACTCTGGAATTCCAAAATGGAGAGATGTTTTAGGTCTGGTTTTACCAGGTAAAAAGTTTTTTTTAATGAAAGTTGATTATCCATTGATGTAAAGAGAGAATTGTCCAAGTATCTTCTCGTGAGGAGAGTTCTCCTTCCAAAAGTGGTCCGAGAGCGACATTCGATAGAAGCTATGTTGCATAGGTACGGGTACGGTACCGATACCCGATACGGGTACGGGTACGGGGTACATTAATTTATTAAAATTTAGGATACGAGTACGTTATATATAATATAAATTATATAAAAATAATATATAATATAAAAAATTAAGCTATAATAATAAATAATAAAATGATTTTGCAAAAAGATATCATATTTCTATTAATATCAAATAATTTATCACATCATATTGTCTTTAATTATGGCAGCAAATAAAAATCCTAATTAAGTTTACAACATGAAGTCTTGCCATCATAAAACAAAATAAAATTATAGCGCTAAGTTGTTAGTTTTCTTTTTTATTGCATATCTTTCGTTCCTTTTTTTTTTGGTAAGGTAGTGCTCTCCACTATACGTGTATCACTTTTTCTCCCATTTTCCTCTTTTTCTGTATGGCCAAATCATCTTTTACTTCTCTCACCTTTCTCCAGTTCGGTGACTTCATTCTTCTTGCTCGTTTTGGTTTGCAAACTCCGTTTTAGGATGGGTTAGACGTACCCATACGTATCCAGTGTGTACCCGTACCCGGTACGTACCGAGTACGGGTACTTCAAGATTTTTGCCGTACCCGTGCTTCATAGGATAGAAGTTAGTCAAAAAATCCTCAACTCGATCTATTGACTTTACGATAGACATGTTTACGTTCAAAAGAGTGGAGAGAAGCCATGTCGTGCCAAATGTTAAGTACTCTCTAGGGATATGAAGTTTTTTCGAAGGACTATTTAGATGAGTTATTGGTTTTTCGCAGCATAGTGGTATCCAAGTCTTATAGAAAATTTGTGATGCGGGTCATTAGTCCCCAAGCTTTTGACTTTGATCGAGTACCATGCTTTGACTTTGATCGAGTTGAGGATTTTGAAAATCTAAGAGTCTAGAAGAGTCCGGTCCTAGTCCCTCGCTGATCCGACCTCCCAAATTCTAGTGTTGTCGATTTTGAAAATGATAATTAATAATACAGCTAAACATGTTCCACAACACATAAAAATATTATAGTCAAGGAATATTTTGAGCATTAGTTTCAACAGAAAACACATAAACCACATGTTGGATCGACTGAGTGATCAAATCTCACAACCCACTCCAACGTAGGTAAGCGCCCATGTTTTAACTTCCATACAATAAAATTAATTTTCCAAGGAAGGAGCAATTTCCATAACACAGTCCAAGCATGCTCTCGGATCACCGAAAAGTGGAGTTGCCCTGAAGCACAGACAGTTCTATACAAACTAAGCAGTAATCTTTTCACTGGTATCCATCATTCAAATCCAGTTATTATCATGGACAGAAACTGACAAGTATAACAAGCGACGTTGCAAAGTAATTCGAGAATAAAGGGATATTCCAGCTACCACTAGAAATAAGATGAGAGAACATTTCACGAGTTGAGAAGATTCTCAGACATAAGTAGTGCTACCATTACCACAGTATCTCTTGATACTCAGTTTAACAGCATCTAAGGAGTTTAAGGGCATTTCCCAGCTCCATGCGATGTTTCTATAGGGGTTAGAATTAAATCAGGGATACATGCACAAGCCTCCAATCAGGGAAGGGAAAAAGTTTAGGGGGGGCCAACAATATGTATGTATAAAGAAAATCTTTTTCTCTATGTGAGATCGAACCCCAGACCTGATAACAAATGCATAATGCCACTTCCCACTAGGCTAACATTGATCATTTGATATCTTTAGGGGGACAATATATATAATATAACGTATAATATTAAAACATACATATAGTAGTCTAATCTCAAAATGTGTGTGTGTGTGGGGGGGGGGGGGGGGGGGGGGGGGGGGGGGGGGGCATACGTAGTTCCGCCCCTGCCTCCAATGCCTTCAAGTACCTGCATCACTGTTGGGCATTTATTGTTTACACTCCGACATCGAGTAGAAATAAAAAAAAGAATCGTCCGAGCCGAAGACATCCGAGCCGGAGGAGGAAAGTAATTCAACACAAAGTTGTTGTCTACTGCAGCTATAAAAGAAGAGGTGTAGATGGCTTGATGAGACATACCTGTGCCGCGCACAACGAAGTCATACAGCGCGCAGAACGAAAGCCATTGAGAGAGAGAAAAAGAGAAGAGAGAGAATAAAACTTCAGGGTTCATTTTGGGAACGAGTTCTTATCCGTTCTCGACGAAACTTCAGACATTACTTCTCAGCAGCCTTCTCATATATTCCCCATATTCCGGTGAGATCGTTCTGACTTATATCCTCAATTTCGAGAGACATTTATTCTGTGGCATCCAAGATTAATTCTTGAAATTATTATTGTAATCCTCTGCATAGTCCAGAGAAGATATTTTGTAACATACTATTATTTCATAATGGAAGATCTGCTGCTTGCTCTCGTGTTTTTTCCTCTCACATTAAGGGGGTTTCCACGTTAATTCTTTGTGTCTTTGGTCTAATTTAATTCCGCTATATTATTTTCATCATCCCATTATTATTGTGCGCATTAAAAGGGAAAAAGAAAATAATTTCGTAACTATCAGTTCAACATTTTTTCCCAACAGTGGTATCAGAGTCTGGTCAGGAAGTGCACATTATAATGGAGGACAATAATGCCCCCAGTCGGATGCCTGTGCTCACAGGAACAAATTATTCTATCTGGAAGCCTCGGATGAAGGATTACTTAAATTGCAGAGACCTTTATGATCTAATCAAAGGTGATGTTGCAAAGCACGAGAATATGAATGATAAAAAGTGGGGGAGGATCAAGACCAAGACAGTCGCATAAATCCGATAATGAGTCGACGACAATGTGTTTCATCATATTGCAAATATCGATGAACCTGACGAAGTGTGGAAAAAATTGCAAGAAATTATGAGCGCAAATCACCGCAGAATAAGGTGCTATTGATGAAGAAACTTGTTAACCTGAAGTACAAGGATGGTCATTCTGTTGCAGAACATCTTGGCAGTTTTCAGAAATTAATTAACAAGTTGTCCTTAGTGAACATTGTGTTTGAAGATGAGATCCAAGCACTACTACTGTTGAGTTCTTTACTTGATAGTTGGAAAATGCTCATTATCTCTCTGAATAACTCTGCTCCAGGTGGACAAATATCTTTAGAAACTTTCAAGGATAGTTTGTTTAATGAAGAAACGAGAAGGCAAGAGCAGAATCTCAACAATAAATCAGAGGCATTCATCGTGGGAGAAATAAACAGAAAAACTCTCACAGTCACGATAGATCAAGGTCAAGAGGAAAGTCGAAGTCCAGAAAAGAAGTCACATGTTATCATTGTGGCAAGCCAGGACACTTTAAGGAGTGCAGAAAATTAAAGCGTGATCAATCACATGAAGGGTCTGAAGATGCTGAAAAAGAAAAGAAGGGCAGTGGTGGAAACAACATTGCGGTGGCTACATCAGACGATGTATACTTTCTTATTCAAGAAGAGGAAGAAGGTGGTGTCAATGTTGTGAGTCAAGATTCAGTTTGGATCTTAGACACTGCAGCTTCGTTTCATGTTACCCCACGCAGAGATGTATTCTCAACATATAAAGAGGGATCATTCGAGTCAGTAAAGATGGGGAACAAGTCGGAGTCTCAAATTGCTGGCGTTGGAGACATTCAGTTGAAGACCAACATAGGATGCAAGATTATGCTCAAAGATGTGAGGCATGTACCAGAGATCCGTCTCAACCTAATTTCAGTTGAAAAATTAGACGACGACGGCTATGAGAGCAACTTCAAAAGGGGAGTGTGAAAACTCAAGCGAGGTTCACCCCTACTGGCGAAAGGAAACAAAGATGGTACACTCTATAAGACTGAAGCACAACACTGCACCGAGGAGATAAACGTGACTCAAGAAATATCATCCTCTGAGTTATGGCACAAGCGGCTTGGTCACAAAGGTGAGAAAGGACTTCAGATATTAACTGAACAAAATTTGCTACCAGATGTGAAAGAAACTTCACTTGATGTATGTGCTCACTACTTGGCTGGTAAGCAGACTAGAGTTACATTTAATAGGACTTCTTCATCTAGAAGTTCGCACATACTTGATTTGGTGCATACTGATGTCTGCTATATGAAGGATAAAACTCTAGGTGGCGCTCTTTATTTTGTTACATTTATTGATGACCATTCTAGAAGAGTCTGGGCTTTTCTTATAGCACACAAAAATCAGGTGTTGACAGAGTTCAAGAAGTTTCATGCCAAAGTCGAAAGAGAAACTGGAACACGGTGTATTCGAGCAGATAATGGCGACGAATACAGAGGACCTTTTGAAGAATACTGCAACACCTATGGCATCAAGCTTGAGAAGACAGTTCCCAAGACTCCTCAGCAAAATGGTGTTGCTGAGAGGATGAACAGAACAATCGAAGAACGTGTCAGATGTATGCTTCTACATGCCAAGCTATCGAAGGGATTTTGGGGTGAAGCAATGATGACTGCAGTCGAACTGATCAACCGCTCACCATCAGTACCTCTGGATTGTGACATACCTCTAAAAGTCTGGTCAGGGAAGGATGTTTCATATAAACATCTCAGAGTGTTCGGCTGCAGAGCCTTTGTTCACATCCTTAGTGATGAGCGGTCAAAACTTGACAGCAAATCGAAAGAATACATCTTCCTCAGATATGGAGGTCAAGAATTTATCTACAGACTCTGAATCCTGTTAACAAGAAGGTTATCAAAAGCAGAGATGTAGTGTTCATGGAACACCAAACAATCAAAGATCTATCGAAGGACAAAGAGCCAACTACCTTCACCGATTATTTAGCTGAACCGAGTACAGTTGACGCGCCGATAGAAGATGACATTGCTCCAGAAGCTGATCAAGACGATAGTAGCAGTGAGAGCAGCTCATATAATTCAGATACACATTCGGATAGTCAAAACAGTGATGATGAGCCACATATCGAGCATGATGCATCAGAACAAGAACCTCAGTTGAGAAAATCGAATAGACAAAGACAAGAGTCAAAACGGTACTCTCTGACAGAGTACGTGTTATTAATTGAAAGGGGATAACCAGTATGTTATCAAGAAGTCTTGTCACATGAGCAGAAAGATGAATGGATGAAAGCCATGCATAATGAGATGCAATTTCTGCATAAGAACAACACCTACAAACTGGTGAAGCTTCCTAAAGGGAAGAGGGCACTCAAAAATAAGTGGGTGTTTCGACTGAAGAGTGAAGAGAATAATCCACACCCAAGATACAAGGCAAGATTAGTTGTCAAGGGGTTCAATCAGAAGAAATGAATTGATTTTGACGAGATATTCTCACCAGTGGTCAAAATGTCATCAATTCGAGTGGTTCTTGAATTAGTTGCTACCAAGGACTTGGAAATTCAACAGTTAGACGTCAAGATAGCTTTTCTCCATGGTGACTTGGAAGAAGAGATTTACTTGGAACAGCCAGAGGATTTCCAAGAGAAAGGAAAAAAAATCTGGTGTGTAAATTGCAGAAAAGCTTATATGGACTCAAACAGGCATCTCGTCAGTGGTACAAGAAGTTTGAGTTGTTCATGACGCAACAAGGATACAATAAGACCAGATCAGATTATTGTGTCTTCGTGAAATATTTTTCACATGATGACTTTATTATCCTGTTGTTATATGTTGATGACATGCTTATTGTAGGCCAGGATAAAAGTAAAATTGACAAGTTAAAGCAGGAGCTGAGTCAATGCTTTTCCATGAAAGACCTAGGCGCAGCAAAGAATTCCTCAGCATGAGGATCACCCATGACCGAGAGCAGCGCAAGTTATGGTTATCCCAAGAAACATACATCGATAAAGTCTTGGAGAGGTTCAACATGAAGAACGCAAAGGCAATTACATCGTCACTTGCAGGTCACTTCAAGTTGAGTTCTAGACAGTGTCCGAGGAACAAAATCGAGAAGCAGAAGGTGAAGAACGTCCCATACGCATCTGCACTTGGCAATCTGATGTATGCAATGGTTTGCACAAGGCCAGACATAGCATATGCAGTTGGTGTGGTGAGTCAATTCCTATCAAATCCTGGTAGAGAGCATTGGGATGCAGTCAAGTGGATTCTCAGATATCTTCGAGGCACGTCTAAGATATGCTTATGTTTCGGAAACGTTGAGCCAGTGTTAGAAGGATTTACTGACTCTGACATGGCAGGAGACATTGATAGTCGAAAGTCAACTTCTGATTACTTGATGACATTCGCAAGAGCAGCAATCTCATGGCAATCCAAGTTACAGAAGTGTGTTGCACTAACGACTGAAGCAGAATATATCGTAGCTACTGAAGCAGGCAAGGAAATTCTGTGGATGAGACAATTTCTGAGGGACTTAGGTTTGACACAGCAGAAGTACATTATCCACTGCGACAATCAGTGCTATACATTTGAGTAAGCATTCTAGTTTCCACTCTAAGTCCAAGCACATTGATGTCCGATATTATTGGATTCGCAATGAAACGAAGAAGAAGAAATTCTTTCTTCGAAAGATCCATACTGACAAAAATACGTCAGATATGATGACGAAGCCTCTATCGAGAGAGAAGATCGAGTTCTGTAGGAAGCATGCAGACTTTGTGGATTACTTCGCATAAACAAGAAGGGGAGTTTATTGGCCGTTTATTGTTTACGCTCCGACGTTGAGTAGAAATAAAAAAATAGAATCGTCTGAGCCGAAGACATCCGAGCCGGAGGAGGAAAGTAATTCAATACAAAGTTGTTGTCTACTGCAGCTATAAAAGAAGAGGTGTATATGGCTTGATGAGACAAACCTGTGCCGCGCACAACGAAGTCGTACAGCGCGTAGAACGAAAGCCACCGAGAGAGAAAGAAAAAGAGAAGAGAGAGAAGAAAACTTCGGGTTCGTTTCGGAACCGAGTTCTTATCCATTCTCGACGAAACTTCAAGCATTACTTCTCAGCAGCCTTCTCATCTATTCTCCATATTCCGGTGAGATCATTCTGACTTCTATCCTCAATTTCGAGAGACATTTATTCTGTGGCGTCCAAGATTAATTCTTGAGATTATTATTATAATCCTCTGCATAGTCCAGAGAAGATATTTTGTAACTTACTATTATTTCATAGTGAAAGATCTACTGCTTGCTCCCGTGATTTTTTCCTCGCACATTGAGAAATTTTTCACGTTAATTATCTGCGTCTTTGATCTGATTTAATTTCGCTATATTATTATCATCATCCCATTATTATTGTGCGCATTAAAAAAAAAGAAAATAATTCTACAACTATCAGTTCAATCTTTTTTTCCAACAATCACCTGCCAACGACACCACATGACAAAAGAAGTGAAATAAGACACCAACAATCACCTGCCGACGACACCACACGACACCACATGCTAATTTATTAGATGGGTTTCTATCTTGCAACCATTTCCAAAATAGAGAAATTTGCAACTAAATTCTTCAAGAGATTCTAGGATGGAACCAGACATATACGTCGAATGAGTAGGTAGTGAAATAAGAACAGATTTGACCGCTTGGTTAAGTAACTTCCCTGACATTTTATTATTCTTTTCTACGAGGAACTGGTGGTGCTTCGTGAGCATATAAAAAATGGGCAGTTAAAAGGACAACCTACACCCATATTTGGAATACTTTTAGTTGCTAATTTCCTTTTACAACTAAGATTTGGTGATAAGTGGACCTCCAATTTGCTTAGTAGGTTTAAGAGATAAAAGGGTCCATGATCGCTAAGAGTAACATCTTTAAATGACTAAGTTTCCCATTTTTTGAACATTTATTCCCTGGTTCCAACATAAACGTTGGATGGATACCTAAATGTATATAGAGCAGAAAGTACAACGTTCATAATTGCAAGGAAAAGCATGTCAATGAGACTACAGAGAAGAACAAAAGGAATAGGATGACATATATGATCTACCCAGCACGCCACGAGATAGGAAACTGTTGCAGACAGTGGAATTCGCCTGGTGCATGATTTGGCTATACAACAAAGATTCTCTCATACAATCGACTTTGATCTCAGCGTTCTAATTAATGTGCATGTCAAATTAGATGCCCCTCCGTTTTCATTTCTCGGCCATCACATTCACTTCGGCAACTTGTTCGGTGAACAGGAAGGATCAGTTTATTGGTGATCCCATTCATTAGCTTCAAAGGTATCTTTTACGGAGGGCCATTCTCCAAAACTTAAAAGAGTTCTCCATTCACCATCCTTTTACCTTCAACAAGTAACTTTGATTAAATGACATAAAAACAAGGATAGGAAAGTTGATGTATAGACTGAATTTAGATAAATAAATAGCTTGATTTGAGTGACTTATTTTTATCCAGTTGTATTCACACATGTACTTGTCATATTTGCTCCAAATCATCACAAACCAATTGATAAGGGATGATCATTTGAAAAACAGAGAATTGTCAACGACCAGCAAAATGTTTATTTGTAGTTTCAGTGAGTATTATGATATAGTTCAACAAGATTTAGATAATTTAAAGCACCAGTTACAGGATAAATGAAACTAAATGGATCCCTATTTTCAAAGGCACTTTAACTGAGATTGATTGTGCATCAGTCAGGGAAACACATTGATCGTGAACAAAAGCTAGCACTAAAACGATTGTGTGAAATGAACTTACCAAAATTCTTGAGTTTACTGGACAATTTTTCTGGAAATTACTCAACGTGACTAGAAGGCATGACATGTGAAACAGCCGCTCAAGGAACTGATATGACCAGTCTTGCAGAAGTATGAAACCTTCCTTGGAGTCTTGAGAACCTGATTGGTTTGCTTGTCATTCACCACACTGCGCATGTCTTGTGCTTTCTTCTGCGCTGACCGAAGCTTGCTCAAAATTTTATCCATGGAAGAAGATCTTTTCTTCTCTAGCTTCATCTGAATAAACATTATAACTGTCAACATTGATCAAATATACTTACATCATGCAAGCATCATTGGAATGGAATACCTCTAGTTTTCTAATCTCTGCCTCTGCTTTTGCCTTTTGCAAGTTCTCCCAAGCTGTGATCTTGGCTTCCTCCCTTTTATACCTTTAAATAATACAAAATATTTAAGATTACTTCACCAAAAAATAAGATTCAAGAATATATCTAGAGAAATTATCGCATTTGAAGAAATATTTCGTAGTTTATGCATAATACATCTGCATCATACAACTCACAAGTTACAGCGGCATGCACTAAGTTTACCTCATGGCGGGCAGACTGCAACCCCCTAATAAATCTGGACCATCAAATACCCAAATAAAATATCACCACTAAACAGAATGCAGGTTATTATAACATTTTTGTTCGACAGAGGATCGTACAAAGTTGAACTTTTTATGTGCGGGCAATCTCAAGAGTCGTACTTGACTAGAAACTTGAACCACATACATAACCAAATACTTAGAAATTTTTTTGAGTAAGGATATGTTACCCAAAATAAAGATATTCAGCATATTACAAGGGATTCTAATGATATTTCTGTTGTAAGTTCAGCTATTCAGACATTATTTGTATTAATTTAAAATCCGAAAGCAACTGAGTATCAACTGAACGACAATGATAGAAACTTACTTTGGTTGCCTGGAGACCCATGGTCTAGTACAAGGAAAAGGATACGAAAACTTACTTCGCATCTTCAGCAAAAGAAATGAAAGTTGCTTATGGTTAACAGTTAACAGGATGCTAGGAGCAAACTATTGGCATAGAGTTACTCAACAACAACAACAACAAAGCCTTATCCCACTAGGTGGGATCGGCTACATGGATCATACGACGCCATTCCGCTCTATTAGTAACCAAACCTTTCGGTATATTATTCACCAATAGATCTTGCTCTATTAGTTCGCCAAGTGTCCGCCTTGGCCTCCCTCTCCCTCTTTTAATCGGACTCCAGATTATTTGATCTACTCTTCTTACTGGCGCATCTAATGGTCTTCTCTGAACATGACCAAACCATCTCAAACGATTCTCTACCATTTTCTCACTAATAGGAGCCACTCCGACTCGTTCACGTATATAATCATTCATAATCTTATCTAATCTTGTATGACCACACATCCATCTCAACATCCTCATTTCGGCTACCCCCACTTTACGTTCATTTTGTCCCTTCATAGCCCAACATTCACTACCATATAACACTGCCGGTCTTATAGCAGTACGATAGAATTTTCCTTTAACTTTATTGAGTATTTTTCTATCACAAAAAACTCCAGTGACTTTCCTCCACTTACACCAACCAGCTTGAATTCTATGATTAACATCGTCATCAATCTCACCATCTTGTCTTACAATTGATCCTAAATATTTAAACTTTGCCACTCGAGGAATTATATCCTCCCCTAGCCTAACTTCCAAATCGTCTCTAAGTTGTTTATTTGTGAAATTGCTATGCATATATTCTGTTTTATTCTTACTTAAACGAAAACCCTTTGACTCCAACGTATTTCTCCATATTTCCAATTTTGTATTAATCTCTTCTCTTGAATCCGCTAAAAATACTATATCATCCGCAAATAGCATGCACTTAAGTACCTCCTCTGTGATACTTTCGGTTATAGCATCGATAACTAAGTTAAATAGATACGGGCTTAAAACTGATCCTTGATGTAGGCCAATTCCTATAGGAAATTCATTTGTCTCATCTCCGGGTGTCCTAACTCTAGTCAATGCCCCATCGTACATATCTTGTATTACCTTAATGTATGCAACACTCACTACTCAAACAAGCAATATTATAAGTATTGCTTGCTGAAAATTTGTCTACATGAACAACAATTTGCTGACCAAGTGGAAGTGAGAAAATGAAAGAATATAATGGTCTTACTTGGATATGGACTTAGATTCAGCAACTTCCCAAGAAGTTTCAGCATCCACTGACTTTTTCTTCCACTCTGTGATGTTTGCCGATCGGCCATCAGAACTCCGTGCTATGTGCTTTTTGGACCACCTTGTTACTGTAACCCGATCATCAACCTGCACATCCCTAACCTCAAGCTTGGAGAACTGACTCTCCTGCCCAATTGGATGGGTTGATTGGGGAGAACGAGAGAATGAAGATCTATCCTTGGGGGAAGACAGGGTACTTCCTTCAGGACTCATTTGTGTCGCTGCATCCTTCTTTATAATCGAAGGTGAAATCGCACTAGCAGCCTCTCTGGTCCCTTCAGATTTCTCATCTGCATACAACATGAAGATCATGTGTTTAAATCATAAGCATGATTGAGACAACACAAAATGTCCTCTAAGATATCATGTGTACATTTGACTAGAAAAAACATGACATATACAAATGCCAGTGAAAAGATATTCCCTTGTCAAGAAAGCCCTTTCCATATGCAGATCAATGAAGCGATAGAGAAAGTGTGAGTATTAATTTATCAATGAATTATCAGAGAAAAAATGGGACGTGATAATGCTTACACATGTTCATTTATTGTCACATAAGCAGAATAAAATTGGCCAATCACACAGCATAGGCAAGTACTGGAACAAGATGTAGGTCTTTTATAGTTTTATAGTGTTCTGTTTTCTTCCTTTATAATGAATTTCTCTTCTTCTTCTTTGATGTAGGATGTGAGATAAATTTTGCTTGAGGTTGAAGGGTATTTAAAAAACCAGATCTCTTGCATCACTAAATAGATTTAAGATAAGGGAATGCCTGAGTAAATGCCACTACTTTGACATTGGGAAAACACAATTTAGTACTATATTATTCTGTAGAGGTCATCATTTACTCAGGAATAATGCCATTACATAATTTCATTCAGTTATTGGCGTATTCAATTGAAGTTCTGATGATGAACATCTATCATCAAAGGATATATGTTGCGAAGACTGCCACCATTAGAGAGTGTCCGAATTTATTATATAGAAGGAACAATTTGCAGAAACATGGGATAGTTCAAATATTCAATACCTCGAGAGCTAGGCAAAGAAGAAGAAGATTCGACTGGTGTATCAGACCATCCATGGATGCTTGCGGATCTTGCAATATAAGGTTCTTCATTCATTGGGTAGAGTCGCCCTCCAGCACCATTAGCCTCAACTCCTCTTCCAGTGCCAACAACCCCTTTTCCACCATTCCCATTAACACAACACCCCCGTTCCGGCATCAGTACCCCTGCCAGAAATGGAGAGTTCGCCGTTAAATTCCCAACTCTCCCACTGTCGAAGCATGGAACCAGCGGCGAAACTGAAGAATACGCTCCACCAATTACTTGAGTTCCAAGAGGACCACTCTTGGACTTCGGTCGCCTGTGATGAGATGGAGGGACCGATGACCTCCCGAAGCCATCGCCCGAAACTGGGCTTAGGATCCATTTCTCTGCATCCTCCCATTTGGATGGCAGGGTCCTCCCGTTGTTGAACGGTACAAACACTCTGCTACCTGCATACCTCCGGTTACCATACTTCGGCAGGGGAACTCGCTCGGAGCTCCAACCCTTCTGATAGGCAGCCGCTCCAGCGCCACGCCGATAACTCGGAGTCCCCGGACTCGGAAACGTGCCAGATCTGCTGCGGGACGAGGTGGCGGAACCCTTCTTCATCCCCGCTACACCGTCGACAAGGAACCGCGGGGACAAAATGGACACATCGGCGCCCTGACCTATGAAATCAACAGAGGCGGGTCGCGGCCTCCTCGGCTTTCGACTGGGTAAGCATGGGGCTTCGGATTTGTTTTTTTGATTCTGGCATTCTTCAGCAAAAGAAACCAAATAAAGTTATCATCTTGCCAATCAAAAAAAAAAGAAAAAGGCGACACAAATAACAAAAGAATAATGCAGCCATGCAGGTATGCTGCGAAGGTGTTACCGTACCCTTCAGAGCCTTGGAGAAGGAATACTTTGTCGGGTCCAAAGCTTCTTCTTCCTCCTCCGCCACCACCTGCTGGTCTGCCTCCCTCTGCGTCGAGCCCTCTTCCAGTCCTGTGCGAAAACTTGAAAAGTTTCAGCAGTGTGGTCTTTATCTTTCTTTATACACTGCAATCTACAGAAGCCGTGCGGATAACACCGGCCAGCCGCGGCGATAACAGTAGCTTGGAGCAGGAGCGCTGCACGAACCTTTGGATGGATTAGGTGGTCGATTGCTGTGGCGTTGGTTCTGGGAAGCGAAGGGAGAGGAGGATGTCTCTTGCGCTGCGAAGTCAGGCTCTGGGCCAAGGGCACAGCCAGGGCGCTCGCGTCCCGCCAAAGGCTGCAATCAATCACCAAGACGTGAGGCGTCTCAGACTCATAGGAAGGACCCAAAACTGTCTCCTCATGGCCAGAAAGCAAGAGTTGCAACTTGAGAACACAGAGCAAGAGAGAAAATGTAACATTTTTACCAACAAGACCTCATCTTTACCCTTGCCACCTCTGCTACTCTCTCTCTCTCGCTCCCGTCTTCTCCTGCTACTGTTTCGTTTCATATATTTTACTACTACTACAGTACTACTTGTTTGTATTCTCCCTTCACTTTCCTTGGATTCTAAACCTTCAGCAGTTCTTTGAACAGATCACAAATTACGATAAAAACAGTTAAAAAAAACTTTAATCACATCTCTTGATACAAAGAAGTAATCTGAAATTTATAATTGTCAGCCACCAAAGTTCCGGAGAAGAACTAAAACTGTGGTTCGGAAAGAGTGTAAGTTTCACCTAAAACAACCTTTTTTTTTCTTTTAGTAGTTGATCTAAGTATTTCCCCTACTGCTTAATCTTTTTTGGTAGCATACTGTTTAATTTGTTTTCGTAGATCGAGTGATCACTTTTTGTTTCTTCTCCGGCTTTCTTAATCTACGTTGGCATCATCATAAATTCGAGGCCGCTATTTACTATTTTATTCCCCGCTGTTATTAAAAGTTTAGCACTAAGAAAGAGGCCTTGTCAGATTCTTAGCGTCGGGGTGACTAATCAAACTATAAACACCGTACCCTCCCATAGCAAACTTCGAAAATAAAGTTCTCAAGAATAAATAAGAGCTGAACGTATAATAAAAAAAAGAGAGTTAACCAAGACGAGGACGTCGTGATCGGATCCGAAGGAGCAGCGGTCTCCGGCGAGGCTCGTGGTGGCTGAGGAGGTGAAGAGGGCGCCGGCGGCGCCGACAATGCCAGCGCGGCTGCCGGAGTGGTTATCGGAGGAGTAGTAGATCAGGGAGTCGGGGCTGACGCCGCCGACCGCTCCGACGGAACCGCCGCAGGCAGTCCTCCGGCGCCGCCTCCGGCCGCCTGATCTTGAGAAATGTCGCTTCTCCTTCCTCTCCTCCGGTTCGCAGTCCTCACCTGCTCCGGAACCGAGCCCTAACGCCTTCATTGCCGCCCTCGGACACCTCCGCTCTCGCTAAAACCTTCGGAATCCGCAAGCGAAAGGAATTGGAATCGAATTGAAGAAGGAGAGAGCAGAGCCAACTGCGAAGCGAGGCGCGAGGCGGAGATAAAACGGAACTGCGCATTTATTTCGCTCGTTCTTTTTTATTATTCGATGCGGATAAAAATAACGCTCAAAATACGCAAATGACACCGGAGTTAGTGGCGCTAACGACAAAAACTAGATACGCAGCACGAGGGCAGTTTCGTCCTCAACAGTTATGTCGGATTTCGGTGCGGACGCTTCCCGCGTCGGTGGTCCCCACAAGTGGAGATATCATGTATACGTGTGTGCTGTCCGTTGTAATCGTGCGATCTCTCGCCGTTCGTCTCGGAACAGCAGATCTTGCTCTAGATTCGGATCTCTCAAATTTTCCTATTTAAAAGGAAAAAACTGAGTCTATTAATTTAATAATATTGATTATTATTTTTTATTTTAATGCTTAAGTAATAAAATTGTTCCGAATCTTAATTATGGATTATGTGATTATCGTATTTTTTCCTTTTTTATTTATTTGATGGAGGTTGTTTTTTTTAACTTCTTATACATTACTTTGATGAGTTTATATTAATTCATGAGTATACATTAATTCATTTCTGGATGTTTAAAAAGCATGAATAAATTAAATAATCTACTGTAAAATGGGACCCCTTGTTTACATCTTTTTAACTAACGGGACTCTCCTGACCTGTTCATGGCGCGCAGCATTCAATGACCCAGTTGGATTTTGATGCATGCATGCACAGCAATTGATAAATTATCCTCTTGGAAAATATATTCGTTGGCAGAAGCTGAAGTTTTAATTGTCTAATAATTTCCCAACGACACTGATAAGAAATTAATTGACACTTGCATTATTGTATTATTGAGCAAGATTGTTTGCTCCATTAGAAGTTAATCTTTATGGTTAAGTAAAGAGCAATGGGTCTTTTTTTGCTTCTGTAGAAAATGGTTAAAGAGTGTCTGGGGGAAATCTTGAAATTATTGGACAGGAGGAGATGATAGGACGGGGGGGGATCCATCCTCTGTTTCTTTTGATAATAATGGTGTGGTGTGGAAGGAGTGGCTTTGTATGGCATTTTTTTATTAAATGTCCCACTTGATGGCTGTCATGTCCTGAAACGAGGGGGAGATCTAGTAAGGACAAGCAAAAGCCCGTCTCCCGGGGTTGACGTATTAATTAACTGTATGAAAGAGTTCATTAATTTTTCCCCCCTTCTCCATCATCCACCAATTCCCCGCGAAAAATTACTTCGCCATTAATGGTTTCTGGTGAAGAAAGAATCACATTTTTACCAGTGTCGTCACAGCTTGCAGAACTCCTGAAGTGCAGCAGCTGCTGCAGTTGTAAAAGTTTGTGATGTCTTTAGTTGCTCAATGCCATGCCATGCTCATCATCATTACTCAGTTGTTTTCACATGTCTGAGATTTTTGGAGCTACAGAATAAATGTGAGGACTGTTAGTGACGCTGCGTGGCGGTGCCTGAGGGGATTATGAGCATGGCAGAGGGCTGGTGGGGCAGTCATCGAGCAAAACGCAAAGCTTGGAACTCCATTTGACTGTCGTACTTGAACGGCCAAGGTGGTGGTGGTGTTGTTCTGACAAAGTTCATGAATTGTCCGGTTGCAATTGGGAGGTAGTAAGATTGAAGGAAAAGGGGAGACAGATAGAGTTTGATAAGTTGTCCTGGTGGTAAAAGTTCATATTCTTTGGAGACTGGGAGCGTAGCATTTGGATTACTTGTTGGATTGTTCACTGCCACCATAAAGTCTAGCTGCTAATATTATTTCAGTTGGCAGGGTGCACTTGCTGATTATTGTGCAATGAAAACAGCACAGGGGAAAATTTTGATTCTTATGATTGTAAGCATAGAGGATATAGGCATCTTAATTTGTTTCTTCATCCTTTTTTTACAACTGAAAATAGGCTATGACAGGCTTAATTTCTGTGCTCCTTCAATTTCAAATACTGTTTATGCTCAGATAAATCCTTGCAAAGATATATTTAGAACATGCAATGGCTCGAAAGTAACTCCACATATATTTTATAGCCGGTCCCAAGCCCGAATAAAGAAGAAGGGTTGTGTTAGGCCTCGACAGCCAGCATAAAATTCTGTCGAATCTTATGAACATGGATCAACGAATATATTTACTAATAAAGCGGAATGACGTCGTATGATTCATATAGCCGACCCCACCTAGTGGGATAAGACTTTGTTATTGTTGTTGTTTGCAATGGCTCGAAAGTGGAATAGTTTATTCCAAATGAAGTCACAAATTGTCTGAAGTGTTTGAATTAATATTTTTCTATTGAAAGTATATATATTCATTGCATTACAGATTGAGCAATGAGGGCCACACTGACTACATTTTCTTCCACTGTCCATCCTGTTTTTTTCTACATGTACGGCTGTTACTGGGAATATTGTGCTAATGACCAGTGACTGCAGCCACTAACAGCAGTTTTTCAGACCAATTCACATTTTCAAAATGCAATCTCCAACTTGATGCCTATTACAGAATAGATCATGTGATTTGTACTAAATCGGTCAGAACTGCTCAAATAATTAAAAAAAGAAAACGTACCGAATTCAGAATGAAGCCTCAGTTCCAACAAAGATCTTACCTCTTGCAGTTCCTTCGCAGAAACTACACTTTGCAAGCAGCCAAAGTTTTTACAGCAATATTGAGTAGAAAGTAGGAACCCGGAAGCCAACATATTCCTGGTTAAACCAGGAATTCAATGGCTCAAGGAAGTGGAGGCCCAACGTTATATCATGGAAGAATAAAGTTCTTGGCAGTACAAAATGAGGAGTTCACTGCATGAGCTGTTCAATCGAAGTTTATATACTTGCCCATATGTTAAAGTGGATAGGGCATCTTATTCAATGCACATGAATGCATGGCGAGGGAGTCCTTTCCTTGCCGGCAAGGAAAGCTCTATAACATATGGGGAGAGTGCCACCATGAGTCAATGGACCCTAACACACAGCTAAAAATAATTTGGAGCTTTCATTTATAAGAAAAAAAGTATATGTTTAATTATTGTGCATAGAAAAAAAACAATTTCTTTAAGAAATAAAATAAATATTGCATGTGCGCCGTGTGCTTGAAACAACGGTGGACAACACGAGCCATGTCTTGTCCCTTTTGGCATATAAAAGGGCAGCTTTCTTTGGTCCTGTCAATTCACAAAACATCCTATCGAATAGTTTTTATTTGAACAAATATCCATGGAATTAATTAGGTTAATACAAACAGTGATTTTGCGAAAGATATAATGCACATCGATCACATTCATCATTGCCAACAAAAAAAATTTGATGAAATCGATGGGATGTTTCAGTTTCTTTTTTTATCACCTCAAGGCCGAGTTTTTTGAATTATTAGTAGGATTAATTTCTCTTTCCTCACTATATAATTATTTAGTATTTGTCTCTAGCGCTGTATTATAAGATGTGTCAACATTTTTTGTTTCCGTTCAAATAGGTCAACTTTATTTTTTTTCCATTAGCCAAATTACATTTTTTATCCTTATACAAGAAAGATATAAAAATAAAAATAATATTTTAGTAATAATATGTTTACTAAATTTGGAACATAAAATCCTTTATCCTTTTTTCACAATTTATATTTCCTATTTATTATCTTAATTTGTTACATCATTTATTTTTTGCACTCAAATGACACTTGATTTTCTTATTGTTTTTTTTGTGTACTAATTTTTTATATGATAATTTATTTTCGAGAAAAATTAGCGTGAGATCAAATATTTTTATCTCCTCCTCAAATCAGTGAATCTCAATCATTATAATCATGCATCAACAGTCCAGATCGGCATATTAGTTGAACCTGATTCAAATGAAAAAAAATCACGTTCAGTCTTTTATTTAATCTCATGAGATTTGGATCGTTGATGTATGATTATAACGATTGAGATTCACTGATTTGAGGGTGAGATCAATTGATCTCACGCTAATATTTCTCTTTATTTTCATGAGTTGCGTATATTTTTTTATTCATAATAAAATGTTTTGGATTAATGAAACTAAAAACCAATAAACATTAGGCCTTCCTATTTATATAAGTTTTTTTTTTAAAATAAAATGAAAAAAATGTAACTTCTCTTTTTAATATTTTTTGCTATATCTTTTACCAACATTTTGACATAGATAATTGTTTTTATATAAATTATTATGATCATATATAGATATCTATATAGTTAACATGCATTCTTTTTAAGATAATGATTAAATTTTAGTAAATTAAAAGTTTGTTCGTTATACTCATTATATTTTTGTTCATAATAATATTGTGTAACGTTTAAGTTAGAAAGTTAATTTTCAATGACATTACTTCCAAAAAAACTTGTGGTAAACTCTCAATCTCACAAAGGTTTTTTACATTCAATAATTTAGTATGTCTAAGAGCCGTTAATAGTTAACAATTTGTGATGCTTAAAGTTAGTCATAATTATTAAACGTTTGCGAGTGACATCTATTAAACGTTGCAAAATAGTCGTTTGTGACATTAAATGTCACCAAAAATATTTTTTTGAGTGTCATTTCGAACAAAAAAACATGATGACGTCAAGTACAAGAATACAAAGTATATATAACCAGATTGTTGTAGGGATTAAATGAGATCACCAATTGAACGAAGCACAATAATACCAAAACCGAAGAGATTAAACACAAAGGGTTCGAAAAGATTAGGGTTCACAAATTTTTTGAAAAATATATTAGTACACAATCATGTTGGATTATAATAAGTTTCAAGAATGACCCCTGACCATATTTTTATATTTGTATTAATTTTTTTATTAACGGTCTCTCAAATTTCTTTGATATTTGTAATTTTGTATCATCATTAATGGTATGCTATGTAACTAATTTTTGCTAATTGGTTCATCTTATATATCATCCACATTATTTAAAATATAAAAAACATATGAGCCATAAATAACATAATATATGATAAAATAATATGAAAATATAAAAATAAAATGAAAAAGATAACGAAAATGCAGGCAACACTCCATTGTCATAAAACACACATCGACGGTCACCCTATTACTCTTTCCCCTAAGATATTTGGCCTTGTTTGGTTAAAGGATAACTATTTTATGAATAAAGGTATTTATTGAGATTAATGTTTTTGAGATTTGAGAGTCAAGAATAATTTTATTTCAACCTTTTGTGACAATAATTTATCTCTAAAAATCCACTATTCACCAGATTATTTTTTTTTCAAAATGACAAATTTGTCCTTAATTTCTTTTGATGAATAATTTACTCGTTTGATGGGATAAAATATAATAATTAATTTTACCACTTGTTCATAAACCAAACCACACACAATCGAAGGAAGAGAAAATGAAGACTGGACACCCATCTCTCTCTTTCTCCAGAAAAGATTGGGTCATCGCCGAGCAAGAGACAGAGCCTCCTTATATATTTTTTTATGTTTTTATACTTTCCTTCACCTTTTTCTCAATTTTCTAATTTTTTTATATTTTTATGTTTTTATATTTCATTTTAAATGAAAATTCTATTATTTTTATTTCTTTTGGTAAGGACAGTTTTGTTATTTTTAAATAACATGATTTGGAGGCAACTGCATATCGTAAATAGGGATATAAGAATAAAAATTAGGGTTATTTGCTTAAATCTTTTTCGAAATATAATAATCTTTTTTGTCTAATCTTAAACTATAAACTTACCGTATCACCTCCTTAAATTTTAACCTGATTTTCACTTCAATTATTCCCTCTCTGTTAGTTTTATTTTTTTATTTTCACTTCATTCTTTTGTCTCTATTTCTAGTTTTATATTATTTATTAGTATTTTATTTAAACATTAAAATATAGGATAATTCGTAGGAAGCACATTTTAATCTTTTTATAAATAAAAAAATTAAAATAATGAATAAGACGTCACACAGTAGGTTTTCAAGTTTAGTCGCAAAAAAACATTATAATTCATTAAGAACCGTGAATTGATTGAAAAGAGATTAATTTATTCTGGTAATCTTGGGCCACTAGCACATGCGAAATATAATAGTTCTCACCTTCTTAACGCAACTTTAATTGTTCGATTTATTTTATAGCTATTATATTCTTATTCTAACACACAAACATTTATATAATATAAAAATAATTAATTATGACACCATCAATTTTACAGCATTAAAGTTGTAATGTTTTGAATAATTATATGTCCTTCTTTTAAAAACTGAATAGAAAGATAGTTGAAAAATAGAAGGTTGAAGAATAAACTCTCTAGGACTATAAAAATTGAAGTAAATGAGTTAAGTCAAAAGTGGTAATTGAAAGTTTTAGCTTATTTTCTCATAAACCAGACTAACTTATTCCAATTTAGTGATTTACACCATACCATAAAATGATTCAAACAATTTATTTTTTTCAACAGTATAAAGGGATTAGAACAGTTTGTGAAACTCGATACATCAATAAGTAATTGACACATATAATTCACCATTGATGATGTATTATCTTGCCAACCATTTCATCATGCATTTTTCTCCATGACTTGTCCGGCCATCTCACAGCCATGGCGAGTTGTGGAGGGGAGTGACCACAGACTTGACTTGCAGATACTTGGTGATGGCATGCATGCCCATGTCCCTGCCGAAGCCACTCATCTTGTACCCACCATATGGCACAGAGGGATCAACGGCAAGGTAGCAGTTGATCCAGACGATCCCGGCGCGAACTGACCTCGAAACCCTGTTTGCAGTGTTCAAATCCTTGGTCAGGATTCCAGCTGCCAGACCATATCTTGTATCGTTCGCTCTCTGGATCGCCTCATCGATCGTCCTAAGTACAGAAAAAAAGAAGAAGAATGGAAGTTCAGAGAAATCTGTGATCCTTTCTCTGTCTGTGGCAGTAATATTATGTCCTAAGTAGTACTTGTGTTAGGCAAAAGAAAACTCTCGACATTGAAGGAACTCATTAAAGTATGGATGAAAAAGTCAGATGAGATACCTAAACTTCATGATAGACATCACAGGTCCAAAGATTTCCTCTTGGGCAATCGTCATGTCCTCCTGCAGAAATCATGGAATGTTGTAGAGATCATCTAGTTTAAAGCATGTTGTTATAATTAATCATTACTAAGCCATTGATGTTGGGCACAAGGCGATTTCTTTTCGAGCGTACCTTGACGTCAGTAAAGATTGTAGGTTGAATGTAGTAACCTTTCTCGCCACAAGCGTTTCCTCCTGCTAACAATGTTGCACCTTCCTTCTTGCCAAGCTCTATATAACGAAGAATCTTTTCAAATTGCTCCTTGTTCCCCTGCAAATAAGTTGAAATTTGGTATGAGATCATTCAACTAAGAAGAAATAAGATGCAATCATAACCATGCAACTGGCTAATCGTGAATCATGGGGTCTCATGTTTTGATTCGGATGAAATTTCAATTCGTATTGCTCAAGGCGAAAAAAAAAAAAACCAGACTTGCCTGAGGGCCTTGTTGTGATTGGGGATCGAAAGGGTCTCCGACTTTGCTGGTTTTGGCAGTCTCTCTTGCCTTCTTTACGAACTCATCGTAGATTCCTTCTTGAACGTAGACTCGTGAGCCTGCCACACAGACCTCTCCCTGAATTAAATGTAGACAAACATTAGTGGATGGAACATAACATATCTGTCTGCAAACTAGTTAAACAGCTTGAGGAGGTGCGATTGCCTTGTTAAAGAAGACGCCCGCATGTGCAGTAGCGACGGCCGTGTCCACATCGGCGTCATCACAGATGATGAGAGGAGATTTGCCTCCCAGCTCAAGTGAGACTGGCTTTAAGTTGCTATCTGCAGCGGCCTTCATAATGATTCGTCCAACTTCGGTAGATCCGGTGAAGCTGATCTGCAAATGTACAAGCACAGAGCACAGTTAATCTTATCACATACGTGCACTGCTCGCATGCACGTGCTGATCACTTCTCAAACTTGGTCATGATCGATCTTACTTTGTCCACATCCATGTGGGAGCTAAGTGCTGCTCCTGCTGTTGGGCCGAATCCGGTGACTACATTAATCACTCCATCTGGTATTCCTGCCTGCAAACAAAGTTCAGCAATCAGTTAGCAGCTGTCGCTTTAATGGCTGCATGAGTCTTTTACTTCCTCGATCAAGTAGTAAAGTTTAGTATATAGTATACCTGCTTAGCCAAGTCAGCATAGAACAAGGCAGAGAGAGGGGTCTGCTCTGCGGGCTTGATGACCATGGTGCACCCCGCGGCCAGAGCAGGGCTGACCTTCAAGAAGAACATGGTGGAAGGGAAGTTCCAGGGTATGATGTGCCCGACGACGCCGACGGGCTCCATCAGAGTGTACGCCTGGAACGCCCCGGCGGGCTTCAACATCTCGCCGTGGATCTTATCGGCAGCTCCGGCGTAGTACCGCAGCAAGTGGACGCAATGCGGGATGTCGAACAGCTTGCTGGCCGTGAGCAGCTTTCCGGTGTCGAGACTCTCCAGAACCGCGATCTCTTCCAGATGTTGCTCTATCAGATCGGCAAACTTCATCATAATTCTACCCCTTTCCTGCTTGATCATGTCAGTGCACAAGTTGAGTGTTTGATGAACAAATGACAAACTGCATGGATTCATCATATATTATCTGATCATATCACAAGTTTGCAAGAAACAAATAAAGAAAAGTGATTAAGAAGGCTCCATGAACGTACAAAGCCGGACATGCGAGGCCACTCGCCATGGTCGAAAGCTTCTCTTGCAGCCTTCACCGCCAAATCCACGTCCTCTTTGTCTCCCTCTGCAACCCTGGTGATGACCTCCCCTGTACTTGGATCCGTGGTCTCGAACGTGTTTCCTATAGACAAATCAAATGCATAAACTACTAACTTAGTAATTAACATGCACTTAGCTTCCTAATTTAAGGCAGTTGTAAAATGTGTCGTCATGTCATATGGAATTGCAAGAAACATTGAAATATAATTGGATTTTTTATGTTATTTTTTGGTAGTAACTTTTTTTTTCTTCCAAAACAATGGACATGCGGTTGATCGATGGTAAATTTGAAAATAACTTTAGGCCCGGCCCAACAAAGCCCAGTTAAACAAAAGTGGAATGGCCTCTTCCGTTTCATTCTAGTGCAAATATATATAGTTAAAAAAAAAGTTCGAAATTTCTGTCAAGGAAATATGATCTCAATAAAAAAAAAGGTGAGAAAAAGACCCTACGACGATATTAGAAACATATTTTTCAATCTATTGTTTTTTTCTGACGAATAAACCTGCCTGTGCTTTTTTTTCTTGATGATGATTTTATTTTATTTTTTGGAAACTCTTGTCCCCGCATAATCAATGTACTCCAATATCGTTTCTAAAAAAGTAAAAAAATGGTTTATTGTGGTTAATAAATAAAATTTATTTTTTCATAAACATAGGAAGGCTGTTTGCGTACACAATATTTCCAAAATAAGTACTACGTTATTTTTTAATGTATTTTTACCATGTGTGGAGGGACTAAATCACCCTTTTTCCAGTTAAAACGTTGTACATAGATTATTTGGTCATGTAATTACTAATTATAGTGAGTAAAATAAATTACAGTGACCTCTCAGCATGGACTTTCTCCACAGCCCAATTGGAGGTGCTCTATATTATAACTATTTTCTACTCTCTACTCTTTTTAATTATAGGATAAAAAATATATTATTTAGATGAATCATATATCCTCGATCCCATTTCTAAAAAAGGAATACGATGTACAGGGCTAACTTATTTTATCTAGGGATGTAAGCAAAAAAACTGAAAAATCAAAATCTAAAAAATCGACCGACCCGACGTAAAATTTTTAAGATTTTTTAAATTCAAAATAAATCTAGGCAATTTTTACATTTTAAAAAATCATCTGAGGAGCCCAATGAAAACCTACATAATTAAAATTATACAAAAATATATTACTATTATACTTTAAATACTTATAGTATATATAAAATTACTTAGTAAACATGATATTTTTCTCATTAAATGCATAGAAAATATCTATAAGTCATAAATAATAGTATTGCAATGTATAATATGTAACTAATATCAATTTATAAAATATTCATATTATCAATATCTTTTATTAAATACAAAATTTATAAAAAAATTCTTGAACCCCAAAAAAACCATCTGAAAAAATCGATTAGGTTTTTTAGTTCTAAAAAACCATGCAAAAAATATAGGGTGATCTTTTAAAGGAAAAAAATCCATCCGGCCGCACTATTTTCACTCCTAATTTTATCCTTTTTCCTATTATCCTATAAAATCTTGAATTACGCAATGGGATAAAGTAATTTTTTTAGGGGTTAAAAGTTAAACATGTTTAGAGTTCAATTTTTATGTATATAACAAATTTGTGGAAAGTATGGACGTTGGTACATAGAAATACATCCAAAAGCTGAATGTATCAAGATTTCAACACCGTGCGCCCAATTGGTTTTTCAAATGATTTGGAGTGACAATGGAAAAAAAAAGCATCATATAGTTATATCAAATAAACGAGCAAATTAATCTACATTATTATTTTACTCTGTGGTCTTTCTCTTTGGCCAGACAAAGAAAGGGAACTTAAGACTCATCAACAACTACAATTTAAACACGGAAAAAATGGTTTAACCAAAGGGTCAATCTTGGCATTGCTCAATACACGAAAGAACACTATTCCGAGTTGACAAAAACATTCATGAACAGATCAGGCCAGCGTTAACGTTCCTTTCAAGTATTTAACGTTCATCAGCGAACAGTTTTCTCTCGTCTTCGTTGCTCTCGACAATCATAATCTTTATGCCATGCAGGATATGTTTGAATGAAAAAAAAAAAAACACTTCACAAATCAAACCAAAACACATGACGAAAAAAAGAGAAAACAACAGATGAGTAACTTAAATATACTCAGGAGAATATCAGGGATAGCATTTGTTTACGCACCGGATAGGGCATCAACAAACTGGCCATTGATGAAGAGCTTGGTGAACTTTATCTCCCTCTTCGACTGGTCAGCCATGGATCTCTCTCTCTCTCTCTCTCTCTCTCTCTCTCTCTCTCTCTCTCTCTCTGTATGTGTGTGTGTGTGTATCCCGGGGCTTTTACAATATATATAGAGAAATCATACTGGTCTGCTAGCAAGCTCTTGTTCTCACTGGTTTTCTCTTTCCGTGAGCTGATTCGATTCAAGAGAAATTAAAAATGTCAACGTGAAGCTCAATGCCTGGTCATATTTTATTGTTGCCCCCGGCAGGTAGCATATTAAGCCATTAAAATAGGTGTGAACTACCTAAACGCGATAATTTAGAAAAATTATATGAAGACAGCTTGGAAAAAGAGGTTTTTCCCCCTGCGGAATGACAAATATGGGTTTACTCAATTTGAATCACTAAATAAAGATTTATAAGATGGAACATTTAAGCCATGGTCATGAATTAATCATTCGTACCGATTTAGTGTACAAATCAATAACAAAAATCAAATATGCGTACAAATCATAATTTTGAACTAAAATTATATATTCGTAACTTATAAATAAAATAAATTCAAAACCGTTTAACAAGATTCGTAGCTACATTAAACTCTATTAAATTACGGAACATATAACCGTACATTTTTAGGGAAAAAATAATTATCGGTAATCGAAAGAAACAATCTAAGGAATCCACTTCCATATAGGCCTCTCCACAAATTCTCAAATATTTTAATACAGTCAACATCTCTATAAAAATATTATAGACGCGCTAAGACATGTCGCTTTTTTATTGGGTTTGGGTTTGCCACATGTATATTTGGTCCATTCTTGAAGCAAATGTCATTTGGCTTTTGCCTTGCATCTTATTTTGTAGTTTTCTTTCGGCCAATACAAATTGTATATATATTTTTGAGTCAATGTATAGAGAGGAGAATGGATATGAAGTTTTAATTACAAATATGGAGCTATTAGTCCGGGGATCAACCCAAGTTCAACTCATATCCTCACAACTTTTGAAAGTTTCCACAAATATTATTATCTAGAAAAGTGCTAAGATTAATTTTAAGATGGCAAAGAATGTCCTTCTCTAAAAAAATCAAGCATTAGAATTGTTATCTGGGTAATTAAAGGATAAAAACTCAAAAAAAAAAAGAAAGAAACGAAAATGACAAGTATAACTGAAAATTTTTAAACTAAACAAATAAGCACAAAGAAAATTGGATATCTATCAAGAGGATGAAATTTCGGATCTTGAAGGGTCACCATAATCTTTCGTGTTTAGTGTTCACATGATTATGTAATTTGGAATCACTATTCCTCCTAAATTTTTGGTGAATAATTGAATTTATAGATAAGTTCGAGGTGTGTTTGAATGGAGTGGAAGGATAGTTGATAGTGATGAAAAAAAGTTGATATGATGAATAATTGTTTTATGGATTTTAAATTAAAAATAATTATTCTAATTACAAAGTATAATTTTATTAATAACAAAAATTAAATTAAGTTTAAAAACCTTTTTATGGAAAAATTTTGTTAAAAATATAGTATTCAAATAAAAAAATCATTTATTAAAATTAATTATAATTAATGAAATATTAAAATTTTAAATAAAATAATAAGTAATAAATAATATTATATCAATCCTTTATTATAAATATTTTATATCTAACAAATAAATATTTTATAAGAGAAATGTGTGTGAGAGAGAAAATAAGAAAAGAAATTAAAAAATAAAATCGAAATTAAAAAAAAAGTGACGTCAAAGTGAAAAAAATTCGCAGTTCTGCTACAGCACTCAGTTCCATCAAAAAAATAGAATCGGAGTGTTGGAATCGAGGTCACGCGCGCCCTAATTCTAGCTTGCAGTTCTGTCTCTTTTAGCGAAATCGTGGACTGCGTTTGCAAGAACCGGGGAGCAGTTCCACCCCGATTCCTAATTCAAACGGGATCAAAAAATTTTAAAAAGTAAGCAATGTAAGCGACAAGAGTAGATATTTTAACAAGGAAAGTGAGTGCAATGAAAATCGCACAAGTACCAAAAGAATGAGATTTAGGATCTTGAATAATTAGGCAATTGGAATCATGATTTTTCTGAATTCTTATCAATTAATTTTATCAAATGACTGTTACATGTGCTGGAAATCTAGCCGGAATTAAATAGCTGGAAACATGTCTAATGCAATATTGTAAGGCTCCACCCGGCCAATGACCTGAATCAACCTATCAGGTGAGTTGAACTGAATTGATCGGATCAGGTTTAAATTTTAAAAAAAATAAAATTAGTTAAAGAAATTATTATAATAATATCATTAATATCTAATGTTCATTTAACAAAATATAAATATATAATATGCTAAAGTAAAATAAATTAATTTAGATAAAATAACATAATAAAGTAAACATAAATTAGTTATCAATTAAATATTTATTAAATAAAAAATCTCGTGGAGTAATCTATATCTATATATATATATATATATATAAAAGCAGATGTAGAAACTGACATGTGTCGAGCTCTCATAAATTGAATATATAAAGTGATAATATTATAATTATATAATCATCGATACTCAAACGTTAGTTATTAGAAAATATCTATCTATATCTATATATATATTGAAAGTATCACGTGTCGAGCTCTCATAAATTGAATGTATAAAAGAATAATATTTTAATTATATAATCATGAAAACTCAAAAGTTAATTATTAAAAATATATATTATTTTATTTTATTAATTTATATTTTTAAATTATATATTTGTAACTATAAATAGAGGGACTTTCAATTTCATTTGCATACTTGATGCCTTCTCTTGAAGGAAAATATTCGTGCGGACCTACAAATATAGGTCTGTGCATGATAAAAAAATATTTATATATAATTTCTCTCCTATAATAAAAATATTAAATGCTATATGAAACTTTTAATTTACATTTGTATACTCGACGCTTTCTTTAAAGGCAAAGAGTATGTACCTACAAATATAAGTTTGTGCACAATAAAAAAAGTACTCTTATATAATTTCTCTTTATCTAATAAAAATTAAATATTATAATTTTTATATGGGTTTAATGTATATGCTTAGCGGCTTTTGCTTCACATGGTGTGAAGCACGATCTGAACCATTCAAATCAGATCGAATGGCTCCGATCAGATCTAATCGGATATCGTCAAGATCGGATCCATTGGCTGAGATTCATCTCACGAGATGAATGTTCGCCTCCTTCCCCCTCTCCTCTCTCTCTCTCTGCTCGGACCCCCGCCTTGTCGGACTTCCTGTCCTCCCTCAGCGTCGATCTCCGGACTCTCGCCTCGTTGGACCCACGTGCTTCTCGCTTCGCCGGAGATCGAGTTGCAGCGATCGAGTTACAACACGAGTCATCGTCACTTGGCTATCTAGTTGCAGCGTTGGCTCGTTCACCTTCGTCCTCGCCTCGTGATTCGCCCTCGCCGGAGATCGAGAGAGGGAGACAGAGATGATCGTCGTCTCATTATCAGAGTTGAAGCATCATCGCCGTCATGGTCGAGTTACAGCGTCATCGCCCTTGCGATCGAGTTGCAGCGCCGGCGATCGATCGCCCTCGCCCCTTATCGTTGTCTTGCCGTTCGCCCTTGCCCTGCCGGAGATCGAGAGTGGAAGACATAGATCATGCCGGAGATCAAAGTTCGCCATCGCCTCATCGTCTTGCCTCACAGTTCGCCCTCGCCGGAGATCGAGAGGGAGACAGATCGCCATGCCGGAGATCGAAGTTCGCCATCGCCTCGTCATCTTGCCTCACGGTTCGCCCGCGTCGGAGATCGAGAGGGAGACATATCGCCATCATCTCATGATAGAGTTGCAGCGTCGTCGCCATCATGGTCGAGTTGTAGCGACGTCACCCATGCGATCGAGTTGCAGCGCCGACCATCGATCGCCCTCGCCCCTGCCTCGTCGTCATCTTCCCGTTCGCCCTTGCCCTACTGGAGATCGAGAGTGGAAGACATAGATCACACCAGAGATCGACGTCAATCGTCGTTCGCCCTCGCCTCATTGTCGTTGTCGACGTCGCCGCGGCGACCTCCGACCGGCGGCCTCCAGAGAGAGAGGGACAAAAATCGAGAGAGAGTGGGGATACAAAAGGGGGGATCGAAGAGGAACGTGAGAGCAAAGGGAGAGAAGAGCCAAAATATCGCGATATCGTCAAGATCGGATCCATTGGCTGAGATTCATCTCACGAGATGAATGTTCGCCTCCTTCCCCCTCTCCTCTCTCTCTCCGCTCGGACCCCCCCCCCCCCTTGTCGGACTTCCTGTCCTACCTCAGCGTCGATCTCCGGACTCTCGCCTCGTTGGACCCACGTGCTTCTCGCTTCGCCGGAGATCGAGTTGCAGCGATCGAGTTGCAACGCGAGTCATCGTCACTTGGCGATCTAGTTGCAGCGTTGGCTCGTTCGCCTTCATCCTCGCCTCGTGATTCGCCCTCGCCGGAGATCGAGAGAGGGAGACAGAGATGATCGTCGTCTCATGATCAGAGTTGAAGCATCGTCGCCGTCATGGTTGAGTTACAGCGTCGTCGCCCTTGCGATCGAGTTGCAGCGCCGGCGATCGATCGCCCTCGCCCCTTATCGTTGTCTTGTCGTTCGCCCTTGCCCTGCCGGAGATCGAGAGTGGAAGACATAGATCGTGCCGGAGATTGAAGTTCGCCATCGCCTCGTCGTCTTGCCTCACAGTTCGCCCTCGCCGAAGATCGAGAGGGAGACAGATCGCCATGCCGGAGATCGAAGTTCGCCATCGCCTTGTCATCTCGCCTCACGGTTCGCCCGCGCCGGAGATCGAGAGGGAGACATATCACCATCATCTCATGATAGAGTTGCAGCGTCATCGCCATCATGGTCGAGTTGTAGCGACGTCACCCATGCGATCGAGTTGCAGCGCCGACCATCGATCGCCCTCGCCCCTGCCTCGCCGTCATCTTCCCGTTCGCCCTTGCCCTACCGGAGATCGAGAGTGGAAGACATAGATCACGCCAGAGATCGACGTCAATCGCCGTTCGCCCTCGCCTCATCGTCGTTGTCGACGTCGCCGCGACGACCTCCGACCGGTGGCCTCCAGAGAGAGAGGGACAAAAATCGAGAGAGAGGGGATACAAAAGGGGGGATCAGAGAGGAACGTGAGAGCAGAGGGAGAGAAGAGCCAAAATATCGCGAGAAGACTTCAAAATCTCTTTAAAATCTCGCGCGCGATTATAGGAGCCATCAGATTTAATTTGAACGGCCGCAAATATGCTTCATATGGTGTGAAGCAAAGGCCGCTTAGTATATACATTAAACCCTTTTCATATAAGGAAAGACAAATTTTATAAAGTTCGAGTTACAGATATGCATTTCATACTATAATGATGATTAATATAAATATCATCAAAGTTTTCAATATATAGGATATAGATAAGTAGTTATACATGCAGATATATATCTACATCTTATATATACAAATAAAGATAAGCATATATGTATCTACATCTTATACATCTCCTTATCTGTAAATATATGTGTATATATATATATATGCATATATATATGAAAGATTTTTTCTATAGCCAATGATATATGAAATGAATCATATATTTTTTGTATTAATAATATTTATTCTCATATATTATTTATACTAATAATTATGAATTGTATATATTATTTTTTTATTGTTATCAGGTTGTTATGCTATGAAGGCGATAGGAGATTTACATAATATCAATCATTTTAGAATATCAAACAACTAAGATTTGTAATCATGTTGTTACTATCGGATAGTTTGTTATAAATCAATATAGGATGCATAATTAGTTAATAATAAAATAATCAACTAAAATTAATCATTTTATTAGTATAATTAATATGTGAAATAATTCATATATTTTTGTGCTAATAATATTTATAATCCTATATTATTTCTATTAATCATTTTTAGTCGTATACAATTATTTTTTATTGTTATGAGGTTGGTGTTCTATAAAGGAGATAGAAGATTTACGTACATCAATTATTTTAGAATATCAAACAACTAAGATTTGTGATCATTTTGTTATTATTGAATAATTTGTTATAAAATAATAATATTTTAATTATGTAATCATGAATATTCAAAAGTTAGTTATTAAAATGATGTAATTTATTTAGAATTTTTAATTCTATATTTGTAACTATAAATAGAGAAGCTTTCAATTTTCATTTGTGCAAAGAATACATGCGACCGACAAATATAAGTTTGTGCATGAGAAAAAAATACTTATATATAATAGTTTTGTATGATTAATAATATTAAATGTTATGAAGAAAAATACTTATATTCAAATTCTCTTTGCCTCATAAAAAATATTAAATGTTATAAGGGACTTGCCCTGTTTGAAACCAAATATTATCTTATAATTTGAAGTTCGAATCAAAGGCATGCATTTCATACTCTAATAATAAGTATCATCAAAGTTTTAAATATATTATTATGATAATAGGTATCTACATCTTATATATATATATATATATATATAGACTTTAAACAAATTATTCAAATACTAAATGATTTTTAAAACCAAGAATATATGAACTAAATGATAGTGTTAATAATATTTATAATCTTATGTTATTTCTACTAATAATTTTTAGTTGTATATAGTTATTGTTTGTTAATTTGTTATTCTATTAAGGATATAGAATAATTTCGTATATCAATCAGTTAATCATTTTGTTATAGAGAGAGAGAAAGAGGGAGGTTAAAGTTGATTATTCAACTACTATAAATTAAAGTTGTTTATGTAACCAATAATATATGAAATAATTGATATAATTTTGTGATAATAATATTTATGTTAACATTTTTTAATTGTATACAAGTATTTTTTTTGTTATTATAGAAGGCCTAACTATATCAATAACTTTAGGATATGAAATGATTAAGATTCATAAGTAAGTATTATTATTGGACATAAACTAATATAAGATACGGAATCAGTTAACAACTAAGTATTCAACTAAACTTATTTATTCTATTACATATTTTTAATTGGTTAAGATATTCTAATGAACTAATAACAAAATTTTCAACTAATATAAAAAGAAAGATTTTTTTCTATAACTAATAATGATAATCAATAATGTATAAAATAAATGATATATTTTAGTGTTATAATATTTATAATAATATATTATTTCTACTAATACATTTTTTAGTTGCATATAGTTATTTTTTATTGTTATCAAGCTGTTAGTATATCACAATGATAGAAGATTTAACTACATCAATAATTTAACAATTAAAATTCATAATTATTTTTTATTATTGAATAGTTTGTTATAAATTGATGTATGATACTTAAACAACTACTAATAAAATAATCAATCATACTTAATCATTCTCTTATTAATATTAATATTAATATTATTAATTTCATAATTTATTATTATATGTTTATCTATATGTCATGGTTTATTATAATCGATAATCGATATGTAATCAATTAATAACAAAATAATCAACTAAACTTAATCATTTATTATTATTATCATCAATTTGTTAAATTATTATTATATGTACATCTATATGTCTATATATCCACATATAAGTAGAGGTTAAACAAATTATTTAACTATTATAAATTATAATTTTTTATGTAATCAATCATATATGAAATAGATGATATAATTTTGTGATAATAATATTTATAATCATATGTTCTTTAGGCTAACATTTTTTAGTTTTATACAATTATTTTTATTATCAAATTATCATTATAGAAGACTTAAGTATATCAATCATTTTAAAATATGAAACGACAAGGATTCATAATTACGTTATTATTATTGAATGTCCGAAAGGAGGATAAAAAGGCACATAGTCATCATATATTAGTATTTTTTCACTTAATTTATACATTTTTATCCTTTTTTGATGGAAGGGTAGTTATTAATAGTTTTTTTACATCACTATGAAAATCATATTTTTTACATTGTTATCACAAGTAATAATTATTTTCATTTTTTTACAATTTTACTCACAATTTTAAGCGTTTGAATCTTTTATCGAGTGTTTGTTAATAGAGATTTTTTTCTATTTATATTTTCTTTGATTAATAACAATGATTAATAAATAAATAAATCTATGGTACAAATAATGTCTATTGCATTATATAAAGTATTTTATATTTAAAGTTATTATAGAATCTTTTTTCATGGCATAATATTGAAAGCATATAGTATTAGTAAATTGATAGAGCAATTTTGTATATAATTGTACATGCAAAATTTTTAATCATAAGATGAGAAAAAGAGATCTAGCCAGTGACTACATTGATTTTCACTATATACAATGATATTTTTTATTGATAGTAACATATATTACTTTCAATATTTTTTAAAATTTATTATGATGAATTGTGGTCGAGAATATGGACTTCATCTCTAATACAAATCTATCTAAGATGTAATGAAATATCAAATTTTGTATGGTTAGATTGTCAAATGTATCCAATCATGGTAATCCTAATAATACATACTCCATCAAAATGATATTACATGATGAAAAGTATCAAAAAAATATATTATATTAAAATACATAATTATATTATACAAATTTACACTTTTTTCCATTATGCAGGGAGGTCACATTCATACTACAATTGGAAAATCAATAAATCATTTATTCGTACTCAGAGTGTACATGATGAAAAATTTTGTGGTGAGTCAAATATTTTGTATTTGAAGTATACAAGACATAAAGTGTAATTATCTTTCACCCAAATAACCAGTATTAGAAGATACCAGTTATTTAATGAAACCAATGTTGATAAGAAGAAATTATTTGGTAATAAATATTTTATACGTTTATTTTTTCTCCATTTATTATGTTTTATTTGTTTATAGTTGCATATTTTTTATAAAACTAATAATTTTTAAATTTTTTATATGATTAATTTCTTATGCCCCCGTGCATCACACGGAATCTTACGCTAGTTATATTAAAGAGAGAGTACTTTGCATGAGCATATGACATTTGGCATAATGATACACTAACAAGTGTCCAAGCAAGAATATTTTGTTCTAATTATAATAAACATATCACAAAGTAATATTAAATCATTAAAACAAAAATCTAGCATGATCGTTAGTGGATGATTAGTTAGTTTCTTACTATATATTTGATGTTTATTAAATAACCATATGTATGGAAAAATATTTGAACGGTCATCTTCCTCAATCAGTAATCAATTAAAAGTAATTGTTTATCCTAATATTTTTTAGTGAGTGATTAATTAGTAAATAACTGCCCTAACTACCTCATTCATTTGTGCATTCCACCCCACGACATCTTCCAAACCTTCTAATATTTTATTTTATTTAATAACCATTCACACATATATGACCTTATAAATATCTTCTCACACTTTGTTCTACATGGTTCACACCATTCCCCACTCCTCTCTTACAATTTTCTCTACGTGAGACACACAATCTCTCTGTCTTTCTCTCTCTCTCATATATATATATATATATATATATATATGGAAAAGGAATATGCATCACAAATATAAACTATAATATATGACGAGATCTAAAACGTTCATTGCGCTCAATCCAATGATTGGATCTCCCTTACTGTCTCTTTCATCTCGGCAAGTGGAGAGAAAAAGCTAATTCCATTGGAGTTCAACGAATTTGTCTTTCCATTCTCTTTCTTTAATTGTTAGCATGATATTATTCTTTTAATATTATATGACATTGTATAACATAAGTATTGGCATGTTTATCATTTGGATTTGCTTCATTGACATTATTATATGCTATACAGACCCTCTTTCTTTATCACATTTCCCAATTTGATATTCCTTTTTTCTTTAAGCCAACATTGATAATTTTTTATACATATGTATTTAAAGAAATCTTATTATGTAAAAAATTATGATATTATGGTAATAAATTTTTATTTTATATAAGTTTGAAAAATGGTTATAATATATTTGGCAAAAGTGAAAATCTAACATGTGTGATAATTAATAAAGAATTCATTTATATGCTAATTGGTAATAGTTATTTAGTAATTAAACAACTAAACAATATTTGTAACACTTTTAAGAATATTGTCGAATTTAAATAGAAAATTATTTTGAATTTTTATAAACTTTTCTTTAAAATATTTTTGGAAATTTAAATTTAGTAGCCGTCACAATCATTTAATCACCTTATAAATATTAGGAAGTAAACCAATGTGAATTTGTCTTACATTCTTTTTCTTTCATATATATATATATATATATATATATGATTTATGAAATGTTTGTAGCATCAATTTTGATTTAATATCATTATTTAATGACAATTCACTTCCATTCTTTCCATTTTTTTATAAGAAATTTTTTATTTTGATAGCACTTATATTGTCTATGTGCATACGTATGTCTTTATAGTTTTTTGTTTATTATTGTGTTGAGGTTTATTTTTATCAGAAGGATTATTTTTTCATTAATTAGTAGATGATATTAATTAATTTAATCATGGATGAAATTAATTAATTTGGGCTTAAATTATTGTTCTAACTCTTTTTATTTCTGCAAAAATTAATTGTCAACATGATCTTCAAATAATATTATATGATTTATAATTTGTTGGACTTACTTACAGGTAGCGTCAATTGAAATTTTTTGTAGTTCTTATATTAATTATTACTTATTATGTATTCATTTATTATAAATGAAAAAGATTATGATTTAACCAACTAATTCGATTTGATATATAACAATATATGACAAGTTTCATATTTATTATATGGTTTAATTCATAATTATATTACATGACTTATTTTTAATAGTTTAGATCCCACAATTTGAATGGTAAATAATCTTCACATTCTTTCTTTTGTTTGTGAATTTTAAGCCTATTTTTTTCTAAATTAATATACTATCATTGCTTAAGTTTTTTTAATTAGAATATTAAAGGTATGGTGGGTTGCCTTAACCAATTCAGATTATTCTAAATTAATATTATAGTTTCTTAGCTTTGACAATTTCTTTTAACCCTCTAGGCCTTTTACATAATTGAATAATTAATTAATATATAAAATTCATTTTTAATTTCATCTCACTATTTACAACTTATCATTTGTTATTGGTCTTTTTTTCGTTAAGTACCAGTAAAGTTCATTTTTTCGTAAGTGATATCACAATCTATAATTAAATAATGTGACAGCATTTTAAGCTTTAGACAGGGTATAAAATTTTTAAAAAATACTATTTAAGTTGTAATCAATTTCCAACAAATTTAACAATATTAATATCTAAGTAATAATTATTTTCCAATCGTAGTATTCAGTTGTCCACATTATTTAATTAAAGATAAGGTGAGATTTTATGTAAAATGAAAGAAAAAGAAAAAATTGAAATCACGGTTACCATTTAAAGTTAAGATATTGTGTTTGACGCCAAATATAATATATTAAATTAGTAATCACGGTTACTAATATTTTTTAGTCTTTCAAAGGAATGGATACTTAACCAATTAGTATATTATTCTAATAACTATATTAAGATAGAAAATGCTAGATCAATCCATGTTCAAATTAGAACATGAAATTTTGTTTTAAATTAAATCTTACTTAATTATTTATAACTTCTCATTTTGTATTATTTTTTTTCCTTTTTGTTAAGGTACCACAGAATTCATGTTTTTATGATTTTAATGATGTCGTATCTTAACTTTTTTAACATTACAGATAACATATAAAATTTATCTATATTAATATGTAACTATTAATTGGCTTCCAACTGGCATAACATCCGGTTGTTATTCAATAATAATAACTTCAGCTATTTATCAACTACCTTATTTCAATATATTGTGATTAAGACTAATAAAGGATAACAAATAAACATATAACAAAATAATAAAAATAGAACTATTAAAGAGAAATAATATATTAAATTTAATGTATTTAACCATGTATGCAATTTGAAATTTACAAATTTTATGTCATTCTTTTTAAAATTATTTCTATGTTGATTTTTTGTTTTACATATTATAAAGATAAGTTGGGTAATAAATTTTTAATAATAAAATAGAATCAGATTTTTTTAGAAAAACATGACGTATTAATAGATTAATGAAAAAATGATACAAAATTATTTGTATTATGTATAAGTTTTAAATTATAAATTATTTATATTTTTACAAGCATATATTATGTATACTTTTATTTTTTAATATTATCCTTTCAATTTCTAGAAATAGAAACATAATCTATTTTTCTTCATAACAAAACAAAAATAGTTTGATGATGTTACTTTTCTATATCTAGCATGCATTGCACAATGTACATATTTGAAATTTAGTTTTAATATACTATTTTATGTTAAAAGTTCCTGTAGATATTTATTCAAAATTTGAATATGTCATTATTACTATTTATTTTCTTGAACTAATAAAAGTACATGTTACGCTAAGAAACATTAATAATGCTTTATCTATTTTGGAAATTGAAGTTTTGCACTAAGTTAATTATGTATTTGTATTAAAATTATTTCTATCACCTATTTGAATTAGCTTGACAAGGCCAGTTTGACTGAAAAATAGTATCAGGAGATAAAAATTATCATTTTGTAATATATTTTTGTTATTTTTTAAAATAACATGGGTTTTTTCTCATTTATTGTATTTGATTAGGTTTATTCTATAGTTACTTTTGAAAAAAATTAGTCACAAATGATCATTAAAGAGAAAATTGAGGTTAAAATTAATATATCTTTAGTTATTTCATAAATTTATAATTATAATTATTTATTTTAGTAAAATATAAAATTATAACTAATGATGAGACACATTTTTTACACTATTTCACATCGTGCGGAGAATATACTAGTTATAAATAGAAAGATATGGACGAAATTTTATATGGAAAGAACGCTGAACTGCAAAGACATATATATAAATAATATGTCTAAAAAATTTTAATATTTTTTTATGTTTTACTTTTTTTTATAACTTGACAGAGTTGATTCAATCATCTGTTGAGCTAATAGATTGAACTCGAATTTATCCGACACGGCTGAGCTGAATTTTTAAAAATTGGTATGATGTACTTTGGTTCCACCCTTCGATATCGAAATGGGTAAACGTATTTAGAGGGGGGGGGGGGGGGGGGGGGGGGGGGGCAATTTGAATTTAACTTCGAAATTAATATATAAATAAATATAGCTGATAAAATTTTAATTTGTTTTTTAGAGCCTAGTCTACTGGTCCGCCTCTAGTGAAACTTGATGGAAACATGTTGGTTCACCAGGGTGAAGGGGTAGAATCCTCATCGTTTTTTTATTTGACCATTTTTTTTTTCACTCAAACCTCCGCCCCGTCCTCAATCTCTATCTTATTAATTTGTTTAGATTTTTTTTTTCAAGTAATCTAATATAAAACTTTAATTTAACTCCTAACTTATTATTAAAATATAAAGTTATATAATTAAATGAAAAGCCATCATAAATAAATATTTATTAATTAATCAACAAATTAATTATGTAATATACATAATTCAATAAATAAGTAATATTTTTTATTTTACTTATTATATATAATAAATTGTTATAAAATATTAATTTAATATTACAATATACCTTGAAAAATTATCATATTATTGAAATGTATTTTCTATAAAAATTAATTATCACAACATTTTAATTCAAACTTAATATTTATGTTTTTTTAAAGTTACATTTATCTTTACGATTCTTATATTTTATCTAAACACCAACTGAAATTAATATATCAAGTTACCCTTTTTAATTCTTATAATTACATTTAGTTTTATCCAAACTCGCTATGATAATTCAACTATTGATTAGGAACTAAGAGGAATTAAATTTCACTTATCAATTAAATTGGCGAATAATTGAGTTGAAACTTAGTTTTGAGTGTGGTTTAATTATATTAAATTTAATGATAAAAAGTTGTTAGTCGAATTGACATTAGTTCTAAGTATGTTCCAAAGGTTTATTTATTTAATCATATATTTAAACAAATATTATTATTATAAAATAAGAAAATAATAAATACCAGTGAAAAAATATTTAATAAATATTAATATTTCAATTACTTCATCCAAATATATTACAATTTTAATTAATAAATAAGGTGTTAATTTATCTTTTAGAATTATTTGTTTGAGTTAGCCAATACATAAATTTTAGATTTCAAACTTAAATAAATGAAATGAGAGAGGGGGAGAAAAACAAAATAAAATTTCAAGCTTAAAATTAATTATAAAAATAAAAGATAACTCGCGTGTGAGAGAGAGGAGAGAGAAAACCAGTGAGAGAGTGATGAGAAAAAGAGAGTGATAGAAAGAAAGTGAGAGAAGAAAACAAAATATATCAAATAAAAAATGGGAGGGGCTCACGGTTTCACCCTCTCCAGGAAAACAGTTCGAAGGACTCGATCTCCAATTAAACGGGATGTTCACCAGTGAGGTTAAATTCGACTTGTGGCCTCATCTGATCAAATTCAGTAGGATTGGATCAAGGCCCGAAATTCAATTCAATCTGACCCAATTCAAATGATTCGATCATCATCTTTTTCTTTTTTTAAAAATTATCTTGCTTTTTATATATATTTTAATATAAAAAATAACTAATAATTGTAAGAAAATATAAATCATATTTTATAAACATCTAAAGATTATTTTCATAATTAAAATGTTTTATTTTATTTTTTCCACTTTAAAATAAATATAGGACTAAAATTAAGCAAAGAAGTAAGAAAATTTAAAAAAAATAATAAAAAATCGAATCATCGATCCGAACCCCATTGAATTGAGTTCGGATCGGATCGTCAAATTCATCAGGTCGACCCTATCCACTTAACACCCCTACATGTGATATCCGGTTTCAAATATTTCATTTTGCTTGTCATATCATTTGGCGGAAACAATGAGTCAAGGGAATCATTGCAGATTATTCTACTTGTCAAATATTTTCATAACATTAATCATGCCATTATAATTTGTTCTACTCCATCTTAATAAATCATACATAAATATTAAACTTAACAATGATAAAATAATATGTCAATAATTTAAAGAAATTCACTTTACTATATATATATGCCCTTTTTACTTACTTTCATTGTGAATATTAAGCTAATTGGTATTTATTCTAGCATATAAATATTTATTTGCTTTTATATTGTGTAATGGAACCTGTTGCTAAATTAAAATGAATATTAAAAAATAATACCGAAATAATAAATACATTAATCAATATATATGTCGATCTCTAACCTTCTTCCGTCTCCACTTTTTGTTTGGTTGATTTGCATAATGAGTTGATTATGTTATGAGTATTGTAGTATGTCTAACCAGTTCAATCTGCCAAATGTAATTGTGTTTCAATTTTTTGTACGATGACTCCGTTACTCTATTACCTAATCTATAGCCATCCTTTAAAAGAAGTAAAGATATTTTTGCAAATAAGTTATTTCCTTTTTTGTTAATTAATCGTGATCCATTTGTAATCATTTTTCAACATTTGTGTCAAACGTAAACACGTCATCTTTTTTTTATCAAGTTTCAACATTTAAGACCCCAGAGAAATGAACGAAGACATACCAATTGTATGCATATCCAGATATACCTTACATAAACCAAGAAAACTGATCCTGAAATAAATGACACAATTAATCTAGGGATATTTTTTAAATTTCATTAATCGTTTTGATTGACTGCTAACTCAAAAGAACAAAAAAGTATTAGCCGCTTAATTATTTCGAGATTCATATTTGGCCATAGAATCATAACATGCTCAACGCCCGCACGATATTTATTCACAAATAATCAATTCCTTTAAATTAGTTTCCTTTCTGTCCTCTCCCCCTCTCCCTTTTTTTTTTTAGTACTCTTCTCTTACTTACACAATTCAGCATTGCACCGACATTACATTCTACTAGAACAAAAACATTGTTATTCCTAGAATATAATCACTAGTTCTCCTCCAACGTAACGCTCTCAAAATCGCACCTTCCGCCTACCTTGGAAGCGCTACACTATCTATTGTACTACTGATCTTGGTCATTCAACAAAATAACTTATAAGCTGTGGCATCAATAAAATAATAAATATAATAGAGAACTTAAAATGCAGAAATCCAATAGTCGAATTATGAAAATGAAGGACTTTAAATGCGGAAACTGTAGCGGTAGAATATCCATTAACCAAATCCGATCAACATGAAAAAAATAAAAACTCAAAGAAGTTCAATGGGCGAAAGATCATGATGTCTTTTGATGAACTAAATATACGGAAAACATGATAACAACATAATGAGCTCGTAGCAACAATCTATGTCATGTGCAGCACTTCTCCAAGCTCTGCGTCCTTCAACATCTCGTCAGTTGGCATTTTCACCTGCAAAATCCTAATGCAGGGGAATAGAATACTCATGAGCAAACATGCCCGGTACAATAGTAATAGACGTGAGATAATGATCAAGATGATCATAAAATTAGAGTGTAAATCTTTAGTCATATCAGTACTCTGTTCTTTATCATTACAATACTTTGACGTTGTGTTACCCTGCTTTTACTTTACAATGTCTCTGATATCTTTAACAGTACTTTGCTTTGCATTGCTCTGCTGTACATTGCTTTACTTTACATTACTTTTCTTTACAATACTCTGCTTTACTTTACATTATTTTACTGTGAGTTGTACTACGTCTTTTACATTACTAAACTATCCTTAAAGTTTGTTGTCCTATACGAGTTCGACTTTATTATGTTGGGATGCCAGGAGTGCCTCTCTGATTCAATGATGCCAGTAAGCCCGTAAATGGAAAAAAGGGGTGGGTGTTACTACCTCACCCAGTTTGGAAGGTAGGAGGAAGAATTCCTACAATCCAGGAACAGTGATCGGTTACTAGACCTATAGGTTCACTGTCTCCTTAGCTAGCTACATGTCCCTCTGGTATAATATTTTAAACTTTAAGGGAAGATGTGTGACCATAGCATCACCCTTTCAATTCGAGATATCGGTGGGAGAAGATTTGAAATCTCAGGAATAGTGGACATTTAAGCCAGTAGCTTCGCTGTCCCCTCAGCTAACTACCTATCCCCACATTGCTTTAACTCTGATCTTTGCTTTAACTTTGGGGCGGCACATAGCAATTCCACTTCTTTGTCTTTACTTTTATTATATTTAGTTATTATGAAATCTATGATTTAGGATCCAACTGAACGTTGGTCTGCGTACAATAGGACTCAGCCAGTATAGATGAGCTAATCAAAGTCTCGGTTATGTTTGGAAGTGATTCGGTCTGATTAAGTCATGTCAAATGGGTCTCTGTTGCACCGGTCGATCGTTCCTGGTGGATCGGTCAACCGTTCTCTGGCACCGGTCGACCGGTCCTCTGGGGTCGGTCGACCGAGTTCTTTGATTGGACAATCTGCGAATCGGTCGATCGTCCAGGGTGACGATCGACCGTTCGCTAAGCCATGAAGATGCGCACTGCGCATCAGATCGATCGATCATTCTTTGAAATCGGTTGACCGATTGTAAGTTCAAATCTATTCTTTGACAGAGAGGCCGATCGACCACCATGGTGAGGCCGGTCGACCGATAAGGAAGAACTCATGTGAGTTCTGTGCACAGATCGGTCGACCGCTGGTAGAATCGATCGACCCGTCCCTGCGATAAAACAGGGCCGTCTCACTTTATCTCCAATTCCGATGGTCCTTCGGCCGTCCAACGGCGATGATCGCAATACGAAAAATGTTGTAACTACCTTAGGATCATAATGAATCAATTTTGCGCATCAATTAATCCTTAATTCATCATCTATGGGATTTAAACGTCAAGGTACCTTTTCTGACCGAGTTTCGAAGTCGCCGATCGCTGTCTCTCCGTCCAGTCGTCGTCGATCGCCTCTGGATCGACAGGAAAGGGGTCGCCGGATCTTGGCACACGTAGGGGAAGGTCGAGGTGCGTCGAGGGATGTCGAACGGCAACGTGTGTAGATCGCCCCTGCTTCTGCCGCTCGTGCGCGTCGTCGCCGATCGCCGGAAGAGAAGAAGAAGGAAGCAAAGGTCGGGGTTCCAAGGGCGCAAAAGGGCGGCCCCCATCCCCCTTTTATACACCCTGGCCGACCCTTGGTCGGCCGGAGGCGAAACGACGGAGGTCAGGGGAGGCGACGCCTCCCCTGCCGACCGTTCGTTTCATCTTTTTTTTTTGTTTAAATCACGAAGCGTCACATTATTATCATCTAAAAAGAAAATTCATCCTCGAATTTGGATAAGGGTTAAGGCTTACCGAAAAGTTCAGGAAACTTCTCTCGCATTTCTAATTCTACTTCCCACGTTGCCTCCTTTTCTTGGTGATGCTTCCATGCCACTTTGACTAGTGATACCCTCTTCTTCCCTTGTTGATGTTCTTAATACTCCAATATCTCCGTTGGTTATTCTTCATATGTCAGATCCTCCTTTAGATTTGGTTACTCAATTTGGATCACGTTAGCGTAATCGTGCTTGTACATCAGGAGTAGGGAGACATGAAAGACATTGTGTACTCTTAAATAGGCTGGAGGTAGGGCTAACCTGCATGCTGAGTCTCCGATCATATCTAATATTTCAAACGGGCCTACATACCTTGGGCTCAATTTCTCCTGTTTGCTAAAACACATTACTCCTTTTGTGGGGGAGACCTTGAGCAAGACTTGGTCTCCTGCATTGAACTTATGTTCACAACGCTTCTTGTTTGCGTAGGCCTTTTGATGATCTTGAGTAGACTTTATTCTTTTCTTTATTAGTTCAACCCTGTCCGTGTACTCTTGGGTCTGCTTCTATAGTTCTGCACTCAAGATCTTCCTTTCTCCCACTTAGCCCTAACATGCCGGAGAGCGACATGGGAGACCATACAGTGCTTCAAATGGAGACATCTTTATACTAGCATTGTTGTTGTAGAAAAACTCTATAAGAGGAAGGTGCTTGTCTCAACTACCGTGTCAATTCAGAGCGCATGCTCTCAGCATATCCTCCAGTGTCTGAATCGTCCTCTCTGATTGGCCGTCTGTCTGAGGATGGAAGGCGGTACTATACCGAAGCCTTGTTCCAAAAGCATTCTAGAGACTCTTCTAGAATCTTGATGTGAACCTGAGATATCTTTCAGACACAATGGCAGATGGGATCTCGTGAAGCCTGACAATCTCCTGCATATATAAATCCATGAGGCTTTCAAGAGATTATTTTATTTTAATGGGTAGGAAGTGAGCCGTTTTAGTGAGTCAGTCCACTATAATCCAAATGACATCATGTCATTTCAAAGTCCGAGGTAGGCCTGTGATAAAGTCCATCGATATCTCTTTCCACTTACATTGTGGGATACCCAGACTATTCAAAGTTCCTTATGATTTTTGGTGTTCCACTTTGACCTGTTGGCATACTATGCATTTAGAGACATATTCGACTATCTCCTTCTTTATGTCTGATCACCAGAAACTCTTCTACACATCTTTGTACATTTTTGTACTTCCTGAGTGGATTGCAAACTCAGACTTGTGGCACTCGTCTAACACTTCTCTTCGGAGTTCTAAATTACTTGGTACCCATAGTCGGTCATGGTACCTGATGCCACCATCCAAAGAGAGTTTGAAATTGGTAGTCTCTAGGCTGGTCTTTATCATCATTGTCTGATATTCCGAATCTTCAACTTGTGCTTCTATAATCCTTCCTATCATATCAGGTATTATTCTCTGCATCATCATAAGTGATTCATCGTGCTTCACTCTTGGTGTCCATTTGAACAGTTCTTCCATAAGTTCAAACTGTCGTAGACGCATATAAGTCAAGGATCCTTCCCATTTTCGGCTGAGTGCGTCAGCTACTGAGTTCGCCTTACCAGGTTGGTAGTTAATGACGAACTTGTAGTCCTTCAAAAACTCCATCCAACACCTTTGGCACATATTCAACTCCTTCTGTGTAAACACGTACTTCAAGCTTTTGTGATCAGTATAGATCACAAATTCTTCTCCATATAAATAGTGGCGCCAAAGCTTGAGGGCGAACACTACTGCTGCTAACTCGATGTCATGCATTGGATAATTGACCTCATGCTTCTTCAGTTGTCTGCATGCTTAAGTCACTACTTTACCATGTTGCATCAGTACACATCCCAATCCCGTGCCACTAGCATCACTGTAAATCACGTAGCCACCGTTGCCCGATGGTAATGTCAGGATTGACGCTGAAGTTAGCCGTTCCTTTAACTCTTGAAAGCTTTCCTCGCACTTGGGTGACCAGATGAACTTTTCTCCTTTCCTTGTAAGTTTGGTTAGCGGCTGTGCTATTCTAGAAAAATCTTTGATGAATCGTCTATAGTAGCCGGCGAAACCAAGGAAACTCCTAATCTCGGATATGTTCTTTCGTTGAGTCCAGTTGGACACTGCCTCTACTTTTGCGGGATCTACTGCAACTCTATCTTTAGAGACGATGTGTCCGATGAACATTATCTGTTCTAGCCAAAATTCACATTTAGAGAATTTTGCGTACAACTGCTTCGCTCGCAAGGTCTCCAGTACTATCCTCAAATGTTCTCTGTACTTTTCCACACTTGACGAGTAAATGAGGCTGTCGTCCACGAAGATAATTACGAACTTATCCAGGTGTTCGTGGAAAGTTCGATTCATGAGATCTATGAATGCAGCCGGGGCATTTGTTAACCCAAACAGCATCACCATGAACTCATAATGTCCATATTTTGATCAGCTGTCTTCGGAATATCTTCTTCTGCCACCCTTAGCTGACGGTATTTGCTCCTCAGATCGATATTTGAGAACACCTTTACCTTGGACAGCTGATCAAATAAGTCATCGATGCGAGGTAGCGAGTACCTGTTCTTTATTGTGACTTTGTTCAACATTCTGTAGTCGATACAAAGTCTCAACGATCCATCATTCTTTTTGACAAAGAGAACTGGAGCACTCCACGATGAGACACTAGGTCTGATGAAACATTTGTCCACTAGATCTTGAATCTGATCATTCAATTCATTCATTTCTGCTGGAGTCATGCGGTACGGGGCTTTGAAAATTGGTGCAATTCCGGGTGTCACCTCGATATGAAAATCTATCTCCCTTTTAGGCGGTAGACCGCTAACATCATCATGGAACACATCAGGAAATTCTCTCACCACTTCTATGTCTTGAGGAGTCTTATTTGGTTCTTCTATTTTGATTACACTAGCTAGGTAACATCTACATCCTTTTTGAAGTAACTTCTGAGCTTTCAAGGCAGACACTATGATCCTTGGTTTCTTCTGTGCAATTCCTCTTACTATAACTTTATCTTTACTCTGTGTGCCTATGATCACTTTCTTTTGTTTGCACAAGAATATGAGTGGTATCGGTTGTCTCGTCGTTGGTGTTGTCGGTTGTTCCCACGAAACTGTTGTTGCTGGTGGGAACTCTGCCCTACATTCTACTGAGCCCTCTTTTCCTTCAGAAGGTCCTGGTGGTCCCTCTCCGTCATAGTCGCCAGACTGACCACTTCATCCAGGATTTTGCAATTCCTTGGCCTAGTCTGGGATCTCAGTGTGGGCCTCAGTCCATCTACAAACCGCTTTGTCAGGGCCAAATCGTCCAACATCATTTTTGAGTATTTCTTCAACCGGACGAATTTGGTCATGTACTGTTCCATAGTCATGGTTCCTTGCTCCAGGTGCAGAAACTCCTGCTTCAAGTCCTTCTGAAAGGCAGGGAAATAGCTTGTCTCAAACACTTGACGGAAGTCTCCCCATGCAACAGTCCTGACTCCCGGAAAACTGGTAGCTTTCTTTGATTTCCACCATTCCTTTGCATCTTTCTGGAGAGTATCTCCAGCAAATAAGACCTTGTGCTCAGGGACATCGAGGATGTCAAACTTTTCCTCTAACGTTTCTATCCATTATTCAGCAGCCTCTATTCCTCCTTCCCCATTAAACGTCGGAGGACCTCCAAAATTCTTGTAGCGTACAAGGGATGGGGGCCCGATGTTCCTGCTGTGGTGGTGAACCGGGCATAGGTGGGGAAGGCGGAGGTGGGTACAATGGAGGTGGAGGAATAAAATGGGCCTCTCCTTCATGATACATATCATTTTCACTGGACGCTGATCCTCTTCTTTGGGAATCCATCTATAAAAGATTATGACGATGTTTGAAAAGGAGTGCATAATCAAAGATCTTTAATAAGAATAAAAATCTTAGATTAAAATGGAGACCATACTGCTCAACATTCACTAAAGTAAAACGTTTATTTTTCATTAAGATTTTCAAAATGTAAACATATGTCTGAGGCACACTAAGGCCTTTCACAAAGAAAAGAAAATAGCACGGTACTAATCACTACGACGAGAGGGTCCCTCTGTTTCTTTCCCGGGATTCTTCGGGGGATTAGGGCATTCCTCTTCAAAATGTCCATCTTGATCACAGAGACTACAATATAGCTCTGGAACAAACTGACTTATCGGGCTGGTCTCTCGACTCTGAACTTCTCCTTCAGATTCAGGGGCTTCTTCTTCTTCGTCTGAGGACAGGCAGATAGGGTTACTAAGGCGTCCTCCTACTGTCTGCAAGTGCCACCTTCTATTTATTTCTTCTCGGGTTTCCATGGGAAAGAAGTGACGTGGGAAAGGTAACTCCGGATCATTACTCCCCACGCTCTCTAAATCTGACTGCTTCGGTCCTCTAGAGCAGGCTGTGACGGGGTTGGAGGATCTAGTGAGCGTATACATATCCCAACTATATGATCCCTACCCCTTAGTACGACTCTGGTTACCATGCGACGTGGAGGCATCTATGAAACAAGTTAATTTAATAATATAAGTAGAATTCACATCGGAATGTACTTATTACTTACTTGAGGAGTGGAGTCACAGATACTTGAGAAGCTTGCACATGATTTTACTCTGAGCTGTGTAACAATATGAGCAATGGATGCTATGCATGAACATATACTCTACGATGATCAATGAAGGAGTCAAGAATTTAAGCTCTGATACCAAACTGTAATGTCCCAAAAATCACATCTCCCGCCACGTAGGCAGTCAGATTGACCCTAGAGGCGCTACACTATCTATTACACTACTGACCTTGGTCATTCAACAAAATAGCTTATGTGGCACCAATAAAATAATAAATATAATAAAGAACTTAAAATGCAGAAATCCAATAGTCGAATTATGAAAATGAAGGACTTTAAATGCGGAAACTATAGCGGTAGAATAACCATTAACCAAATCCGATCAACATGAGAAAAATAGAAACTCAAAGAAGTTCAATGGGCGGAAGATCATGATGTCTTTTGATGAACTAAATATACGGAAAACATGATAACAACATAATGAGCTCGTAGCAACAATCTATGTCATGTGCAGCACTTCTCCAAGCTCTACGTCCTCTAACACCTCGTCAGTTGGTATTCTCACCTGCAAAATCCCAATGCAGGGAAATAGAATACCCATAGGCAAAGATGCCCAGTACAATAGTAATAGACGTGAGATAAGGATCAAGATGATCATAAAATTAGAGTGTAAATCTTTAGTCATATCAGTACTCTGTTCTTTATCATTACAATACTTTGACTTTGCGTTACCCTGCTTTTACTTTACAATGTCTCTGTTATCTTTAACTGTACTTTGCTTTGCATTGCTCTGTTGTACATTGCTTTGTTTTACATTACTTTTCTTTACAATACTCTGCTTACTTTACATTGCTTTATTGTGAGTTGTACTACGTCTTTTACATTACTAAACTATCCTTAGAGTTTGTTGTCCTATACGAGTTCGACTTTATTATGTTGGGATGCCAGGGGTGCCTCTCTGATTCACTGATGCCAGTAAGCCCGTAAACGAAAAAAAGGGGTGGGTGTTACTACCTCACCCAGTTCGGAAGGTAGGAGGAAGAATTCATACAATCCAGGAACAGTGATCGGTTACTAGACCTATAGGTTCACTGTCTCCTCAGCTAGCTACCTGTCCCTCTGGTATAATACTTTAAACTTTAAGGGAAGATGTGTAACCATAGCATCACCCCTTCAATTTGAGATATCGATGGGAGAAGATCTGAAATCTCAGGAATAGTGGACATTTAAGCCAGTAGCTTCGCTGTCCCCTCAGCTAACTACCTATTCCCACATTGCTTTAACTTTGATCTTTGCTTTAACTTTGGGGCGGCACATAGCAATTCCACTTCTTTGTCTTTACTTTTATTATCTTTAGTTACTGTGAAATATATGATTTATGATCCAACTGAAAGTTACTCTGCGTACAATAGGACTCAGTCAGTATAGACTCAGCCAGTCATTTCTGTTGGTCTTTGTCCGTTCTTCTTTTCTTTCGTTAGTTGTCTTTCAGTTCTTTATGTTTTTCCTATCTGTTTCTTCCAGTCAGACGAATGCAGTTAGTTACTCTTTATTTTCTTCATGTCGAGTGTTGTCCTTTAGCAGCTCCAACAGCAGCTCCAACTTTTTGAAGACGAACTTATTCATTGACCATATGTTGTTGCTAGAAGTATGTCATCCTTCATCGTCAGTTGAGCTTGTTGTGTGGATGAGTTGCAGAAATCAAATCATGTGTTTGACTAATGATCTCTCTGGGCCATCGCCTGATTGAAGCTTGGCATATCGATCTTCATTTTGTTCATCATATTTTGTGCTTCAAGATGAATGATATTAGATTCGATGGAGTTCACCAGCCATGCAAATTGTCCAGAAGTCCATGGCAATGATTAAGTAGCTGCAACTCAAGAGAAGTCCAGAAGTACTCTTCATTGTCGATAGAATTAATGGTGTTATTCTCTACTGGTGTTTTGTGTTGTGTATCTTCATCATCTTCAGCAAGCAACTGTGGCGTCTGCAAATTTGTCTCAGACTAAATGATTCAGCAACTGCAGTTCTATTTTTTCCATGGTCGACGTGATGATTGCTATGCAGGTTGACGATGTTCATATCCTTCCCGCCATCGACCTGAGGGGGCGTGTTGGAAGTTATCACGTCCTGAGCTACTGATTCTGGTCGTGAGCTACTGATTCTGTAATGTTACTTCCATTGTAGCAGTAATGAAGTGTAATACCGATTTAACCTTTTCATATCAGTTGCCCTTCATTATAAAAAGTGTTGTGTAGTTGTAACGATCGCTCAACTTTCAATAGAATATTACTTTTCACCTTTTTCTTCTTCACGTTCTCGCATCTCCTTCTTGCTTCACTTTTAGTTCCTCTATTTTATCCTTCTTCCTCTTCTCCGGTGGCTGAGCAGCGATTCATCCAGAAGCTCGTTTCTTGACATTTTCTGACCAAGTTTCTGTCCTAAACTTCGATTCCTTGATAAAATTAACACTGGCAGCATTCATGTACATACATGCATGCAATAAAGATTAATTGATCAACAACTTGATTAGTAATATTCTTACCATACATACATATATCACGCGCGCAACTATAGGCGTGGATCACGGAGATGGCTGCTCATATTAAGTCCATCGACAGCAACCACATGCTCGAGGTTGGTCTTGAAGGATTCTACGGAGAATCGAAGAAGCAGAATAACCCGAGAAGCATTGAGATCGGCACAGATTTCATCTCCAACAGCCAGGTCCCGGAGATCGATTTTACCACCATTCACCTCGACCCTGATCCATGGTAATTACTTGATTAACAAGATCTTCACCCATCTTAAATGTTCTTAGCTTCAAACAGTTAACTGTTCCTATTTAAGGAGAGCAAGGAGTGAATTATATATTGCACTTGCACAGTAGTACTATTCATACACGTACAGGACGTAAGTTGATTTTGTTTTTTTATGAGCGTTTTTGTGTGTACCGTTTGCATGTGGCTTCACACGCACAGGACGGGTGGAGCCAGTGATGAAATCCAGCTCAATTTCACCGCCGGATGGATAGAAGTGCACGCTCAGGACGCAGCACAATCCTCGGGAAGCCCCTCATGTTAACAGAATTCGGCAAGTCGACGAAGGACAAGGGTTTCACCGTGGAGAAAAGGGATGCCCTCTTCACTGCCATCTTCGACGCCATCTACACGGCGGCGGCGGCAGGAGGGCCATACGCAGAAGGGCTTTTCTGGCAGAATCTTGAGCCGGGCATGGAGACATTTAATGACGGCTATGAGATCGTGCTCGCCGAGAACTCCCCCACCACAACAATCTTCACACAGGAAGCTCGCCGGATGGCAGACCTCATGGCTCCTCACTCCAATTGAAGGATAATAAATAACCTTCGGCCTGCCATATGCTTCGTACAAATTGTTATGATAATTGTTTTTGGGGTTAATTAGATAATGGTGTCAAGCAATATTATATGTACGTCTACTTAGTTCGTTCACGCCTTCGAAAGGAATGCTTTAAAAATCCGGATCGGATATTGAAGCTGCGTGTCAAGATGGTCTAGCCGATTTAATTAGATTGAACTGAATTTTTTTATTAAATTATTATTATTCTTTTATATTTTCAAAGATATATTCTGAATACTAAAAAAATAAAATAAAGGGGGGAGGGGTGTGTGGGAGCTAATGTTGTCTGAACCGGGCTGGACAATGATCTAGGGTCCCAGACAAGTGTCCGTTTCTAGTTGGACCGGTCGAACCATCCGATCGGACCGGATAAGAATAAAATAGTATATTTAATATGATGTATTAAATTACGTTATCATATTAATGATGTTAAAAATTAATTATATAAAAATAACAATAATAATGTTAAAATCATTACACATTTAATAAATTAAAATCTTATGAAATTAAAATTTTATAAATTTTCTTCTTACTAATTTTTGTATTACGTATCTTTTTCTTTTATGTTATAAGTAATATTATGATTATATATATCTAGATATATAATATAATTGGTGGTTAACTATCTAATGTGAACTTATTAATTATTAGATACTAAATAAAAGAAAAATTAAAATTTGTGTGTTTATAATATTATATATAACTATACTATTCTAACTATTATAATATTATTGTATGTTATACATATGACAAAGAAGTTTGTATCCTTCCTTCATTAAAAATTTACTTAATATGATAAATATTATATATAATAATACAATAATATAAAATTAATTTATATTATAATATGTATGTATGATATGAAAAATATTGAATAAGATCATAATATATAAGATATAGTTGAAAGTATAACAAATACTAATTAAATAAAAGAAGAAAAGAACAAGTATGTATAGAAACATAGTCCCACATTTATTATACTAGTAGGATGTAAGCAAAGAGACAAGTATTAACAGAGGAGGAGGCTAATGGACCAATATAAAATTTTATGGAGAAGGTCCATTTTGAATCTTTTTCAAATTTAAAATAATAATTTTATCATATTATTTTATAACAAAATAAATTTTTAAATTCCATCGGTTCATCTAAAACGCGGTCCAATTTGGTTTTGGTCGGTTTTATCCGGTTTTGACTAATTTTTGACCGGTCTGAACCGGTTCAATCTGGTCCAATTACAAACCCAGTTTTGGAGCTTGTAATAAACTGGTGTGAGGGCCGATCGACGGTCGGACCGGTCCGATTGGCCGGTCCGGTCCGACCCTCACAATATTGGTGGGAGCTCGTCACCTTCTCTGTCTTTGTCGGACTTGGAGACTTCTTCGTCGATGAACTCCGTCCGTGCTTTTATTATTTTTAGAAAAGTTGATAGAAGTCGACGGAATTAAATTAGAAAAATCTTAATAGTTTAAGGATCCATAAAAATAAGTTCATAGTTTGGTGCTAGATACAAAAAATTGTAATAATTTATGAGTGATTTATGCAAAAAAAAAACCTAATTTATTTGAATCTCTTATTGCAATGAAAAGATTATAAGAAAAATATTTAACTAAAAATGTTCCTAGAAAATTCAACAAACAATTTTAAAAATTATAATTTTATTTTATTCCTACTAATCTCTTTTTATTTTTTAATCATTTTGTCATATTTTCCATTCAATAAATTTTCATTATTTCTTCCCATTCAATTCTTTCTCCTTTCTTTCCACTTTTATTTTTCGTTTTCCTTTCTCATTCCCTTTTTTCCTCCTCAATGTTCTCAATTCATTTTCCTTTTTCACACTTCATTTTTATCTATTATCATTTTAATATAACTTATACACCATCATCTTTCTTTTTTCCTGTCCAAATTCTTCATTTTCTTTTCTTTTTCTTTTTATGCTATCATTCTAATTTCTAAATTTGTAATTTTTCTAATAAAATTAAAAATCAAATTGAATCTTTCTTTTTAACATTCAATGTTCCCCTATTGTTTGGTTGATTTGCATAATTGAATTGATTATGTTCTGAGTATGTTAGTGTGCCAACCCAATTCAATCTCTCAATTATAATTGTGCTTCATATAAGGAAAGAAAAGTTCTTGATTTTTAATTTCTTGCAAGTAAGTTATTTCCTTTTTTCGATTAGTGATGGTGATCCGTTTATAATCATTTTTCAACTTTTGTATCAAACGTCGACACGGCATCTTTTTTCAACATTTAAGACAGGAAAGATTTACCAAATGTATGCATATCGAGATATACCTTAATCACAATAACTACGAAAATGATCCTGAAACAAAATGACATTATATATATATATATGAGTGTGTGAAGCGACTTTAAACATATTTTTTTATTTTTTTGATATATTTCTTTACTAATAGCTTAAAGGATCATTCATGATAAGAAAAATAATTTTATAAGATTAAAAGTTATATAAAATAATTATATTTATTATGACGGATAATAATGTGCAAAAATTTGTCAAAACTCAAAAATGATGAAAGGAGTTATTATTAATTATTTGAATCATACATTTGTTATCTCCAATGACTCTCTAAATTATTAATGAATAAATATGTCGAAAAAAATAAATAAAAATATGTCTAAAATCGCTTCATACGCTATATATATATATATATATATATATATATATATATTTATATTTAAAATTTTCATTATGCGATTCGGTTGACCACTAAAGTATCCTTAGATTAATACTTTATGCGATTCGGTCGAGATACACCCAGTTTTTCGAAATTCATGTTCTGACCAGAGAATCACCACGTACTTAATTAATGACTGCACGATATTTATTCACAAATAATGACTGCCTTTAAATTTGGTTCCTTTCCTTTTTTTCTTAATTAATACTCTTCTAATCTCATTTTATCTTCCTTTTTTTCACCTATCATTGATTGCAAATTAATTTCATTTTATTTATCCTAGTTTATATTATTCCCCTCTTGTATTAATTAATTAAGATGTACGTGGGATGCATATATTTACACAATTCAACGTTGCACTCACATCACATTAATCTACTAGAACAAAAGCATTGTTATTCCTAGAATTGCTAGTTCTCCCCCAAATTCTTCTGTTCGTCTCGATGAAAGGGGAGCACATCTTATGCACGTTGGCTTTCCTCCTCCTTATAGTTCACCAACTCGCAAGTGCTGATGAAGGCTTCGCCAGGACCAACGGCACCCACTTTGTGCTGAACGACCAGCCGTTCTATTCCAATGGCTTCAATTCGTATTGGCTCATGTTCTTGGCGGCAGATCCTTCGTCGGCGAACAAGGTGTCTGCTACCTTTCAGGCGGCGTCAAGGCTTGGCTTGAAGGTGGTCAGAACCTGGGCCTTCAGTGATGGAGGCTCCACGCCCTTGCAGACCTCCCCTGGCTCATACAATGAGAACATGTTCAAGGTATATAATATATATACACATGATCGATCTGTACGTATTTAATTTTATAAGCCCTTGGTGGATATTAGTTTATTAGCATATAACTAAAATATTAGCTTTCTTCCATTGCACAATTCTCAATGTTTTAATGTCAGATCGAACAGTGGACACCGATGACCAACTACTTTATGCTTCTATTGGTTCCGAGTTCAATCGAATTTTTACTAAAATATTTTTTTATTATTTCAAATATATATATATATATATATATATATATATTACTGATAAAAAGTATGAAAGATAAAAAAATGAAATAAAATTATATTAATCATCATTTAATATTAATCAAATATTACTAAATTATTTTCATACTTTTAATATATATTTATTTATAATTTGTTATTTTTACATTTTCTTATTTATGATTACACGAGCAATTTCCTTTTTCAGATTTTTCATTACTACTATCTTCCACTCATTTTATTTTCCAAATTCAAATTTCCTTTCTTGTTTCCTTTTATAAATTCATTCTATAAAATATACTATATTATTTTGTTTCTATTTGATATTTTTAGAATATATATTATTTATAATAACTTAAAATTTATCATTATGTTCATGATAATTTTTCTTTTATAGATTTAAATTTATCTTGAAAAATCTGACCAACCCGAAAAATTTATCCAACCCAAAAAAATCGAACCGAAAAAATGTATATGATTTAGGACGATTTTTAATAAATTAAAATTCACCCGCTAAAATTAGGGCTCCATCCGAAAAAATCGTAGGGGCCCGTGGAGCCCGATTTTTATTTATGATTTTTTATTTATATAATTAATACATATGTTATTAATTCTTTTATTATAAATATAATATTTTTTGTATAAAATTTCATACTTTTTTATCACATTATCAAACTCTAATTTAATAACTTTAAAATTTTAGTAGTATATTTTATATTTAATATAAAATTAAATATTTTTATATTAATTTTAAATTATTAAATATATTTTTAAAATATAATTATATATAAGTAGTGCTCCGAAAAAATCACCCGGAAAAACCGATCCGCTAAAGGACGGTTTTTATTTTTTCAAAATAGTTTTAGAGTGGTCTTTCTAATTTTAAAAATCGATCCGAAAAATAGCGGTTAATTTTTTTAGACTGAAAACTCGAGCCGACCCGAACTACTTTCATCCCTTAGCACTATCTTTCCAAATTGTTTTTCAAATTCAAATTTAATTTCCTTATATCCTTTTTTTACTGTCATTCTATAAAATCGAAGGATTTATTTTACTTTTCTTCCTATTCTTAAGCCTTCCTTATTATTATATACTTTCCTTAGTTTCCTTTTTTCTATCTATTCATGCATTTTATTATTTTTTGAAAGAAACACAAATTGAACTGAATTTTTTGTTCAATCCGGTTAAACTCAATTTTGACCGAATTGATTCGGTTCAATTAGATTTTTTTTAAAAAAAAAGTGTTTTACTTTCAAATCAGATCGAATCAAAACTGATTCCGATTAAATCCTATTGGTCCAGTCAACCTTTGAAAATAATGACAATTCTTAAGTGAATGAAGTATATATGCTCATGAGTGATATAAAAAGGATATACCATTCTTTTCCTTTTAGTGCACATACCATTATCTTTTTATTGCATGCATATAGCTTATGAAATAATTATGATGATCAGTTATTTTTTTAGTGCATGAATATAGCTTAAGAGAAAGGATGTATCTCTGAATTTGGATATTGATCATGAGTTTGGCATGATCTTGTAAATCCTATAATTATATTTAATAAAAGGAAAAAAAGTTCTAGAGAACTTTGGGCGAATTAATGTTAAAAAAGAGGGTTTTCCCCCCGATTATTCAGCATTCTCCTACTACTCAGTAGTTTATTTGTCTTGAATCGAGATTTTGTAGACTGTATATTATTTACTATTTTACTTGATTTTTCTAATGCTCAATAATCAATATTTATATTAGATCTTATATTATGCTTTCCTAAAAAAATCATGTCAATTATTGGCGCTAGGAGCTCCCAATCAGTCACTAAATATTACTGGATGAGTTGGCTTGACAATAAAAAAATATAATTATTTTAATTTATTTTTTCTAAACAATATCATATTTAATATCCATCTCTTACAATTCCATTATATCCTGACAATTAACTTTGGATAACTGACATGTTGGAATTATTTATGGTGATTATTTGTTTTCTATTTGTTTGCCTACACTTGGAAATCATCAGGCCTTAGACTTCGTGATCTCGGAAGCGAAAGTTTACTTGATTCTGAGTTTGGTGAATAACTGGGACAACTTTGGGGGAAAGAAGCAGTACGTGCAATGGGCAAAAGACAACGGCCAAAACTTGAACTCCGACGATGACTTCTTTAGCAATGATGTTGTAAAGGGATACTACAAGAACAATGTCAAGGTACGTACCATGTAAATCAAATTCTTGATATTATACTATCCATCTTATTGTACGCATGCGTTTTGATATTTATATGATTGATGATTGATACTTTCGTCAGGCCGTTCTTACGAGAGTTAACACTATCACCGGAGTTGCATACAAGGACGATCCCACCATCTTCTCATGGGAGCTCATGAACGAACCTCGTTGCACGAGTGATCTCTCCGGTAACATTCTCCAGGTTGATTAATTCTTGGACTACTGCTCTGCACTTAACTAATTTCGGAATGACGATTTTTCTGACCATGTTGCAGTCCTAAACTTTGGTTTCTTTTGTCAATTTTTGAAAAAAAAATAATACTGGCAAGTGGCAACGTGTGCGTACATACGTGCATCAGTGCATGCATGCAATAACGATTATTAATTTGATCCAACAACTTAATTGGTAATATTCATACCATGCATATCTATGTCATGCATGCGATTACAGGCATGGATCACGGAGATGGCTGCTCATGTTAAGTCCATCGACAGCAACCACATGTTCGAGGTTGGTCTTGAAGGATTCTACGGCAACGCGAAGAAGCAGTATAACCCGAGAGGCGTTCAGGTCGGCGCAGATTTCATCTCCAACAGCCAGGTCCCCGGGATCGATTTTACCACCATTCAGGCCTACGCTGATCAGTGGTAATTTCTTGATTAATAAGATTTTCTTCCATCTTAAATGTTCTTAGCTTCAAACAGTTGACTGCTCCTATTTAAAGAGAGCCAGAAGGAATGCATATATTGCACAGTCGCACTATTGTCTATTTATACACAGGACGTAACTTGATTAATGAATAATGAGCGTTTTGTGCACTGTTTGCATGTGGCATCACACACACACACACACAGGATGGATGGAGCCAATGATGAGACTCAGCTCAATTTCACCGTCGGATGGATAGAAGTGCACGCGCAGGACGCAACACAGGTCCTCGGGAAGCCGCTCATGTTAACAGAATTCGGCAAGTCGACGAAGGACGCAGGTTTCACCGTGGAGAAAAGGGATGCCTTCTTCACTGCCACCTTGAGCGCCATCTACACGTCGGCGGCGGCCGGAGGGCCATACGCAGGAGACTGTTCTGGCAGAATCTTGAGCCCGGCATGGAGAAACTTAATGACGGCTATCAGGTCGTGCTCGCCGAGAACTCCACCACGACGATCATCACACAGGAAGCTCGCCGGATGTCAAACCTCATGGCCACTCACTCCAATTGATCTGATAGGGGATGATCCATGCATTTGAAGGAGAATAAATAACCTTCCTCCATATGCTAATACATATTGTCATGACGATTGTTTATGGGTTAAATAATCCTGTCGAGCAGTATTATATATATATTGATAATATATATGTATATATAATGCTTAAAATTTGTGTTTACTTGATTCGTTAACGCCTCCGAAAGTAATGTTTCGAAAATCCGGAACGAATGGAAGTGCTAACTTTATCGTTCACTGATTTAACCAGATTGAACCGAGTTTCTATTAAAATGTTATTGTTTTATAATCACAAAGATACTGATTAATCTTATTTTATCTTATATATATATATATATATATATATATATATATATATTAAAACAAAAGAAATCTTAGGATTAATAGTGTTGGGATAAGAATAAAAAAGATAATATATAATTTTGTTTAAAAAGCATCAAATTTAACAAAGTAACTCAAAATATATTAATATGTAAATTGTTAATATGATATTTTATGGGATCATCCAACAAAATTAACTATAACAATAAAACAATATTAAATTATGATAAACAATAATGACGATGACGACGACGATGATAGTAATAATAATAATAATATAAAACTTAAAAAAGATAAGAAGTAGTTACAAAATAAATATTAATTTAAAATATGTTATTTTCTAAATGATATTAATCCACAAATATATGATGTTAAATCATATTAATTTATTTGAATATGTTATTGCAATGCAAAGATTTTTAAAAAAGATTCGTATAAATTATTTAACTATATAAAAATGTTCCTAGAAAATCCAACGAGTGAACAATTTTAAAAATATTATATTTTATTCTTTCCTATTAATATCTTTTATTTTATTTATCTTTATAATTTAATTATTTCTGTTATTAATATCTTTACTTTTCCCGCATCTTCATATTCATTCACTTTCTCCTTTCTTTCCATTTTTATTTTTCTCCTCTTTCACTCATTCTTTTCGCTCTTAAATTATCACTTCATTTTTTCTTTTTCTACACATCATTTTCCTTTTTCTACAACACATCATTTTCCCCTTTTTCAGCTCTTCATTTTCTTTTCATTCTATCATTTGAATTTCTAAATTTGTATTTTTCTAGATAAAAACCAAAATTCAAATTGAGGTACAACTTTCAACCATGTTGTTTTATTTCCAAGTTTAAAAGAAAATTGAATCCGACGGTCCATTCATGATGATCTGATTCAATTCGTGATTGAACCGTTTAACCAATTGATCCAAACCAATTTTTGAAATACTTTTTAAAATGATAATTGCCACATAACATAGTTCATGGTTATCAAGATCTTGATCTTGATCGTAAGATCGCATGATCTTATTAATCTACCTAAAATTTACAATCTTGATTTCACATTTGGGATCATTTTTGTAAGACCGATCCTATCAACATTATTTCATCTTTTGTGACTGCAAAAACCAAATGCAAGAAGCAAATGTTTTGTGAGTGCAAGAACCAAATGCAAGGAGAGACTCTTTTATGTGATATAAACTTAACAACAAATACAATTTCATATTAAATAAAGCAATATAGATTAGTCATGTAAATCAATATATGTCCAAGGTTAACATCAAATGATCATTCATAACAATAAGTAAACTCTTTTAAGAGCATTGTTGTCAAATGATCATAGGATTCGATGGGCATGATCAAAACTAGTAATAAAAAATGTCCAAGTTTAACACCTTATTTAATATCAATAAGATGCTCGGTGTGATGTTTTCCATTTGATGTCGATGAGGATAAATGATTCAATTTGCAATGCAGTTGTATAATTATTTTGATCAATGATATAGTATTTAGACATGTTCATTAGGTAGAGTCGACTCCATGAACCCAATTAGATCGGGTTGTCGTAATACGTCAGGTTAGTGTTAAGGTCGAGTATAAGTTGAAAATTTTTAATTCGAATTGGCTCGATCAAAATTTTTATTTAAAATTATTTTTTTGGTTAATATTTTAAGGATTTTAGGTACTTGAAATATTAAAATATATGAAAATGGAATAATTTAAATGTAAATAGATATCTGAAAATTAGATTTTTTAAAAGTAATATTAAATACTTTTTTATACTGAACGTTGTATATGTTGAGAAGGCATGATGTCTTCCATGCCCATTGTTCTAGACAACATGCTATCGAGATGTTTGATAATTTTGATTATTGCGTTCATATCTTTAAATTATTCTCTTTTGGCACTATTTGTTGAGAACTAATTATGTATGGAATAAATGTAACTATTCTAACATATTAATATTTTTTTTAAGTTTGGGTTGAGAATAATACTATTTCAAATCTTTAAGGGTGTGTTTGGATGGAGGGTTTAGAAGAGATGGGCTAGGCTTATTTAGGATGGGATGGATTTAAAAAATCTATACCTTGTTTGGATACAACATTTATTAAGTTAATTAAGGATAGGGTGGTGTTCCTAAGCCCATCACTTGATTTAAAATTAAATCCTCTAAATTGGTGATTTTGGAGGGGTGGGTTAGAAATAATTATATATTCTTATTTACCCTTATTTTTTCTCAACCAAATAAATAAATAAATTTTTATTGAGAATAAAAAATACATTTACAAAATTTAACATTTTCTAGTCCATATATTGTATTTTGTATCCAAACAAAGAGTTGATGAAATTAACTTATCCCATCCTATTAATTTATATCCAAACATGATTTAATTAAACACTCACCACACCTAACCTTACTACCCTCACTACACCATCCTAACACATTCCTCTTAGACTAAATTAAAGCATGTTTGAATATAAATTAATAGGATGAGGTGAGTTAATTTCATCAACTCTTTGTTTGGATATAAAATATAATATACATATCACAAAATATAACTTTTACATTTTTCACAATGCTAAAATAAATTTGATGTGCAAATGATGTTCACACACCACAAATATATTAGTCAAATCATTTACATAGAGGTACCCATCACCAATTCATAATTAAATAAATAATATTTTTAGCCAACTCGTGATATTTAGAAAATGGTGTCAACGGCTAAGAAGTTATGAATTAAGTAGTCTCATGTCGCATTTTAACAATGACATAAAGTTCTTACATGAATTTTTGAATGGAACCGAATTCAAAACATTACTAGTGAACAAAGTTGCTAATAAAATACATAACTTAAATTAAAAGGAGAAAATGTATTGTCACAAATATATTGAGTTGCTTTGCTTCGTTTGTACATGAATATTATCGACTGTGTCAAAAAGAAAGGAGGGATGAACTAGCAGTGCTTGGATGTGGGTGGTGCTCTGTTGGAGGATGACGAGGTCCGACGGTCGATAGTCTAGTTGCTATTGATAAATGTGATCACATGAATCATAAAATTTAAATGGACATTTGAATTTAAATGTAAGAAATGTAAAGTAACTAAGAGTATTATGATTCGACAAACAGTCCAAACTTGGTGAACACACCTAGGAGGCTCTCTTTCCCAAATTTATAATTTTCTAAAATAGAATATTGGAAATAATTCAAAAGTTGAAAATGACTTAAATCATAGGTTTCTTATTGTCCATCAACATATGATTTTGTTCATTTGATTAATCATTTTTCTTTGAAGTGGACAACATCTAAATTTTAAATGCCAATATTTGTGTGGATTGAGACATGATTCAATCTGGACTAAATTAAATCATATTTTTTATTATAATAATATTTATGTTTATTTAGAAAATATATTATAAATAGAGTAAAAACATAAAAATTAATTGAATACAACATATTAATGATCATTTTAAAGTAATTAAACTGTAATATTAGGTTACTTATTTATTATAATTTACTTTTATCATTTTACTATTTGAAAATTTTTCCCTTTAGATCTTTATTTTATTTCTATTATTTCTTTTTTCCCATAATTTTTAAATTACTTTCCTTATTATTCATTTCTGCTTTCAAATTCATATTCTACAGTTTAATATATTTTCTATTTTCATTATAATGTCTCGAGATTTAGTCTGCCCATAAGACTAACTCAGCGACATTGCTCAATTTTATTATTTAACTTTTTTTCTAAACTTTGACCGGACAAGATACTAGCGTATATCAACTAAAGATTTAAATACAATAATCTTTACAATATGTGAAAGCTAGTTATACAACATCTAGTGACATGTGGATTATGACCTATAACTATACGATAAGAGATCCAATCAATGTACATGTCCATCATTAAAGGAGCCATCAATCGTCTCACCATCGTCATCACATGTACACATCCACATATAAAAAAATTCAATGATAGTAGACTTAGTATGTAGGGTCACGTATAATAATAAACAATATAAATCATATGCCTATATCAATAAACAATTAGACATAAACAATTTATGACTAATTGGGACAATAATTTGCAATAATCAACTGATCAATCATAACTATCATCCATAACTTATTAATTTTGATTATTAATAATTAATTATTTCTCAATTCAATTCAATAACAATTATCAATTCTATAGTAATTATCTTTAATCAATCATCGATTGACCATAGGTCAGTGAATGCCACATTTAATAATTATCAATTTAATTAATAAGTATCAACTTATCCATCAGTCATAAACGTTGCAATCTAACCATTAGCTAGTCTATCAACCACTAAGGCACAATTCAATTTGATAAATAATTCAATTCAATTGCAAAAACATCCATCGACCATAACGATTGTCATCGACCGCAATGGACATCAATCAATCACAAAAGATCTCCATTGACCACTAGGGCTTCCATTGATCATAAACGACTCAATCGACACAAGGCCACCATTAATTATTATGCATTTTTTAGTTGCTAGCCCCGGGTGTATGAGAAGCAATACCGACGATCCAACCCGCATTAATGGTTAAATGCATTGTTCATGAGGTCGTCCCATCGTCGAGCCCAACTAATCTAGTAAGGTTTCCTCGCGTCGTGTGTCTAGCAATGACATATGCGGCTCCCAACAAATTTTTTTTTGTATTCACAGGGACTCGAACTCGAGACCTCTGCTTAAGCGAGGAGGAGCCACACCCACTTCACCCTAACTCTTGTTGGTATTAATTATTATGCATTAACAATTGACTCTATGAACCTTCAACGATCCTTATAATGGCCTACATTAATCACGAAGGTCTCTATCGACCATAAAGATCTTAATATCAATTTATCAATTCAATCGTAATAACTTTACATATAGTCAATTAGACGATTCACAATCAATTTCAATTATTTTCTTATTTATAATCATTGATTTTAATTAACAATATTCATTATCAATGATCAATTATGAATAGTCATTGACCAATTACCAATGTAACTACAATCAATTTATTGATTAAATTATATCAATATACGAAAATTAAGCAATAGCTCAATAATCCACAATCAATTTCTATCAATTAACAAATTAAAATTCTTAATTCTTGATTACCATCAATCAATATAATGATTACAATCAATATTAGGACTAATACATATCAATGCATGGTCAAGAAAAATTAGGAAATGAATTTTCCACCCTCATAAAAAGGTTCGCATAAGTGGGAACACGGCTTCTATTTTTTCACCTCGGCTGCGCGAAACCAAGGCTAGCTATGATGTGAACCTAGGCAGGGTCAACCCGATTCACTTCTCTTCCTTCTGTGCATTGGAACTTGGGTCATGTCTCCTTACAACTTGGACCACGTTGTCGGCAACATGGGTTGTGTTCACTTAACATGATTTATTTTCTAATCCAATGTGGTGAACTGTGTCAAATAGTGCTCGGGCCATGTCAAACGAAACTCGGGCCGTGTCAAATAGAACTTGGGACGAGTTTTGTGATTGTGGGAAATTATGCTCCGATGCAAATTTTTGGCCATCCTATTGATGCTATCACAATTTTAATCGACGTAAAAATTATATCAAATTAATCTCCATATGAATGACAAGAGTCCATGGATCTATATCGACGATAAAAAGATTCTCTATGTATCTTTAGTTAGCTGAAAAATCAACTCTATTTTCGATTATTTGTGGGTTGCACATTCACCGAATGTTATCCGACGATTGCTTTTGATTGACGTTCAGAAATTTCCGGATAACACTTGGATGACTTTCTCTTATGTGAGGACTTTGAAATTCCCCTTGGTTGTCTCTAAAATACGTCGGTTCACGTGCAAATGAGGAGAGAAGTAGGGCTCGTGATGTATAAATTTAATTTGACTGTTAATAATTTTCAGCCACCATTCAGACCTTATTTATAATTTTTAATTAGAATTTTTTACTTCCATTGGGCCTTGGATTAATTTTTAGTTAATTATGATCATCCATCATTAATTATCCTCTGATAAATATTCATATTTAATTAAATTCAAATTTAAGTAAGTATTTACTAATTATACTTATCTCAAATTCAATTCTATTCAAACTCATCTTTATTTCTTATATCCGATCCATAACTTTTCTCAATCAAACTCTACTTTTATGTTATCTTTTTATTTCCTTCTTTTCTATAATTTTTGAAATTATTTAGTATAATAATATTTTATCACTTTTTAAGTCATAACTCTCAATCATATCCTATGTGGGAGTCACGACCGGAGTTCCCCGTATGTTCGCCAGAAAGTTCACCGGAAAAGTTCGCCGAAAAGTCCCAAATCTGGCCTCCTATGTAATTTGGACAAAGACATGATTAAAACCATTCAAAATGATCCTAATCGACTTGAGGATGATGTAGAACTCACCAGGAGAAGAATCGGTGCAAATCGGAGCCGGAATAGTCGCCGATGGATTTTTCATCATCCTCGCATTTTTCCCTCACTGCGTCGCGCACAGTGGATCGATCATCTCATACCATATGTCAAAATGTTCGTCTACTCGTCCTCTTTCCAAAGACACCTAACACGCAAAAAACGGTAGCCGGACGGAAGAGAAATGGAGGTCAAAATATGGCACGACGACTGGGGGACGCGAGGAAAGTTCGCCAGAAAGTTCATCGGAAAAGTTCGCCGAAAAGTCCCAAATCTGGCCTCCTATGTAATTTGGACAAAGACATGATTAAAACCCCTCAAAATGATCCTAATCGACTTGAGGATGATGTAGAACTCACCAAGAGAAGAATCGGTGCAAATCGGAGCCGGAATAGTCGTCGATGGATTTTTCATCCTCCTCGTATTTTTCCCTCACTGCGTCGTGCACAGTGGATCGATCATCTCATACCATATGTTAAAATGTTCGTCTACTCGTCCTCTTTCCAAAGACACCTAACACGCAAAAAACGGTAGCCGGACGGAAGAAAAATGGAGGTCGAAATATGGCACGACGACTAGGGGACGCGGGTTACTGTAGCACGCGAGAAGGGAGACGATCGGGCGATCATCTCCTCTTATTTCTTTTTTTCCTGCAGCTGTCATTTCTTGCACAAAGGACCAAAATGTCCTTACCTTTTAAACTTTATTACACCTTTTTTTTTAAAACGTTACAATTATAATACTCATAACAAAAATTTCGTCCTCGAAATTCAAACTAACCTGAAGATCAGAAAAGATGAGGATAATTTTTCAACATATCTTCCTCCAACTCCAACGTAGCCTCTCTCTCCGTATGATTCTTCCATAGCACTATAACCATAGGTATCTCACGTCTGCGTAATTGTCGCATTTCACGTGTTAATATCTGAGCTGGCTCCTCCCGATATGTCATATTCTCATTTATTTCCACTGGTTGTGCATCAATTTGTTGATCTTCTCTAATAAAAATTTTTCGTAGGATCGTGAAACACATTATGAATCCTCGCTAATGGTGATGGCAAGGCAAAGCGATAAGTCACGGATCCTACTCTCTAAAGTTAGATCTCAAATCCAATTGAAAATTCTAATCTCAATATAATTACAATTTGTAGTTTCAATAAAATTTAATCTTTCTTTATTTTCATATTTCTTTTTTAATTATACTCCCATTCCTTTTCAAATTCTCCCTTAACTCCTTCTAATTTATTAATATTTCTAATTCAATTGAAAAATTACTTTGTTGTCCCTATTGAAATCTTCGGGGTATTACATAACAATCTCATTAAAATTAAAAAAAGCATTCATACTTATTGATTGTTGAACACCTTATATGACCTATCTTGGTCATCTCTTCGACGATTGCCTTATTGATTTTTCTCATCAGGTAATTTATTTCTTTCTTAAGATCGATCTTTATTGTTGACAGTTATATTGACCTTTGAAACATCTATTACTTCCCATGTATTTTATTACTTAATTTGTTAATTAAATAATAATTAATATTATTTTAATGATTAAAATATTTTTAAGTCATAAAACTATGAAAGTCCGTCCATTAAACATACTTGTGAAACTCAAATTTATTTAAAATTTATAATCTTAATTAAATTATAATTCCTACTCTATTAATCTTTCTTTTTTTATTTTTTTCAATTATACTCCTATTGTTTTTCAAAGTCTCTTAACCCGCTCTAATTCGAGTGACAAATTATTTTATTGTCCCTAAAACATCCCCTTTCCTTTCTCTTGCACCGTTCTTCCTAAACATATTCTTTCTTAACTTTATATTAGTTTTTGAGATAATCTTCTTTTTTCAAAAGAAAACTGAACTGAAGCTAATTTTATCTCTCTGGTTCAACTCGATTTTGTCCTATTCCGATCGCTTCTTTTCCAAAATAATTTCTAACATCGAGTAAAACAAAAAAGTTGTGCCGGATTCGTAGCTAAACTAAAAACACAGGAAAATGGCCACGGATGACTTGAACGCGCACAATTGATGTTGACCATGTGATCATCAGGCAAAAGAGATCGATGACCATGACCACGACCTCGACCCTTCCAGTAAACAAAGCGTCCCCGTTCCACAACTACGTGGGGCGCACGAAACGTTCGCGTGCCTCCCCGTCCAAACAATGAAAGCACAAAGCCACAAACCATTCAAGCAATCAACGCCGTGACAGCCGAAAGCTTGGAGGCTTCGGACCCGTGGAGCAGCAGCAGCATCACAATTCACAACTCCCATACATGCAATTTATATAACTATATTATATTTCACTTGACCACAATATATAATATAACTATATGTTTACGCATCTGTTAGGCGAAGTGAAACGCGCTCTAATCAACCTTCCTACCTCGGCAATCTCCGCATCTTATCCAAACCCATTGAAACCATCCTTGTGCACCGTCAGATGTGCAACCCACGGTGATTAATGTATTTAGCACCTGATGCCTTGTGCCAACCACGACGCATCACCGAAGAATGAGGCCGATCTGATCCACGGAGTACCTGTAGCGAGCAGATCCGACCAGGCAACGGTGTGGATCTCACCAGATTGCGAGATCTCATTGGCGGTGGTCGACATCGCCGGCGTGGCGAGGCATCTGAGGCCGCCACGTAGCGAGCGGCCGTCCCCTCCGCTTTCTTTCGCCACCACCGTCGCTTTTTTATAATATCATTATCATCATTCGCCCGAGGACCTTAAATTCGATGCTCGACACCTGGCCACCTCCAACGCTGCGATCCTGCGAGCCACCAGCAGCGCTGCAACGCGAGACGAGCATCAAGCAGCAGACGAAGGTAAAAAGTCCGAATACCGAAGACAAAATTTACTGCTAAAAGTACTCTTCTTGGAAGGAACAACAACGATTCGTATGTAAAGCTTTCGATACGGATCTGGTAACTGTTCTTACTATTTCCGGCAACGGGGGGACGACTCTTAGATTTCGGGTGATCGGACAGTTGGGAAACTGGTCGTGCATGCAGTTCGTCTCCCCATGTCGATGTCTTCAGCTGCGGCCACCTCCAACTTCCTTCCTCCCTCTCTGCTCGTTCCCTAAGCTTGAATTGCTCGTAATGCATCCCAATGGCTAAAGTTTAGGTCTTGAGCTTTAGTTTGATGTACAATTCTCTTTCTTCTGTTTTATTTTTTAGTGGAAAATTTTTTTATGTCGTTTTTGAAGCTGGTCAGAAGTTTTGGTTGTTGAATTTTCATTTTTGTTCGGTTTTGAAGTGATCCAGGAATCGGAGAAATCGTCAAGTTATGATGGACTTTAAGAACGTGATGGGGAAGGACGCCGGGAGAGGCGAAGGAGGGCATCAGCAGCAGCAGAACCTGTCGGCGCTGGCGCGGCAGTCGTCGGTATACTCGCTGACGTTCGACGAGTTCCAGAGCACGATCGGGAGCATGGGGAAGGATTTCGGCTCCATGAACATGGACGAGTTCCTCAAGAACATCTGGACCGCCGAGGAGGGCCAGGTCATGGCGACCGCCGCCGCCGCCGCGGACGCCGCCGGGGGGGTGGGCCTCCAGCGACAGGGATCACTCACTCTACCCCGTACGCTCAGCCAGAAAACCGTCGACGAGGTCTGGCGGGACCTCCTCAGCGCCGGCCAAGCGCCGGCGGCAGCGGCCGGCGTTCCTCAACAGAGGCGTCAGCCGACGCTCGGGGAGATGACACTGGAGGAGTTCCTGGTCAGAGCCGGGGTCGTAAGGGAGGACATGGCCCCACCGCAGCAGCAGGCCGCCGGTGGTGCAGCGCCGTCACCGAGGGCCATCTCCGTCGCAGGCGCGACTGAGGATGCGTTATTCGGGGGCACTTCGTGTATCGATTTGGGGTTCCCTCAAGCGGCACGACGTGGCGGAATGGCGGTGGCCGCTCCCAGTCCTAATACATCTGCCGCTAATCTCGCCATGACGGCTGCCGGGACGAGGCCGTACTCCGCGCCCATGCAGTTGGGGAATAGCGTCGATGCGGGGAATCCTCAATGGATGAGAGAGGGAGGACTCGCCGGTGTCAGCGATGGGGGAATGAACAATGGGCTTGTCCCCGGGATGGTTGGTCTCGGCATTGCGTTGGGTTCTCCGGTGAACCACTTGTCGTCAGATGGGCTTGGGAAGAACAATGGTGATCTTACTTCCGTGTCGCCTGTGCCATATCTGTTCAATGGTGGGCTGAGGGGAAGGAAATCTGGTGGTGCTGTGGAGAAGGTTATGGAGAGGAGGCAGAGAAGGATGATAAAAAACAGGGAGTCCGCGGCCAGATCTCGCGCTCGCAAGCAGGTGTTCTTGCCAATTTACCCCTTTAGATACAAAATTCCCTCCACATCCATTAGCAGACTCTCTATTAGACTGTTAATTCTATTATCTTAATTAAACAAATGCAAATGCAGCTTACAGCATTCTGTATAGTTGCAGGCCTAGTTCACTAACAGAACCTGCCTCCTGCATTTTTTTTTGGGTGACATCTGAACCATTTCAGGAGTTGTTGCTTTTTTGGTAGTGTCCAGGGTCAAGGGGGCAATACCGAGATGAGAAGTTGACCAATGACCATCAACTTGTTCGGTTTTAGAATTTCTGAGACATCTGATAAACAAATAGTTCCATTATATTTTCAGTTATTGAGCTAAGTAATACCAGATTGAAGGAAAGTTCATGTTTGCACTGCATATATTGTAATGCACCAATTCATGTTTGCTGGACTAATCCCTACTGATTCTCTTGTGTTCTTACTTCCAAATATTGTCCTTAGCTGTTTTTTCTGTCTCATTCAGGCCTATACTATGGAGTTGGAAGCTGAGGTGGCAAAACTCAAGGAGCAAAATGAAGAACTTATGAAGAAACAGGTTAAGATTTCTCGCCTTTTATCAACCTTGATTCTGGTTCCCATATTCATGTTAGCATGCCATTTGCTTATTTCTTCCTATGTGGTAACCTTCTGTTTTAACTGATGTCCATTTTGTAAACTGTGCCAAGTTTATGTGCCTATTTGGCTTTGATTACCCTCCAATGGGTTTGTAGTTATCACAAGCGTCACATTCGATATGAAACTTTCATGTATGCATAGTGAATGTTAAAAGGGTTGAAGATTTTGCATTTTCATGATGCCTGATTTTCATACATCTCTCTGGGAATTCTGATGATATCGGGCACATATTACTGCCATGTGCATCTTTATAATTTCAAGCAAATATGATAGTCCTTTTACATAGCTCTTTGTTGTGTTTTTTGCAGGAAATGATAGAGACACAGAAGAACAAGGTAATCAATTCTCTGGCTGAAATTATTTTCAACTTGTTTTCATTATATTTCTTATGCATTATGAGTGAGAATGCGCTAGGGCATTTAATTCAAACCAGAATACTAGTCTGCATGTGTCATACCATTCCACTTCTTGTCAAGTACATAGCCGCTTTTGGCCTTTTGATCTTTGAGCTTGGTGGCCTATATCCAGCTCCCTACCATCTCTTAAAGACTTGAACCATTGTAGGTCTTGGTTGAAGGTATCCCTAGCCAAAGGTCCCGGTTCCTGACAACAGCCAATACAACGTCCAATAAGCAGATGGATAGTTTGTTCTTTGTTTGTCTTTTCTCTTTCATGTTTTTTCAAGAAGCATTCATGTTTCAATATAAAGCCTTTTACTTGTATGAACTATGAAGTTCTGGTTTTCTCTTTTTTTGATTTTGTTTTTTTTTATTTTGATGAAACAATTGCCTAACTAGATGCTGATATTGTTAGAATTCCTTGCTTTCTCGAAGAGTTTATGAATCCTCTTATTTTGTACAAGAGTTCATTCGTGTTGTGTAACTTTCATATTGTTCCATTTTAACAAAAAACGTTCACTTTGGTGCCATGCACTTGGTTGACGATATTGTGCATGAATGCCGATGGTTAGGATATACATTAGTCTTGGTTTGATTAAAACCACAAGAAAACTACAAGCTGAATTTGAAGGTGAACTGTGTATAAACAAATATAGGTTACTCTTTGTTGTCTCATGAATCATGACTGTTAGCGCATGGCACATTTTCTTTGATTTTGCAGGAGGAAAATCTTGTACTGCATATCTGCTCGTATGTTCTTCTGTATGATCGATTTGTATGATATTCCACAGGTCCTGGAGATGATTAATCAACAGCATCGACCTAAGAAGCAGTGCTTGAGGAGGACACAAACAGGTCCGTGGTAAACAAGGCGTAAACATTAATAGCTGAAAAAAGAATTTAATTGAAGGCTAGCTCTGTATATAGTAGGATATTGTGTCTGTTTTTGTAAATTATGAAGCAATTTATCATGTGTAGATCGAGTTTCCCATCTGTCCTTCCTGTTCTGACTTCGTGGTGATTGATGATTGCTTCGCCCCTGTTCTGTTCCGGTGTTATCGGCATGGGGACGCCCGTGCTACAGAATCTTATCTCTTGTAAGGGGTACTCTGTGACCTGAGAATGCTAACTAGAAGCAAATCAGCATGAATGGGTGAGGTGTTTTTGCATGTCTACCGCATGTGAGGTCTTAACATTAACATCATAATTTTTCAAGTCCAATCTTTCTGGTGTCACCTTTGATAGCCGTGCAGTAATAATTTTCTTTGTTCCTACTTTTGTATTTGGATAGTAGAACTTAAGTTTCTAGATGGAAAAGTTAAGTTTTGGTATTTGGATGAAAAAAATATAATGACGAAGATTTAAAAAGTTTTTGATAGTGCTGGATGTTTGGATAAAAAATAAGAATTAAGAATATAATTTATTATTTTATGAGATATAAAATTATATAAATAAATATATTATGTTTTTATTTATTTAAAATAACAAGTAGTGGCAGATAAAAAAATATTATACATATTATTAATTTACAATTTATTAAAAAAAATTGCGTAATAAAATATAAATAGTAATTTTGATTAAATTTTTATATATTATTAATATTATAATTTACGAAAATGATATCTTAAAATTCAAATATAATATAAGTTAGATTATTTATAAATTTCCTAAAAACAACTGAAATTTTAACTTATAAATTTTTTTACAAAAATATAATATTATACATAAGTTTTTACGTTAAAAATGTAATATAATATTATTATAATTTTTATTACAATATGATGAAATAGAAAAAAATAAAAAGAAATTTGATTATTTATTACTAAAATCCTGATTATAATGTATAATAAATAAAATAAATATACTTATATTAATATTATAATTGAGATATATAGGTCTACTTTAAAATAAATATACTTATATTAATATTATAATTGAAATATATAGGTCTTTTAGACCTATGTGAAAAAAAAAGAACGAATCCTTGCTTTTCAGCAAGAACCAAATTATAGGAACTTTAGTCACGTGATCACTTTGATGAGAACAATCAAGAACTTTTGTTCTCATGGATTCCACCAACTTTGGGCACCTGTTTGGCAGGGTAAAAATTCTCATCCAACTAGGGCCATGGGGCCTCTCTTGTGCATCCTGTTTTATCAGCAGCTCAAGCAGTTTTTAGAAACGAAAATAATCCTTCTTTTTTTTTTTGTTTTGTGCAATATAACATAATTAAATTAATCACAAGCTATCCATCATTAGGATTCCTAGTTGTCATTGTGGACTTCGTTTCAACTTTTTTGTCCTTTTCTTTCTTCTTTTTTTTTTCTTATATCCTCTTGTTTGAAAAGGTGCTAATAGTCTTCTAGTCCGAGTTTTCTTTTGTGAGCTATCAACAATCATATTAAGAGCTTCGTCGCGGCCTCTTGATTAAATTAGATGTTTTTGTTAATAATTTAAAATTTTTAAATCATTATATATATAGTATTAATACTTATTGTTATTTTAATGGTGAACGTTCAAATCTTAGAAAAGGTAGGTGGTGGAATTCCAATCTCACTTTTTTCCCCTTCTTTATTTTTCAATTTAACTTTCTTCCCTATTAATGGCATGTAAGCTGAAGATTTTTAAACAAGAAAAAGGTATGGTTAAGAGAAGATCAATATATGTGTTGCACCATATGGTATGGGAGAGTAGGGCACGGTTATTACCTTATCTTGTTTGGGAGAGGAATATGTCTCTAGCTGACATAAAGATGAAAAAACAAGCTGTGACGTAAGAAAAATTTTCATCCAAGACCATGTCAGGGTCGATCTGTATCTTTCAATGTACTCGTGATCGAATCGGACAGACGAACCTAGCTGGTGGTGGTTAAATCGATTCTGAATCGGATTTTATTAAAATAATAATATTTATAATAATACGAAGGATATATACATAACAAATATTGTACTATGTATAAAAAAGTTAGTAACATACTAAAATTAAAATACTAATATATATATATTGATTCATTTTCCAATTTTTTAATACTTAATATTGATTCATTTTATTAAATTTTCATTATTGTTAAATTACTAATAATATGTTAATTTTTCTTTACCATAAATCACTCTTACGTTTTATTTTTATTTTACTTTCTTTTTTTTCATTTCTTCCTTTCTCTCTTCGTTACTTTTAATTTTCTTTTTTTCATTTCTTTCTCTCTCTCCATTAATTTTGTCTGCTTTATCATTAATGCTATTAATAATATATTAAATTATTATTGTCGTGAATCACTCTCTTCATTAATCTTCTCATTACTATTTTATTTTCATTTTTTCATTTCTTCCTCTCTCTTCATTTATTTTATTTTCCTTATTTACCTTTCTTCCTCTCTCTCTACATTAATTCTCCAGCTTTTTTATTCATTTTATTTTTTTCCTCCTTCCATATTCTTATTTCCATTTTAGTGGTTTTTTATTTCTTTCCCATTTTTTAAATTGAACCGGATTTCTTCCGATTCATCGATTCATATCGGTTCAACAATATTTTGTCCGGCCAAACAACCAATCCAATTTTGACTTGGAATCGGACCGGAGCAGCCACCGGTTCGTGATTGAACTAGTTGAATCGGTCGGTCCGGTCCGATTTTAATAATATTGGTTTCATTGTCCTTTAAAGCAATGTTGTAAGACCTGATCCGACCATCGATCCATATTGTCTAACGGGTCAGGTTGGACCGGATCGAACCAAATGGTCGGACCGAGTAATATGAATTAATAAAAAAATAAAATAAGTTAGAGTGACTATTGTAATATTATTAATATGTAATATATTATTTAGCAAAAATATAATTTAATATAATAAAATAATTAAGATCAAATAATATAATAAAGTAAGCATAATCAATTGAATATTTTCTAAATAATTGTTTGAGTAATTATAAAAAATAAATATACCACTGAAATTTTACATATGTGATAAAGAAGAATTTTGAAACATAAGCTTTATATATATATATATATATATATATATATATATATATATATGATATTCTAAAAATTTTAATATTTTTTGTACATTTTATCTTTTTTACATTTTACAACTTGACCCGGCCGGGTCGATCGGTTGAACCCGGATTTTGACCGGGAGCCATTTTAGTGCTCGGAGACTGATTCGACCGGTCGGACCGGGTCGGGTCTTACAACATTGCTTTAAAGTTGAAACTTTCTAATTTTTATTTACTTTTTATATAATGTAATTAGTATTATTCTATAATATATAATATATGACTTGAGTTGACTGACTATTTTAATTATTATTCTATAATAGTTAAGTCGTTAATGCATAATTATTAAGTAAATAAATTTGTAAAATGAATAAATAACTAATAACTAATAAGTTATAAGAATATAAGTTATAGTTATAACTTTATACTGTAAGTATTTAATAAATATATATTATATATAATTTATTGTGTAATTTATAATAGTAAAATATCATATTAATATAAGACTATAGTATTACGTACTATACTATTAATTTACTATATACTAAGTTATACGAGGTAAATTAGTACTTAAATATTTATAACTAAGTTAATATATGCTAAGTTATACTAAGTAAATTAGTACTTAACTATTTATAACTAAGTTAATATATACTAAGTTTAACTAAGTTATGCTACATAAATTAGTACTTAACTATTTATAACTAAATTATACCAAGTAAATTAGTACTTAACTATCTTATGACTTAGTTATAACTTATATACCAATTTACTAATCACTTATAACTTAGTTGTATAATTCATAATAGTAGGCTATCATATTAGTATAAGACTATAATATTAATAGTACAGATAGTTAAGTACTAATTTCTATATTCTAAATTATCGAGTATCTACATTAAATCAAGTTATAAGTTTCTATAATGAATGCAAAAATTTAGGATTTTCAAACATCCACTTGCGTTCATCTTTCTTGCAACTAAGATAGCATTCTCACAACAATATTTGTTTAAAGTCATTCCAAGTGAAAAGACATCATTTACAGGGATTGTTGTGAGAATGCTATCTCAATTGCTCAATGAGATAAGAGGAGATTGAGATAGAACATGAGAGCCTAAGAGTGAGAGGAGAGAGATTCAGATAGAGAGGGTGAGGGTGAGGCGGGGCGCTTGAATGAAGAGATGAGGGATTCGGCGGCCTTTTATCGGGTTTAAACACGACATGAGTCATGTATTGTCCTCTTTATGCCCGTATTTCTCTTGTCAAATTGCCCATGTTCATGTTGTTAAATCGCAAGTTTCATTCAAATAAGTGTTTGTGCGCGAAAAAAACCCTTGTCAAAATGGACTTTGTCGTGTGAGGTCCGTGTTCACTGTGACTGTGTCGTGCATACAGTGTAGATGGACGATCCAACACTGAATGGCATGGACACAACTCATTTTTCATGTGCGGGCTGGCGACATGCTGAGCCGTGCGGCCCACCCAAAATTTCATCTTTAAGCTGACCTCATAGGAGAACTTATTTTTGACACCCATGCCCACTTTGAAGTATGGCATAAAAGTTATTTTTCTTCAAAAAAAATATTATAAAATATTTAGAACAAATATATCTATATACACATAGTAATATATTAAAAAAATTCACATCACGAATTTAACTTTTCATAAAAGTAATATAAAATAAAATATTTTGTAAACTATAAATCATAACGTTATAAGTTTTGACAAAATGATAAATTAATAATTATATATAAGAGCACTTTTGCTTCATACTATGTGAAGCATGGTCCAGGTCGTCCAAACAAGATTTGATAGCTCAAGATAAGGCATGCGATGGTAGGAATACATCTTGCAAGAAGACGTCGAGGACAGAGAGACAATCGAGATTGCGCTTAGGTTGTCGTTGACGTCCATCGCTCTAGCGCCCAAGTCATTGTCGTTGGATTCCTTCACTTGACGCCTAGATCTTCTTCCTTCTTCTTCGAGATTGCACCTAGGTCATCATCGATGTCCTTCGCTCCACCACAGCCATCGTTCCTTGACCCTCAAAACATGGCAAGGAGGACGATGGGCACACTGATGTTGAGTGCGAGGAGCAACTATGGCAAGGCGGTCATTGCACCTGCACTCATAGGAGGTAGGCTGTAACACCCTCGAAATACACCTCACACACGTGTTGCAAGCAGGTCCTGGCGTGTTACACGGTGGACGATGCGATAGTTGACCCCAAGTCAATAGAACATAATGAGAATAAGCAGCGAAAAATGAAAACTTTTAAAAACTATTCTACAAGTTGAAAATATAGCGGAAGCAATAAAACATAATGAACACATCAAAGTATACCACAACGGATAACCCAAGTACACAATAGGACTCAAGGTCTACAAATATGACATTGTCCGATGAGACACATAATAAGGCTCATAGGCCGACTGATACAAGACCCATAAATAATACGAAATACTATAGCCCAACCTAAGGCCGACACTATGTGCTAACTGATGTCATGAGCTCGTCACCGACTTCAACCTATTCTTCCATTCCTGCACGAACTCAGATGCAGAGGAGGTCCACCTCCCATTAGTTGTATGTAAGGGTCATAAAAATAAAAAATTCAATAATTCATAAAAATATTTAGATTAAAATGATAATCAATGCACAATAAAAATCTCAAGATAGGATCATGAAAGCCAATTATCCATTTCACATTTCAATTCCATATATCCATTGCATTAATATTATATAATGCCTAATTATCCATATCCATAGTGACTAAGAATATTCCATCGCATTTACTCTTTGAAATGCTCAATTTATAACATTATCCATACGTTCTTATCACTTAATCAATTATCTTGATTAGTTATCAAACAATCTTTAGTGAGTCTCACCATACGTTGAGGTACTTGGTTGTCCTTACGAAGTGGCCGGTCGAGCCATGGGTCGCACTAGCACCCAAATGACATGCCGAAGTCATGTCATTTCCATAACCCTTTTCACACGGGCTCATACAATTTCATATGTACCAAGTCCATCTAGCAAGGGCCAAGTATTTAACCTCAAGTGTCATTTCAATACAATAGTTCATTTTAATCCTACAACTTAGCATGCAAGTCGAATTCTAAGTGAGTCAAACAATAACATGACATTCATATCAATAAAAGCATGTCAATATGGCATGATGTAAACTAGTGAACAATTGGTAAGAGAATCAGAAAGTTCCATCTTCAAAGTCATATATTGGGATCAGCCGGTCGCACGATCGATTAAAATAGTGGCTATCGGCCGCTGTTTCATCCATTAGAGCAGTCGATTGCTCCCTTGACCGGTCCACCAATTTAAATAGTGGTTTCGAAACCCAATGGTCGGTCACCCATTCGGTCGACCGATTCTTTGTCCGATTTGGACAGTGGTGTTTGCATATATAACATCACAGATCGGTCGACCATTTTTAACTCCGACTCCAAAGGTTAGTCGCCCATCCAGTTGACCAATGTCACGTCAGATTTGGACAGTAGCATTCACGCATATGGAAACTTATGGACCAGTCGACCGCTTGACTCGATTGGTCGACCAATTTATATCAAAAATCATGGAGTCGACCACTTAAATCCATCTTTCACAAACACAATATCATCTACAGGCACTCTAGGCTCTACTTAATGTGTGCCATACATTAAACATTCATAAACAACAATAAAATTGGGAGAACGAACTACGATTTTCCAATGTAAATAGATTTGACACATTGTCGGTTCAATGTCCGTAATTCACTCTAAGTCACTAAATTGACTGATTACCTTCACATTAGACCCCTAGGACAACAACATATAATTTTCTCATATTTTATTCGTTTACCATTTACCCTCATAAATTCTCACAGTGACTAAGTGATTACCACATTAACCAGTTTGACAAATGAGTACTAAACAATTAATATCTTTCTAGAGACATCTTCTTTTGAGGTGAACCCAACTTATGTAGAAAGATGATCCAATCATATATCTACTCCATTAGTTTCGTTCTCACATTAGTTCAATACTAATTTTGGTGAATTTTCCAAATATGTCACGCTGCTACCCGAGGCAAGTTGATAATGGGCCACTCTTTTGACCATAACTCCAGTACACAAATCCAAATGAGTTAAAATCAAATCATGGAAACTAGACTCCGATACATTTCCAACCATATTATACACAATTTTGGACAATCATAACCTATTAGAAAACGTGTTGGAACATGACACATCAAATTTGGACAGATTAGGGGTAATCATGTTTTTATTCTTTAAACATCTAAATATCATCATACATCAACTTAATACTAAAAAGCCACATGTTCAAAGACATTTAGGGCAGAAACATTCATGATTATTACAAATCTAATCAACAATCCATTTTCATAAGTTAAGACTTTTAATCCATGTATTAGATGAATTAAAAGGGTTCACCCTTACATTCCTTTAGGGTGAGTTTGGTTAAAGATATGTAATATTAACTGGAATATAACAATGCCAAAGAATGTAATTTAAGGAATAACATTTCAAGCAAAGTTAAATTTTCATGTTTATTTCAGTTTTGTAAAGTAATCACATTCCCCCCCCCCTGTCTCACAACTCCTCCCAAAGCTGCCTGCACAAGTCCTCTCTCCTCTCTCTCTCCCTCTCCCCCTCCCCCCCACCCCCCCCCCCCCCCCCCAATAGTGTGGTCGTTGTAATGTAAGAAAGACATCATTTATGATGGTAATGGAATTCTTACATTTCATAGGATTCCAGTTGGAATGTCACATTCCTAATTATATTATCAAATGACACATAATTAAACATTATAATTCATCATTCCTATCAAGATCTCTAGAAATCTAAAAAGATAGAATGAACCAAAAACACCTTTAGAGTTTAAACTAAAACCCTAAGTCTAATCCCTCTTTCTTTCTTCTTCATTTCTTCTTGTTTTGTCTTGCTGCTCGGTTGAGTGTGAGAAGATGAGAGTGAGAGAGCAAGAGAGGGTGGGGAGCTCCTTGATTGGGGCTGGCCGGCTGCAATAAGAAGGGGAGGAGGAAGATGGAGAGAATGGGGAGAATGGGGAGGATGAAGAGAGGTTTGAGGGGTTTTTGGCTGGTGTTTATTTTGTCTTATCCTGAATGACAAAATTGCCCTACAACTACCCTCACTTTTAGGGGTATTATGGTCTAACTTTTTACCTTTTTGTTAAATAACAATTATAAATATAAGATGCTTTACTTTTGAGTGTGTTTTAGTCCAATAATTAAATCCTGATTTTTGGCTTTATATTTTTTTTCTCTTTTGCCAAAAGACTTAAGTTTCCCCTCTACATAAGGGCATTTTTGTCCATTTAATTTTTTGGGGTATTACACAAGCAGATGTGGATGTCCAAGTGCTCGTCGGACGGAGTCCGAGAGAGATAGGTCACCTCCGATGTCCTTTGCTCCACCACGACCTCTAGATCATCCATGGCCCTCGAAACACGATGTGGAGGAGGACAATAGGCACAATGACGTCGAGGGTAGGAGCAACTACGGCAAGGCAATCGATGCACCCTGCATTCGACGGAGTGAGGCAAATCTAGACGCCAAGCTCGTAGGGAATCCGAGATAGGTAGATAGATAGATAGATAGATAGATAGATAGATAGATAAAGAGAGAGAGAATGGAGATGAAAATCAGTACTTAGATGCCTGGCTTGATCCAAACAAAGTACTCCTCGATTTTGTTGGAGAGATCAAGAGAGGGAGGGAGGCAAAATCTCATTAGGGGAAGTCCAAGAGAGAGAGAGAATGGAGATGAAAACCAGTACTTAGATGCCTGGCTTGATCCAAATAAAGTACTCTTCGATTTAATTTGTTGGAGAGATCGAGAGAGGGGAGAGGTAAAATCTCATTAGATGGTACATACTTCAATCATCGAATGGTATCGGGACGGTTCAAATCGTATGCTTTCGTATGAGTCATTGGATTTGGACAGTTAGAACCGTATGCTTTTTGTATGAGTCATAAAAGAAGTTTCGTAGGCTCATTTCACATGTGTATGTATAATCTCCCGATGAGATTTTATTGCCATGCACCATTCAGGAGAAAATTGAGCTGATCTTGGTAAATACTTTATGAACAAAAGCCAACTTCAATTTGGATTATCTTCGAAAAGGTACATCACCCACGACCAATGTTTTCAGACAGGGTTCGATCGGATTGAACAATATTTTATTAAAATAATATTATTTATAATACTTATAAAGACATAATATAAGTTATATAATATAGTATATGAATATTGTACTAATAACCTATTAATAATATTAAAAATTAATATAGCATATTTTTTATTTATTAAATTTTTTAATAATGATTAACGTATAAATATAAATAGATTATTATTAATTTAATATCTATTATTTATTGATGATAGATACTATATTAATAAATTTTATTTTAATTTATTCTTATTTATCTTTTTTTAACACTTTCCTTTTTATTTCCTTTATTTATGCTCTTTGATAATTTTTCATTTAATGTTATTCAATTTTAAATACCTACCTTTTTTATTTCAATTCCTATTTAATTTTAGACATGTCATATTCCCTCCTTTTTTTACCTTTGTTATATTTGTTTCCTTTTTCCTTTTTTTCCTTTTCTATTTTTTAAATTTTATTCTTCAAAATTTGTATTGAACCGAAATCGATTTTAAAATCAAATTTTATCGAATTTTCGATCAATTCGTGATTGAATCGATTGAACTAGTCGGTCCGATCCGATTTTATAACATTGTCCACTGCTATGGAGGTGGTGATGATAGTGGTGGTGGTGACTGTGATAATGAAAAGATGATATAGCCTGTTGAGAGTTAGTTGGATTTTAGATGAGTTTGAATCTCAACAAGTGTATAAATGTTTCCTTCTCTTTTATATAAGTATTAAAGTTTGGCATAAAGGCAATCTATTTTTATATTTTAGGTTTGTGGTCGGTGGCGTTCGGCACACGCAAGTGCAATTCTCAAGACCATTACAACACTTTTTTTTTTCTAGGCATTACGACACATTTGGACTCAGAACCTACTACACTTCTTCTTGTTGTGTCATAAGTTGGATTATCTACACCTTTTAGCACTAGTTTGCTTATATGGTCATCATCAACGTGTCACTCCACTTTCACGATTATGGATGACTATTATTGTAAATTGCTTCCGTGCATTAAAAATATGATTAAATATTTATGTGAATAAAGTATAATTTAAATTTGAATTCCGTTTTGTAATTAAGATTATTTACACAAGAATTTACTTTGTTCGTATATAAACTATTTATATATAAATATTGATAATCATGAATCACACGATCTAGTAGAATTAAGGTTCACACAGAGATAAAGATTAAACCACTAAGGTGATCTTCCTTTAATATAGAAAAATAAAGTTTGACCAACTCTTATAAAAAAAAATGGATCATATGGAATTATTTGTTTCTAAATAGATAAATACAATGTTTTATATGAAAGTAACGATCACATGATTAAAACGGGAGTGTAGTCTTGGTTTACAGTAATCTCAAGTAATTATTGAAATCTTAATCTTTTCGCATAAAAGTCATCGACGTGATACTTAGTATTATTTGATTAGTTTAGGTGCAGTTGAAAATGAAGAATATTGTGTTTATCTGATCAATATTAATTTAGTATTTATTTGTCACTCATCGGATGAATGATCGCATGATACACGTTTCACATAAATATTATATTTTATGTCATTATACAATTAACGATTATATTATATTAAAAACTTTAAAGGGGGTTTATCATTTTTTTATTCATCTTTTGTTCATGAATTAAAAAAAATAGCAAATCGCATGATCCGAGTTTGGATCAAATGGTATCTCTTAAATTTAAAATTAGGATATTCTTAGTACGAATCTCATTTATCATTACCAAATGTTTAAATTAGGATATTTACAGATTAGACTCGAATACTGGGGCAATAGTAATGGGGAAAAAATATTTTACAAAAAAGAGCATATTCTACTATTTTTTTTCTCTGTTTTCTTGCTATTTTCTTTCCTATATAACCCCGTTTGAACTCTCGATGTCAAGATGTTTAGCATTTAATCTCTTATATTTTCCTTTTCAAAAAGTGTACATTCTCCTGGATAACATGAAAAGAATATTTATATGTTAGATTTGCCGCCCCTGCCCCCACGTAGATTGCTGCCGCCGACTCACTGCGATTTGTGAGAACTTTTAAAACGACCGCGCAACATGCGACAGCCCAAATCCACCAACAAGACACGATTGAAATCTATGGGTCATCGGATCTGCTCTGCTTCTTCCTTCCACCCTTCCTTCCAACCCTGCCACCTCAACGCACACCACCCACGACGTCTACGCTGTCCACCTATCTCCCATCACCACCACCGCCATTTCCTCTTTTTATGAAGCCGCCCTCCTCCTCCTCCTCCTCCTTCCATTAAGGGTTCGCAGTGGAAGGCGTCTATAATTCAGCTCTTTTAGCTACTAAAGCTTCGTCGTGCTGTCACGCATCCTTAACCAGCTCAACCAACGATGGTGCTCCCCTACAGCAGTCCGTTCCCGTCTCCGATTGCCCTGGCTCCAAATCGCCAATTGACAGCTCATACCAACTTCTTCCGTAGCAGCGGATGTGGTTGGAGCAGTCCTGCAGGCGCCCATGCCGAGGAGTCTTCGAGTTCTGCAGCTCGGACATTTTGGAGTGCTGCTAACAGGTGCATGAAGAGGAGGACGAGGAAGGGAATTTTAGCTTCCGGCTCTGGTGGGGTTGCTGCTGCGTCGGCTGCTCCTTCGAAGTCAGCGGGGGTACGTAAGCTTCGGATTCTGGTTGCAGGCGGTGGGATTGGCGGGCTGGTGTTCGCGCTGGCGGCGAAAAACAAGGGGTTCGAGGTCCTGGTCTTCGAGAAGGACTTGAGCGCGATCCGGGGCGAGGGGCAGTACAGGGGGCCAATTCAGATACAGAGCAATGCTCTGGCTGCGCTGGAAGCCATCGATTTGCAGGTGGCCGAGGAGGTGATGGCCGCCGGGTGCATCACCGGAGATCGGATTAATGGACTGGTGGATGGGGTCTCTGGAACCTGGTAGTATTCTCTTTTCAAATATATCTTTTTCATGCATTATTTACCAAATTGGTTCAATGAGCAACTTTTACTGTCACGTCTAGGTCGACTATATACATTGTTGATATGATTCTTTAAAATCTCTCATTCTATGGATTGAACGTTTACCTATTGGCATCAATAACATGTCTCTCCTCTCAGGACATTACTACTTCCACCTTTTCTCATAGAACAAAGACTTGGTGATAATTAAGATGCATGAATTCTCCCGTCCTGAAATATTTTAGCTTCTCAAATCTCAACCATCTAAATGTACTGTTTAAGTTGGTGGTCTTCATCTCCTCTCATGTGTGGGTTTGACTGACCTTAATCTACATCGTCAAATATGTTCTTTCCTTGTTGGTCATCAGTTTAGATTCCTTTTTTTTTTTTTCAAATGATCAGTTCAGATCCGGTGTTATTGGTTATGTTCTTGGCACAACGCCTTTGAGCTTAGGTACCACTCTTTGGATGGCACCATGGGACACAATAACTCACCAGTTTCCTGATTATATTGTATCTCCTTTGCCTTTATATCCTTTGGTATGCAGTAACATGCATATTAAATGCGGAATGAATTAATCTTTTTTTTTATATTGAAAAAGCATGGTCATGTAGCAAGTGAATAATGACACTTTGATGCTTATCTAGTCTAGTAGTAATCCTTTATCGCTAATGGCATCGTTTCTTCATTACCTTCCTAAAATGTAAGCTCATATTCATTTACAACATAAAATTAATTGCTTCTGCTGTAGTGATTTATCGGCCAGAAAAAAAAGTAAATTGCTGAAAATTGATGTAAATAATTTCATATCATGATGTGCTTGCTTCATCCTGATGCAAAAGGAAATCTGTATTAGTGTTTGAAACATGTTGTATACTTGTGTTTCCTGATCACATATAGACTTAAACTTTTAATAACATTGTTGTTGAGACTGACTCTTTACCTTTGGATATCAGATACGTGTCATTTCAGCAGAATAAGTACCATGCATGTGATATATCAGTGCAACTTGATACAGTTAATCATCAAGGCAAACTACTTAATACCGTTGTATTGCATTTGCGACATGGATAAAATGTGTTATCTAAGATGGACACTAGGGCCAACAAGTTGAGTACATCACTGACATGATAATTAAAATAACCATCAAAGCTCAATCATGGAGTCTCTACAATGTCTGTGACAGAATTCTCTTCATGCATAACCAATGATGCCATTGACATTCAGGTACGTCAAATTTGATACATTTACTCCTGCAGCAGATCAGGGATTGCCAGTTACCAGAGTCATTAGCCGGATGACTTTACAACAAATATTGTCCCATGCAGTTGGTGACGATATCATTTTGAATGAAAGTAATGTCATTGATTTCACAGATAATGGAGACAAGGTTAGTAGTTCTTCATTTCATTCAGACTTGGTTGCAATGGGAAAAATTCATAGGCTACTCTATCATTCACTATTATGTAATATTCATAGTCATGAAGCAGGTTACTGTGACTCTTGAGAATGGTCAGCAATTTGAGGGTGATCTCTTAGTTGGAGCAGATGGAATATGGTCAAAGGTGTGATTCTCTGTTCATCTTCTGTTTAGCAGATGATGATCTAATTCTACGGTAACTTGTTTAAGAATTTTAACTTCACTTTGCAGGTGCGTCAAATCCTCCTTGGACCTACAGATGCATGGTACTCAGGTTATACCTGTTATACTGGTGTAACGGATTTTGTACCTCCAGATATTGAGACTATCGCGTAAGCAACAACAACAACAACAACAACAAAGCCTTATCCCACTAGGTGGGGTCGGCTACATGGATCATACGACGCCATATTCGTTGATCCATGTTCATAAGATTCGACATGATTTTATGTTGGCTGTCGGGGCCTAACACAACCCTCCTCCTTTATCCGGGCTTGGGACCGGCTATAAAATATAGGCATATCGCGTAAGCAACAATATTATAAAAATCTATTTCCATCTTTAAGTTCTTTCTATGCACGTCTGATTTTCCATGTCACCAAACATTTCTGAATTAAATTTTGTCTTCTGTTGTTTCCTTGAGCTCATGCATTGCAATTTTTGTGCAGGTACCGGGTATTTCTAGGTCACAAACAGTATTTTGTCTCTTCAGATGTTGGTGCTGGAAAAATTCAATGGTATGCCTTTCACAAGGAGCCCCGTGGTGGCACTGATGTTCCAAATGGTAGATATTTCTGTGTTGGCATTTCATTTTCAAAAATGTATTTGCGGATGCCTATTTCATATGAATTGTTATAACTGAAGGAGATTATAAAACTATATGACAATAACAATAATGACTCTTATCACTATATCCATTCAGCAAGCAAAGCTCAAGAAAAAAAATAAAGTCATATTTTCATTTTGAATTACAGAGGTTTACTTGTCCTAAAAGAATAGTTGATACTAATTTAGAATAAAATAAACATGCTATTGCCGCCTATGTTTTATAGCCGATCCCAAGCCTGGATAAAGGAGGAGGGTTGTGTTAGGTCCCGACAGCCAGCGTAAAACTCTGTCGAATCTCTTGAATATGGATTAACGAATATATTGTGTTAATGCTAGGTCGTTACCCGTAAGTAACGCGTTGTACAGCTCGGGTACAGTGATAAGAGAGCAAGAGCCGCTGCATCCTCGCCTGAATGCAGTGTTAAATGAGCAAGGGCTACCACACTTTAATGGACGGAGGCGGTTAAAGAAGCTAATTCATGAGACTAAGGTCAGATTAGGTTCTTGGAACATTGGGACGTTGAATGGAAAGCGCCTCGAGGTGGCACAAGTAATGGACCAGTGTAACATTAGTATCTTATGCTTGCAAGAAACTAGATGGGTAGGAGAGGGAAGTAAAGAGATTAGGTTAAATGGTTTCAAACTTTGGTACACAGGTAAGGTAAAGGGAAGGAATGATGTTGGTATTATCGCGGATGCAGAATGGAGGAAGAATGTTGTGAAAGTTAAAAGGATTGATGATCGAATCATATTCGTGAAAGTAATTATTGGAAAGGAGACTATGAACATTATTAGTGCATATGCACCCCAAGTAGGAGCATAATCACATCTCAAAGAGAAGTTTTGGACAGATATGGAGGGTTTGATTGAAAGTATACCAACAACCGAGAAAGTTTATATTGGGGGAGACCTTAATGGACATGTTGGTAAAGAGGCAGGACCACATGCAAGGGTTCATGGTGGTTTAGGTTTTGGGGAGTTGAATGAGGAAGGACAAACTATTATTGATTTTTCTTTAGCATACGACCTTAAGATTATCAACACTTGTTTTAGGAAGAGAGAGGAACATTTAATCACATACAAAAGTGGAATTCATAGGTCTCAAATCGATTTTTTCTCGACAAGAAATACTGATAAAAGACGCTGTACTAATTGCAAAGTAATTCCTGGGCATGTGGTGACTACACAACATAGATTGTTAGTTCTTGATATGCAAATGAATTGTATAAAACCAAAATCTCGAACAGTTTTTTATCGAAAGATCAAGTGGTGGCAGTTAAAGGGGGAGAAGCGAGAGACTTTTAGAAGTAAGTTATTAGAGGAAAGTGTGTGGGAGTTAGAAGGAGATGCTAGTATCATGTGGGAGAATATGATAAAAAATGTTGAAATGGTTGCTAAAGTCGTTTTAGGAGAATCAAAAGGTTTTGGACCACGAGATAAGGAGACTTGGTGGTGGAAAGAGGAGGTCCAAGAAAAGGTGCGTAATAAGAAGAATTGTTTCAAGGCGATACACTTGGACAATAGTTCTGACAATTGGGAAAAGTATCGTTTGGCGAAAAGGAAGGTTAAGAAGACAGTTAGTGATGCTTGTGCTAAAGCATATGAGGGGTTTTATAAGGAGTTAAGGACAAAAGCTGGTGAACAAATGATTTACAAAATTGCAAGGAATAAAGAGAAGGAGTCGAGAGATTTGGATCAAGTAAGATGCATAAAAAATGAAGTTGGCAAGGTTTTAGTTACTGAGGGAGATATTAAGAATAGATGGGAAGAGTATTTCTATAAGCTATTTAATGATGGATGTGAAGGTTCCCGTTGTGATTTAGAGGACTTGACAGGTAACGAATATGAACTTAATAGGTCTTTTTATCGTAGAATTAGTCTCGGAGGTCAGCGAAGCTCTTAAGAAAATGGAGAATGGTAAAGCTGTTGGACCGGATGGTATACCGATTGAAGTTTGGAAATGTTTAGGAGAAAAAGGTGTGTTGTGGTTATGTAAACTATTTAATGAGATTTTACAGTCGAAAAAGATGCATGATGATTGGAGATTAAGTACATTAGTTCCTATTTACAAAAATAAAGGGGATATTCAAAATTGTGCAAATTATAGAGGGATTAAACTTATGAGTCACACAATGAAATTATGGGAAAAAGTGATTGAGCATAGATTGATAATGGAGACTAGTATTTCTGAGAGACAATTTGGGTTCATGCCAGGAAGATCCACTACAGAGGTGATTTATTTACTAAGAGAGATGATGGAGAAGTATCGAAGTAGGAGAAGAGACTTACATATGGCTTTCATTGACTTAGAGATGGCGTATGATCGGGTAACAAGGGATGTACTTTGGAAAGCCTTGCAAAAGAAGAGGGTGAGTGTTGCCTACATTAAGGTAATACAAGATATGTACGATGGGGCATTGACTAGGGTTAGGACACCCGGAGGTGAGACAAATGAATTTCCTATAGGAATTGGCCTACGGATCAGCTTTAAGCCCGTATCTATTTAACTTAGTTATCGATGCTATAACCGAGAGTATCACAGAGGAGGTACCTAAATGCATGCTATTTGCGGATGATATAGTACTTTTAGCGGATTCAAGAGAAGAGATTAATACAAAATTAGAAATATGGAGAAATATGTTGGAGTCAAAGGGTTTTCGTTTAAGTAGGAATAAAACAGAATATATGCATAGCAATTTCACAAATAAACAATTTAGAGACGATTTGGAAGTTAGGCTAGGGGAGGATATAATTCCTCAAGTGACAAAGTTTAAATATTTAGGATCAATTGTAAGACAAGATGGTGAGATTGATGACGATGTTAATCATAGAATTCAAGATGGTTGGTGTAAGTGGAGGAAAACCACTGAAGTTCTTTGTGATAGAAAAGTACCCAATAAAGTTAAAGGAAAATTCTATCGTACTGTTATAAAATCGACAGTGTTATATGGTAGTGAATGTTGGGCTATGAAGGGACAACATGAACGTAAAGTGGGGTAAGCCGAAATGAGGATGTTGAGATGGATGTGTGGTCATACAAGATTAGATAAGATTAGGAATGACCATATACGTGAACGAGTCGGAGTGACTCCTATTAGTGAGAAAATGGTAAATCATTTGAAATGGTTTGATCATATTCAGAGAAGACCATTAGATGCGCCAGTAAAAAGAATAGATTAAATAATCTAGAGTCCGATTAAAAAAGGAAGAGGGAGGTCAAGACGGACACTTGACGAACTAATAGAGTAAGATCTATTGGTGAATAATATACCGAAAGGTTTGGTTACTAAGAGAGCGGAATGACGTCGTATGATCCATGTAGCCGACCCCACCTAGTGAGATAAGACTTTATTGTTGTTGTTACTATTGCCTGTTTATCATCACTCTAAATTCCATATTGAATATTTTCAGGGAAAAGAGAGAGACTACTCAAAATTTTTAATGGTTGGTGTGATAATGTTATAGACGTGATACTTGCAACTGATGAGGAAGAAATTCTTCGTCGTGATATATATGATCGTGTGCCAATCATGGGTTGGGGAAAAGGTCGTGTAACGTTGCTAGGTGATTCTGTTCATGCAATGCAACCAAATATGGGTCAAGGTGGTTGTATGGCTATTGAGGTATGCACCGTATGATCTCATGATAATTCTGATACAGATTCATATTTGTTTATGTAGATCAAAAGGCTATAAATTGAACTGGATATTTAAGCAACTTTTGTATAAGAATATCCATCTGCACAAAAGATACATTTAACACCAATAGTTATAATAGATCCTTAGTTTTAAATTCTTTGTTATATTTCAATTGTATTGTTATGTTTTATCCAGGATAGCTATCAACTTGCTATAGAACTCGAAAAAGCATGGAGGCAGAGTATTGAAACCGGGGAGTCAATGGATTTGACATCTGCATTGAAGTGGTATGTTATGGGATGAACATATCAATGTGCGCATCAAATGAGGGCAATGCTTCAACAGAAATAATTGTCAGCTGATATCTACCATTTCTGTTCTAGTTATGAAAGAGAAAGGTGGCTCCGTGTTACGATAATTTATGCAATGGCTAGAATGGCGGCAGATATGGCTTCTACTTACAGGCCGTATTTGGGTGTGGGACTTGGACCCTTATCGGTATGGTTTTCATGCATGAAACCTGCAATTATTATATCTCATACTAATTTATTTCATATTCTTTCCCATGAATAATCCTGATGCATCCTCTCCCTTATAGTTTTTAACCAGATTTCGGATACCACATCCTGGAAGAGTTGGTGGGAGATTTCTTATTAAGTACGCTATGCCACAGATGTTGAATTGGGTATTAGGTGGTAATAGGTAAGGTTTTGAGACTTTCCCCTAATCTTTTTCTTTTTCATGAAGTAGTCCTTTGTTTTGCCACCAGCATTTTTTTTATCACACTTGATCTTCTATTCTTTATCTTAGAAAACCTCTTGCCTAACCAAAGGTTTATCCCTTGTGTTCATTGCATTCTTAATGTTGTCCTCACAAAATTTCTGAAATCCTAAATGTTATTTAATATGAATGTACATGAGCATTTGCACCCATCTATATGATTATAGAGTGGTTGATTGATAGTTGATTTCATGATTGGGAGGAGGGAGATCTATTTACTGACTAATGAGCTCAACTTAGAACCTTGGTTTTAGCTCCTCAGTTTGACACGAGAAAATGCAATAGATGGCAATATGATGTGGTCAAAATGAATGCTAGTAGGTGCATTAGTTAATAAAAAAAGATAATGAATTAGTAGAGTTATTATTCTCATGAGAACCATTACTAACTAAAATCTTATTCTAATTTTTCTAATTGAGAAATTAAGAATATGATAATTTTAAATGCAAATAAAATAAAGAAAATGATCACTTGAATGAATAATGATTTGATGATTATGGCACTTAGTTTATACCAGTATAATGTAAGTAAACTTCCCAAAATAGGATTACTCAAATAAAAAATAAGGCAAATTTCAAAGTTAACCATTATTTTAGGCTTAAACTTCACAAAATGGGATTACTCAAATAAAAAATAAAGGCAAATTTCAATTAACATCTATCTTGAAAGTAGTTAGAACAAATTAACATCTTCAATTATTAATTTGTCAACAAAAGACGCATTTAGTCAGAATTATGATTTAGGGCTTTTCAAGTCACCTTGATAGCATATAAATTAGGTCTCTTTCAATGTTTCCAATTGTTATATGCATGGAATAAAATCAATTATACAATTATTATGAAATTAGTTATTTCTCAATAACTCATAAATTATGGCATCATAAGAAAACATTAAATATGAACATGCAAATTATTAATAATTCAAAATAAATGTAACGCCCCGAATTCGTCTACCCACAAGGCTAACTCAGCGACGTTACTCGATTCTTTGTCTTTTGATCAATCAACATATTGATTTACATGAACGGAAGGCTTAATTATAAATTCTTTATAACAGAGAAAACATCATATATTCATGTACATGTCACCAATCATAAAAGCCACCAACCATCTCACTAACGCCATTGTCTCATTTTGCAGGAATCCAAATACAAGAAAAAAATCAATGAGATAACTCAGTACATAAGGTCACTTATAACTATACCTATATAAACCATGCATCAATATCAATACGATGAGAAACCTATGAATATTTATTTATAAATCATTTATAACTAATCAGAATAATTATCAATTAACAATAAATAATAAGCAATTGATCAATCATAATAATTATTCATATAATCAAATTTTCAATTATCTACAATTAATCATCAATTGACCATACGTCGGTGAAGGCCCCAATTAATAACTACTCAATTCCTTAACAATTTATCCATCAAGCACAAAGGCTGCAATTTATCCATCAGCCATAAATGTGCAATTCAATTTTCCAACAGCCACTAGGATGAAATCAATTGTCCATCGGTCGCTATGGCGCAATTCAATTCGATTATCATACAAATCAATTTATTTCAATTATCGATTCAATCTTTGGAGTTACGATCAACCCTTTCTGGCACAATTTGAGAGCTCTATTATTAAGGGAATATCATTGTCGTGTGGGGTCCATCAACCATAACGGTTGCAATACGCAAAACATGATGATTTACGATTTTCGCCTTTAATCTTATTTACCTATGACTTCTATCTTTGTCAATATTTGTTGGGAATCTTTTCAATTTGGGGTACAATCATGGAAAGAAATAAATCACCATACCATATCAGTTAGGTGTCAATCAAAACAATACACCTATTAACAATAATCATTTTTTTATCGATTCCAATTCTCTATTATCAATTATCAATAAACGATTTATGATGAAGTATCATCACGACTATAATTCGATCTTGTCAACAAATAAAAAATCAATAACCAGCCATAATACTAATATGATAAAAAAATAATCATCACAATTAATTACATAAAAGTCACTATTCTATTTTTTAAACCCGGGCTGGGTGGGGCGAAACCCCGGGTTGTGTTCTCCTGTTATGTATTCGATTCAATTTCATCCTGGGACCCAAGTCGGGTCGGGTAGAACCCGGGCCACGTTCATTCATTAGGCCGGATTTGGGTTGGGTCTGACAAACCCGGACACTGTCACTACATTTTCAATTCTTTATCCTATCGATGTCGAAACCCGGGCCAAGTCTCCTATAACCCAGGCCAGATTGCCTCTCAATTTTCTTCGTCAACTTCTATCGACAGAACTCGGACCGAGTAGTTTGAAACCCGGTCCGAATCTGTGAAAAACTAATGTAAAGTGCATTTCACAAAATGTTTGGACGAGATTCACTGTGCGGTTATTACAAGGTGGCTATCTAATAATAAATTTTTTGAGGAGTAAAAGGATGACAAGCAGTTTGGTTGTCATCCAAATATATATATCACTATAAGAAAGGAGTCATGTACAAGTGATTTCTCTCCCAAGGAGAGTGACAAAAGAAAAGAGAGTACAGACGCTAAACAATACCCCACTCTCGAAGAAGACAAAACATGTGGTGTACGATGCGCTCTGCCCGACAACTCTCTCCATAAAAAATGATCCGGTTGCGCTGGAGCCAAATGGCCCAGGTACCAGCCAAAAAGGTCGCTAGTGGGGTCCTCCAGCTCAGTCTTCGTCTGCCAAGTCCCCTCATGGACTGCCAAAAAGTTGACTGATAGAGAAACATCGGCCACAATGCTCGTCCGAGATCATATCTCCGGAACCACTCGGCATGTGAAGAATAAGTGAGTGACATCCTCCTCCATCTCCCCGCTTTATTTCCTCAAACCTTCCCTGAATTATAGTGATTTTTTGCGTCTGATCCTGACATTTGAACTTACCGTAACGATCCCATGAACTATGCCACATTTTTCACTTTAGTCCATCCGTCAAGTTTTGTTAATTTTCCGTTATTTTTTATTTTTCCAATTTATGGAACGACTAAACTGCCCTTCTCCCCTTTCTTCTAATATTTTAAAATATAAAATAAATATATTATAAAAAAATAAAAAATGTGCTCTATGATAAAATAATATATTATAAAAATAAAAAATAAAATAACCCTTTAATCTTTCCATGAACATCACGGAACCCGAGCCTAGTAGTCCGAAACTCGGTTCGGATTCATCTTAGTCAATCGTCGACACCACGGTTCATAGAACCCGGGCCGCACAATCCAATCGCCCGAGTGCTGAATTAGGTTGGGTTTTGCAGTTCCGCTTCCGTCGTGTTTTTCGATACTATTTTCAATGCTATTATCAATGCAATTATATTTCCAATTAATCCATACCATGAACCATACATAGGACAAGATTCCTGAAGATTACCATGAAAATCGTTAGTATAGGACTTCCCTGCGTATTTCAAGTTGGATGAAAAATCAACTCCAATCACATCCTTTGAAACTTGAAATCCATGACAAAATCGATTTTCAGTTGGATTTAAAGTCCTTTTTTATCTGAAATTTTATTTTTTTTGTGTTCCTGAATTAAATCAAAATAAACTTGGGTAAAAATCCATTCCAAAAAATAAACTTTAAATATAATCATTTTTTTTTCAAATGTAAACCAAATTAATTCCTCAGATGATATCAAATAATGCATGATTTTTCATGCATTAGAATACTTTATCTAGGCAGTAATTAGGCAACAACATGATGATAGATTTCACAAGACAAGTTTCTTGAACGATCATAGATTTTTAAGTGTCATGATCTTGATACTGCTTCATGTGATTTGAGGAGCAATTCTGAAAGTGTGTCAACTGCCAATATATATATTGACAGTCTTTTCTGAATCCTATCCATTTTTAATTTTAGAGTTTTTGTATGCTGATCAGTATAAGTTTGAAAAGAGGTATTTCTTATGTTCTGTTTTATCTCGGCAAAACCTCCAAACGAATGATATGATGACTAATTCAACTTTCTCGTGTTGATGTCCTCTATCCAATCTTGTCATACCAAGGAGAATGTCCTCGTTTCATATGCATCCTTCATATTATTTATGCATTTACTAGCCCTTTTGTTCTGGTTCATTGCATAATTACATTATGATGACTTTTTATCCAGTGTTAATGCACCAATTTTTCTTCTGAAGCTCAAAGCTTTCTGAAAGATCCCTAAGGTGCCGTCTATCTGATAAGGTAAAACAAATAAAATAAGCAAAAGTCAGTTGCCTGACACTGACAATTTTCACTTATGCTTTATTTGGAACCATTATCGCAGGCAAGTGATCAGCTACAAAGATGGTTTGAAGATGATGACGCAATGGAGCAAGCTCTGAGTGGGGAGTATGAGTTTCTTCTCTGTCTATTCATTTCGGCTCAGAATTCATTTTGTTCGGTTCATTTGCTTCTTTACTAATTTTCTTCCATCATCACTCACAGATGGTACCTCTTCCGGGCGGATGCAGGAAAGAGTAGTCCACTAAGACACATCCATCTGATTAAAGATATGGCTAGATCAATCACCATTGGGTAATGCCTCTCTGCTTTCTATGTTCTGACTCAAGTTGCTGCAAAATTTCCCCCCTTTTTTAATCTTTCATGAATAAATCAAGTAGGTAATTGGTGAATAAATTTGCAGAAAATGTGTAAATAATGATGCGGAAGGCCTCGCAGTTGTCATTCACTTGCCACAGGTTGGTGCATCTATATAGAAAGTTTGTGTTTCCTGCAATCCCGTTCGTAAGCATACTGATGGAAACACAATACAAAAAAAATGCATTAAACAACTTTACATTCAAGACATTATTGTAATATAAACAATAGTATATGAACCTCCATAAAAGACGATTCCACGCACTGCCATGTCCAGCAAAATTCTCTTGTTGCCGGACTTCCAAAATATGGAGTCAAACTATGCATTTTCTCCTATTACTGTGTATGCAAATTGTTCTACAGGATGACATGGTTATTTGCAGTACCATATAAACATGCAAGTTGTTATGGTACACAGGTTGGTTAACTTGATGATTGAGTAGAAGATTTTTGTTCTCAGTTCTGTTCACCTGAATTGAAAATGAGATTGGTCTCCTACTAGAAAAGGAAGGTGTCCCAAGTTGGCTTATCCCTCAGTTCATAACTTTTGGACTTCTTTCTTATTTTTTATCAGATAGCTGAGCATCATGCTCATATAAGTTACAAGGACAATTCCTTCTATTTAACTGATCTAGGGAGCCAACATGGTACCTGGATATGCAAGTAAGTGCAATTGTATTATTGTGTAGTGTGGATGCATCACTACCTGTTTGTCTCATCAAGAATAACATGATTAGAGCTAACATCAGGAGTTCTTTACCTCTTGTTCATCAGCAGCGAAGGGAGGCGCCACCGAGTGCCAACTAATTCCCCTGTTCATATCCATCCATCGGACATCATCGAACTCGGAACTGACAAACAGGTAATTTGCAATGTCCAAGTTTTACTGTTTATCTTTCTTCTAGCTGGTGCAAAGATCTTCTTGTTAGCATGCACCACATATCTTCTCTTCTGATCATGGAAATTTCTAGCATATGTTTCAGTAATTGAATTATGTTCCAGGTAATTTTTCGTGTAAAGGTGCTAAGCACTCCCCCAGAGACTGGCAAATAGAGATCAGAAAGTCCTGCAGACTGTAATTACTGGCGACCAGAAGGTTATGTGGTTCCTGTGGATTGATGTGCAGTATGCGGTGTGGACACATTGGTCAGCTTCGTAAACTGCAAGAGAAATCAGATAGGACCGCATCACCAATTTGTCCGAGCATGACTCCAAATTTTCATGAATAGTGAATCGATATGGACTGGGCGTGTTTAGTCAATTTTCGATGTGTATAATTGCAACAAGGTGGATCCATGTTTTTATCTGTGATCCAATGGAAACTAGGTCATGGTTTGACTATTAACTATTCATGGTTAGATTGCTTTCATCAAATTGGATTGGGTTGAATTAAATTTTTATTAAAATAGTATTATTTTTTACAATGTAATGAAAGATTAAAAAGATAGGAGAATAAAAGTATATTAATCATTATTTTAAAATGATCAAATATTTTTCTTATATTTTATTTGTAATAATTTAGAATTTATCTTTTGTTGTTTAAAAAAAATGTTGAACGATTCAGACTCGCCGGTCGGTTTAGTTATAAGAACACAGAGTTGGACTTTCAAAATGATCCCTTTTTTCTTCAAGGACTTTGGTGCATTTTGAATTGGTCTTCAAGCACTTGGACTAGTCCACAAAACAGTCGGAGTCGGTTGCTACTTTTAATACCGCGAGCATCATTCTATTAAATGAAAAATTAGGTCCTAAAGCATCATTAAAGGAACATTTAATACCATTAGTGGACAAGTTCTTATCCAACTTTTTCGGAGATTTTGTGGGGTTACAAAAGCCTCCCCTCGTTCTCAGAAGGAAAAAAAAAAGAAAATTAAACCCTTTTTGTGTCTAATACAAAGAATTATTGGCAATGGATATGTTTTTTTTTTAATGTGCAACCGGAGTCTCCCATATTCAAGAATGTTAGTACTTGAGAAATTTTGAGTCGATTGATAATGTCTTAAATTTAAACACAGTTCTAATCATATGTGGTTTCCTATATATTCAGGCGCTTCAACAGAATTCTTCTAAAGGGTCTCGTTGAGCGAAAATTTTTAGAATTATTTTATATGTGATTTGAAATTAATTTATTTTCCTGTTACGAGATATGTGCCATATTTGGAGAAATTAATTCAGAGTCCCAATCAATAATTTTTATAAGGGAGTGCCCTTCGGATACTCATCATTATTCCATAACCAAGACAATCGTCGCTTATTCTCCTCGTTCTCCTGTATTCGCGTCATTTCCCTCTCCCTCTTTTCGTAATATAGTCGACTTCAGAAATCGATGGATAATGTTGAGGGCAAATATATTGACCCATCCAAATTGTTTGATATTGCATAAAAACGCCAATATCATTTCGATGAATGGATTAAACTCTGAGCTTTATGCTCTCTTAACTCGATCACACAAATTATTGTACAATAATGCAAAGGTTGGCCTGCACAAATTGCATTTAATTAAACATAAGCTTTACCTGTGCAACTTTTCGTCTCGTATTATCAGAGAACAGAGGTAGGAAGATGGAGGAAGCTGCAGAAACTGCATGCATCCATCGCTACACCACAAAAGCGATAGAAGGTGACAGCTTAGCAACGGTGGTCCATTCCATCCACCTCCATTTGGCGATGCCGAGTCCCTATCCTTGACAAATAGCAATGCCGGGCTGTAGAGCAGCACATTAAAGCTCGCCCAAAGGGGAGCTCCATCTCCATGTCCCCCCAATGGAGGTGCCTCCGCAGACATGGGGAGGTCCACTGCCCCTTCGGACACACAGAAACTTCGCCATCTCGGATGCCACAGCCAAGGATCCATGCTGTGATGGCGTCGTCTCTTGTGCTGGTCCTTGTTGATTATGGCATGCAGGTGAGAGAGAGATATATTTGTTTCTGCAACGAGATGTGATCATTCCGCTCAACCGATGACTCAATCAATGCTGGAACGCGAGGAAGGTGTCTGTCACATGAAATATTTGTATGTTTATTCAGAAGACAAAGGAGTTATGGGTGGGGAGCATGTTTCTGTCTTCGGAAATGAAGGCACTGCAGATCTACGTGGCCCTACTAACCATGCCCCTAATTAATGGTTTGTATCCCATGAGAGGGTTCTACTTACCTAAGTATGAATCTGACAGCACAACTTGAATATTATTTAGCCCATCTTAATTAGCTGCTGAATTGAATGGTGTTCCCCTTGTTGTCCTCCTTGTTGGTGTTTGTTACCTTCTTTTCTTGAGCTATTCAAACTTGTGTACAGTGGAGAAGGAACAGGGTGTTGGCACAGTGCACGCGAAGCATTTTAGTAAGTATTTTTATTCACGATCTTTATCTCATCACCTTTGTCTTTGACTTCATCTCTTCATTAATTTACTAATGCCTTTAACTATCTTTATAAACACTACTTCATCTCTTCATTAATTTACTAATGCCTTTAACTATCTTTATAAACACTTGTGCCCTATACATACATGGTCACCATTTGTACATTAGCTGATTGATGAGCTGAAGATATTTGAAACAAAGAAAACTTACCTAACAATTAATTAATACAGCAAAGATGGTGATTTGGCGGCAGTGGGACTAGTGATCAGGTGTCTGTGTCCTGTTCATCATCAACCTCATAATGCAACGAAAAGCAAAGTACAATGCCATATATCTGAGCTGCTACGATCATGCGTGGCGGGTCATGGCAAATTAAATTTGAGATCGTTTCCTTTATGGATCTGATCGGTGCGCTCAGCATGCATGCATGAATGCATGGTTCATTGAACTGGTTGGTGCAATCAATGATCGGTCGGCCGGTGGCTCCATTAACTTATGAGTTGTCAAACATTCACTTCCTGCCCGTCAGCATCTTCATATCTTGGCGTACGTGTTTTTTGTAGGAACTCTAACGTCGGATATATTATGTGTTAACGTTCATTTGGTGGAACATGTGGAATTCAGTGGACAGCATTGCAGAAGTACCTCAATCCAATCCACTTATGTTCCAATTACATGTTCATTAATTGCCATCAGAAATGGGAAAAAAAACGAAGCCATGAAATCATAGTAAATACTGGCACTTGGACGGATAAAATTCGTACATGCTGTGAGCAGGAGAAACTTAATCTGCAGAACAATAAGAGAGGAGCCATGAACTGATCCTTTGAAGTATAATATAGACATGGAAATGCCATGCATCGTGTCTCTTATACTTTACTCTATTCTTGTTAGAAACAGTACGTATCAGGGCATGTGGATTGTTCTTCCATTAATTTTATTGGAGTTTGATGCATGTCTTCGTAGGCACTGCTGTCTGATTCGGAAGGTGTAATCGATCGTCATCGTTGAAGAAGACGAGACGAAGTGGTTGGTTTCGTTGTACAATTTTGGTCTCTATGTTCTGCCATGCTCTGCATGGCCCGGCACTCAAATTGATTGACGTGGACTTTTGATTTATCTCCCAATTCATTTTTTTAGCTCCAGTTCCTCTCAATCAAACATCTCAAGAACTGTTTAACTATTCACATAAGTTTACAGATCTCGGATGAGGCAAAGTTTGCATATTTTGTGGTAATTGCGAGCTGTATATAAATTGGAAAGGGAACTTGATGATAGATAATATAATGTTTCACTTTTTATTATTAGTATTTTTATTTAACTCAGAAAAAATATTAACTATCTTATTAATTGCGAGTATTATATATATATATATATATCAAGGTTGTCAAGATCTCGATCTAAATCTTAAGATCTTACGATTTTACGATCACTTCTTCCGATCTCGATCTTATCTTGGGGATCTCATGTGTAAAATCTTAATACGATCTTAATTTTGATCACATGATCTTATGATCTTATCCGTATTATGATTAATATAATTATTTAAATATTAATTAAAAATATATTAATGATAATAAGAATTAATTTATATGAAGTTAAATATATTTTTGTTCATTTTTAATATGTTATTATATAATTTGACTCATGAATTCATAAAAAATATTTTAGTGAGGTGTAATATAATATTTCAATACGAAAAATCTATCAAAAATATATTTATTATTTTAAAAATATACTATTTTATTAATAAGTAGGATCTTACGATCCTCGATCCGATCTTATGACCTCCTTCGATTTTATATAAGATCCCGATCTTAACAACCTTGATATATATATATATATAATGTGTAGCGCATATTCAAGTGTATATTTATATTTTAATCATATACATCTTTTTCTATCAACATCCATCGATGTCAATACTACTTTGCATTATTAGGTATTAGCACTAAATTTGCACTCCAATCATCTTTAGTCAAGGCTCCTTGATTATATTTTAGTCATTAGGTATGGCATTGTACTCATACCCTACTATACATAGTTATATCATTGACGCTTGCAGAATTTGATGTTGCATGTTCAGTGCCTCGTGCATGATTTTGTTACAGGAACCGTACACCAAAGCTTTTGTGAGGCAAATAAAAGTTTTAATATAATTTATTTTATCAATATTACATATACAAACATAACGAATATTTTTTACACTTTATGAGGTGGTGATTGTATATACGTATCAGTCTATTACTTAGATGTGGACTTAAATAAATCATTTAACATGCAATGGAAGCAAAGTATATTCCAAGAAAGAATTGAAAGCAAGCATAAAAGAACGTTGAACTGAGTTTGTTTCCACCAAAAGAAGCATGTTAGTAGATTGCTGATAATATTTGTGCTTAATTACTGCTATCTACATTTACTGATATATGAAATATTTTATAATATAAAGATTATAAAACGACTAACATTAAAATTTTGACGAGTAATAATAAGTTGACCCAAATAATTTCGAGAAAAAAAATGCTTAGTTAAATTAAAAGTTAAACACAAATGAGATGGGCTAAACAATAACGCCTCATAAGAAAAGAAATTAAAAAAAAAAAAGAGTTTGGTACAGGTGCATTTTTCTCTTCTTCCTCGTGGAAAGAGATGCGTCCTTGGATTCTTAAAAAAAAGCATCTCTCGTGAAACGGGAACAGCAAAAAGAAGAAGACGCTGCTGCACAAGTAATTTACTAACTTCTACTGCTACGACCGTCCACTAACAATGTCTACATGCACTGCCCTCTAAACAGCCCTAAACTTTTCTAAAACGTAAAGAATAAGAAGAACAAGAACAAGAAGAGAAAGAGAAAGAGAAAGAGAGATGTTCTTTGTTTTGTTCCGGTAGATTCCCCATGCACCCACAGGAGTATCCAAAACACCTTCCATCTCAGTCTACAGTCCCTGTTCAAATCCAACAAGCCCCAAGCTCTGCAATCCTGCAGCATCGTGTTAGATCCTGTCCATTTCAACTTTTGCTTTCCCTTGCTTGTTTTTTTTTGTTTTTGTTTTTGTTTCTTCGTTTCCTTTGTGTTTATTTGTTTTTCCTGGTCCTGCAAACATCTTCTGGGGGACCTCAAAGGAGAACCTGATCAATGCTGATCGATTTCGCTTTAAAAAAGATGCAGAGGAACAAAAAAAATAAACGCATGCAGAATCGCGTGCAGAAGATTACAAGGTAAGAAAAGCTGCATGCTGTTGCATTCCGCCACAATTTGATGTCAAATTCGAATTTTTGTTTATTCGAGAACACAGATAATCTTTTAATAGTTTGAGACGATAGATAAATGAAGAGAGAGAGAGAGAGAGAGCATAGGCGTTGATGAGTGAAAATAATTATATTTGTTAAAAGAGAAAAAAAAGACTAAAATAATTGGATTCATATCCGGTAATGATCACCTAAGTGCCTAAAAAGCTCCTTAATTAGAATAAATAGTTTATTGTCTTAGTCTTAGTTCATCTAGGCCATAGCCTATAATCATTAACAAACAAGGATAAAATCATTGCTTCGAACAAGGTAAATAAATCCAAATCATAGAAGAACAACACGGACTAGTAGTACAGAAAAACATGTTCATATATTAGCATCACACGAACAGTACATCTAAGTTCATGTTTTATAGTACGGAGTATAAATTAAAGGATAACGTAATCGATATGTTTTCAACATTATATAACTTATCAGTATAAATTTGATTTAATATTTGTGTAAATCGATTATTCTTTTATCACCGACGCCATAATATTCAAAGTGATCGGTGTTTTATTTATTAGCATTGTGTAAAGTCTTATTCTAATAATTGAATTCTAAATGTAGTTTATAATTTATTATTAGAATCATCTATATACGCATAGTTTATAATTCCCAATGGTCAGCATTCATAACTCCCCCTGCCTGATCTCATATTTTTGCATCTCAATGTCACTCGCTTTTTTATCTTCCTATTATACAAAACAATAATTCACATATTACTAAAAGAAATTAATTAAGCACTAAAATTAGAAAAAAATACCTTTTTGGAAAAAATATGAAGAATATAGAAGGGGCATTAATAATCACATCATGTCCCCATTCCAAAGTGTGAGTGGCCCCCAAGTGTCACAAGATTGTTGAGCTATGAATGGTGTGTCTTATCAGGGTTGTTGGGAGCTGCTGCTGCTGCATCTACATCTCCTTGCTGCATGCCTCGGAGTCGCATATTACCAGCCTTTTTCATTCAATTGCCTGCGGCTGCATGCATGCATGCATGCAACAGGAGAATTAAGGAAACGACGGTGCCTAATTAATATTTTTTTTCGTCATTAACTACTCGCCCACCTGCATGGTGTGTTCATAATGTGGGTTCATGAGCACACAATCAGATATCAGGACTAAACTTCAATCCGTTTAGCAGATTCTTATAATGACAAGATATTTCTCTCTTCGGTGCCAACCATGTTCCAAGAGGATAAAGCAATCAATGGAGGTTGAACTAAACATTTTTTTCTTAGTTTTTTTTTACGTGATTTGAATTGAAAGGTTCGGAATGTACTTTTTTTTATTTATAATAAATTTATCTGACGACGATTTTCTTTATTTCTCTTTTATTCATATTGATCTAGAAAATTTTATCACGTTAAATATGTGTTTATCTTTTTTTTCGTTATTTTGATTGTAATTCTATTCCCAACAATTTGCATTAAAAAAATAATGTCTTTAGTTCGAGATCGGGGAAAAAATGAAATCTGATAAAGAAAAAAACATCCTTATATACTTTAATTAAGTCAGATGGTCACATTAATTTTTTTTTTCAGGGAAGAAGAACAGGAAGAATTAGGTGACCCTACATGGCACGGGGGTTGCAACCCCAGGAATGGGAGGGATTAGGCACACATCCCCCCACCCCACGGTCTGACAAGGCCCTTGTGCTCATGGGCTCCACCTTGGAGTCCTTCGTCACTCGGTCCCATCCACCCATCCGTTCGCTGCCTTTTACGTGGGGTTGAGTTGATCCAACGCTACGATCGAGTGACCCCACCACGCCACTACGATATTTAACACGCTTCCCCGCACACCCTGCAGACCGGGGGCCACACATACTAAAAGCCACCCTCCTCGCCAGCTCTCGAATTCGAATTTTGTAGTCGTCATCGTTAACACACAAGTGAATTAATGTTTATTGATCCTAAAGCGAATTAAAAAAAGAGTAATCAATTGAAGCTGATAGAAATTAATGTCACGCAATCTTTTTTTCATCATTTTAAATCAGAATTTTCTGTACATGCAAAAAATATATATATTAATAAATTTATTCCTTGTACTTATACCGGTGGTGACAGCAAAAAAATGATTCAGATTAATTGGATAATAATATCCCACCCCCCACCCCAGATACGACGATTAGAAGAAAGAAATATAATATCCAAGACTACGTACAAGGCAAATGGGTACGTCGTTGGTGATACATACGGATATTTCTACGAGAATAATTAAAAAGAATACAGCAATGTTTCTTTCTATAGTAATGCGAACGAGACGTGCACATTTCAAAAACTTCTTTTGAATTAACGCAGGCCCCCGTACGTACCCCAGCAATGATTCACGTACAACTGCACATGCCAAACCGAGCAAAATAGCAAAATGACGGAGGCAAAGATGTCCATCTTCGATGAAAAAGAAAAAAATTGGGGGGGATTGTTGCGAGCGTGCGCTGATGCTTCCGAACCCCACCGCACGCACCAACAAGAAGAGCAAAGAAATTAAGGATGATGATGAAGGCGAAGAAGAAAGAAGGCCACTTCTAATCTATTCCATGTTGTTGCTGTTGCTGTGCTGCTGCTGCTGCTTCCTGGTGATTGAGTGGGTAGCTCTCATGCACAGACAGACAGACAGATGCGTCTTTTCTGATCATATCCTTCTTGAATCCTACTTTTTCTTTTCTTTCCAACTCTCTCTTTGGGAGGGGAGGAGAGAGAGAGAGAGAAAGATGAGACCAAACAGCTGAGCACCTCAAATTGTTCTGTCAACATAGGAAAGCATATGCACAATAAACAAGGAACAGGAAGAAAAAAAAGGAGAGAGAGAGAGAGAGAGAGAGAGAGAGCACAGCGAAGCACAGATCAGAAAAACATAAGGAAGCAGCACAGCGCAGATCCATGCACGCTTTCACATAAAGTTGGGGGCTGATGGCGCTGGGAAGGAAGCCATCGTTGTCGAGCGGAGAGAGATACCCGTGCGTGCGGTTTCATCGCCCCCCGAACCGATGGACAAATTAAGACAAAAGAAAAAGCAAAGCAAACAAAAGAGAAAGTGGAGGGGGGATCGATCGAGGCCTTCCTAGTTCCATCTAGCCTTGTGTGATCAATAAAATAACAAAATAAATTTTTTTATTAAAAATTAGGACTTCAAAGGCTTCGAGCACTTTTAATTAAAGATATTACTATTTTTATTTTAAAATATATTATTGTCACTTATCATATTGTTAATTATTTTTTTAACTTTGTAAAATAAAATAGGGTGACAATAATATTTTTTGAAGTGACAATAATAACATCGTTAATTAAACACTAATCAAAGTAACCATGACCCAATTAAAGTGATGGTCCTGTAAATTGTAATGCTGCTGTAGAAATACTGATATCTTGCAACCCAACAAACTTGTTGTCAGTAATAAAAGAAGAGAATGCATCCAAAAGTGAATTGTTGCAGTTGCAGAGCTCATCTTTCAAATTTAGCAAGCTGCCATGCATCAATGCTTACTAATTTGATGAAGCCACCTGTAATAAGAAGTCACATGTAAAGCTCAGTTGAAACATGAATTATGCTTCTGTACCAGTAATAAGTTGTTGAATCCCAACTAAATTCCCTGTTCAATGTATCTGCAATAATCACCAACAAACAAATTTATGTTCGATAACATCAAAGTTTCGTTTGTTTTCATCACAAAGCGTACATTATTAGAGTAAGAATGCCTCCTCCTTAAATCTTGCATCCCAGGTAGCATTATTTTCAAATCATTGCTAACTAATTACAATTATTCATTTTGACAGTTAATTCATCTCGCTACAAACTACAGAAAAGTAGCACAAGTATATAGATAGAAAATTGACTGCATTATTTATGGTAACTTTTACCGTCAACATTATATTTTACATCTCAGAGACAAAAGTATTTTTGCTCCTCTCCTGATCCTATACATATACTTTTATGAGTTACAAAAAAAAAAGGTTAACTAAAACGGTGCTAATAGTAAAGTTTTAGGAAGAAGGGGAAAAAAGAAAAGAAGACAGAGCAAAACGTCTTTGGATCTGGTCACCACCGGTCAAGATTTGGCCACCGCCTCGGCGAGTTTTTCGAACTTGAGCGCGATCTGGGGCGGCAGCTTCACCGGGGCTCTTCGGTCTCCTCGACGACGGCGGCCGAGATCCATAAGCAGAGCGTCGGAGACCTCGTCGGAGCTCCAGCCCGCTCGCCGGAGCGAGTCGGAGCAACGGTCCGCCCGAACCAGTAGCGCGTCGAGGACCGCGTCCGCGTCGAGAAGGACGGCGGAACTGGGGCTGGCAGACGCGGCCGAGTCGTCGTCACCACAGTCGAAGATGCCGGAGGCGGACACGTCGACCATTTCGTTGACGTCCATTTCACCCCACCCTCCTTCCCTCAGAACTGAACCGATCCGGTCCAGGAAGCCGCCGACCCAGTCCGGCGTCCTGGACGTAGACCGGATCTCCACGAATCGTGCCGGATTCGGCGTCGGGGAAGAAGGCGACGATGCGGTCTCAGAAAAGGAGGACGACGATGACGAGGAAGACGAGGAGGATGAAGAGATCCGACGGCGGCGATCGGAGGCCGCGTCGCTCCAAAACTCGATCCAGCGGGGTGTGCGTGAGGCGACGGCAGTCTCGACGCTACGGTGGGTGGATGACGTCGACGAAGGCAGCGGCGGCGACTTCTGATGCTGATGGCGGCGAAGTGGAGGTGGCGGAGGTGGAGGCGGACAGGGTGGCTGGAAGGCGTAGTGCCGTAGGAAGAAGTCAGCGAGGTCGACGCCGCAGCAGTGGATCTGGGAGTCGTCAACGAAGAAGACAGGGTTGCCGGCGAGACAGGGAGTAGCGGGGATGTAGCAGCGCTCGAAGACCGGGATGAGGACAGGGGCGCGGCGGAGAGCGGAGCGCGCGAGGCGGAGTGCGCGGTCGGGGTCGGCGGGTCGAGGGCCCCAGCATCGAGGCCAGAGGGAACCGCGGACCACCTGCAGGGACGCGGCCGCCAGAGGCAAGTCGAACGCGAGACGGAGGAGCTTCGGGCTGCCGCCCAAGTCGCCGGAGGAGCTCCGTCCATTCAGGTGACTCCTCCAGTCCGGAAAGCCGGGGGAGGAGGGTAAAGCGACGGCGAGGAGCGCGCGGAGGTCTGGAGGAAAGGTGAAGCCGAGGTCGGCCTCGAGGCGCGCCAGCTCGGCGTCGGAGAGAGGCGGCATGAGCGGCACTGAGGCTGCTGCGAGGTGAGCAGCAACCGACTCGGCGAGCGGACGGAAGGAGAGGAGGCCGCCGCGGTGGGAGGCTGAGGAAGTCCCGACGGCAGAAGTTGCAGAGGAGGTGGCTGCGCGGGCGGAGAGGCGCCGTAGGCCCGCAGCATGGGCCGCCGGCGAGATAGCCGCCATCCGGCGGTCGACGTCCACCATTTCCGGATGAAGGAAGGACCGATCGAGCACGAAATGGCAGTTAGATAAATAAAAATGTTTCAGATGACGTTACCGCTCCGAGTAGTTTCCTAACACAAAGAGATCGCAGAGATAACAGAGCGTTATAAATGTTGGAGAATTGAGTAGAGTTTTTATTGTTGACAGCATTTGGATGGGGGTGAGAGAGAGAGAGAGAGAGAGTGAGAGAGAGACAGAGAAGGTGGTGAAGTGTGGCAGTTGGCTTATATAAGAACAGGGTCACAATACAGGAAGGAGGAGAGAGAGACTGCTGCCATTTAGTAGGGGGGAGAGAGAGAGAATAGAGTGTGAATAGGGTCCACGTCGGAGAGAGACAGAGAAGGAGAGAGGAAATTGGAGGTTGAATTTTATATATAATTTTTAATTAATTAATGCCAATGGAGAAGGAAATTTAAATGGGACTTGCCATTGAGCCGTTAGGTTCAAACTCAGTACCATCATCTAATACTTAAAAATCAAATTTTAATATATATGGATCAATGCGTCATACATTAATTTCCTTTTTTTTTAAAAAAGGAAACAATACAACTGTTTCGTTATGATTACTGAAATTGGAGTCCTTAATTAAAAAAAAATAGAAAAAAAAAGAGAGGCGAAATGGGGTGGCGCATCGGGGGGTGTTGTAGGTGTAAAAGCTCTGAGCGGAGTGACGCATCGGGGTTCGTTTGCATCGGGGCGTGTTGAGGCCGTGGCAATCATTTTGTCTCATATATAAAGTTTATAATATGGGGCCATGACATTATTATCATTATTATTGGAATTGCAAATGCTGTACATACATCACACACACACACAAAAAATGTTTACTTGTGTGCACGCTCATATTGAGTATTTAGTTTGTCCATGATAAATGATCAAATTTTCATATCGATTATTATTATTATTATTATTGTTGTTATTAAAAATGTAAAGAATTAATCAACAAATAAAGAGCTTTTTTTTTAAGGTGGAAACTCCATGGGGTGTGTGTGTGTGTTTTATCGCAAGTCAGGTTATTACGTAGTTGCTAAGCCTCCACACATCCTAAGATTCTTCGTAGTGCCGAAGAGATCGATTAAACATGTGGGCGATGTCAACGTCCAACATAATTTTAGTGATGATGAAAGATTAGAACATAATGCGGTTATATTACGTGATACACCTTCTTACGGCACACGTCCCTTTTTTTTCCAATTTTCGTTTCCTTTCATATCGCATGGGGCCATTTACAAGGAACGGATCTCGTTATTGACTAGATAGTGAGCTATTATTATTATTATTATTATTATTATTATTATTATTATTATTATTATTATTATTATTATTATTATATGGGAGCCGGAGGAAGTCGCCATCACAAGCCGTTCCGTCGCGATCGAACGTCGGCCAAAGGCAGTACGTAGAGGGGGGGCCCTTTGAAAAAGCTATTTTATCCCTCCTCTCTTTAATTGTTCACGGTAAGAACACATCACAAATTTTTGACTTTTCGCTACGCACAATAAATAAAAACAACCCTCGACCTCTCGTTCGATTTGCTCATGTGCTAGTCATTTCCTCGCCACACACACACCCCCCCCCCCCCCCCCCCCCCCCCCCCCCATCCTTTTTTTTCCCACTAGCTACTATTAAAAATTAATTTTAGAGTTTATTGAGAAAAAAAGTTAGCACATCTTGTTTATTTTATTCATGAGTTATAAAATGTCCTAGTACTTAAATCTCATCATGTGATGGTCAAGCTTTTATTCTATTTTTAATCCTAATTTCACTTCTTCAAATAATTGAAGCATTGGAAGACCGAGGGCTCTCAGGAGGATTAAAAATGTATAAATAAAAGGACAATATGTATAATATTATACAGCCCACAATATTCATGATCTTACGCCTTAAATGCCACCTTATAACACCGACCTAATGGTCAAATTTTTAGGGAGAAGAGAGAGAGAGAGAGAGAGAGAGAGAGGAAAAAAACAAGGGGAAGACGACGACAGAATGGCGTGCATGGCAGCTAGAAATTGGGGGGTTGATCGATGAGTCAATTTCAAGTGGAATCAAACAATAAACAGATAAAATGGAGTGAAAGGTGTGTGAGGGGAAGATGCATGCCATACGAGCGGTGAGTAGTAGATGATGTGTAGAAATTGTGCATGTTCTGAATTTATCGCCATGGTCCATGGCGCCGAAGAGATCTAAAGGAAAGATGTTGTACATCTAAGTGGGCGTCCAAATCCCATCGATCTAATGACGTTGGTCCCAAAATTAAGATCTTTCATAATACACATGTTCAACAAAGTGATTCGGTGCCGTCCACTTTGGAGGAATGATAATTACATTTTTTATGTTTGTTTCCACGTGAGTTGCATATTTGAAAATATACTGACAATTTTGATCCACATAAGTAATTATTTAACAGATTATGAATTAAGATGTTATCTCCCAACATTATGTTACTTCTTTAAAGAATTAATTTAGACCATAATAACAAATTAATACTACTAAGTTTATGCATGATTTTTAAATTTGAAATAACTTAAAACTATATAAAAATTATTCTTTGTATCTCAAAATTTTTATAGGAGAGAAATTATACACAGCATCTCTCACATGAGTTATACACCTAAAATTAATTTAGATATATCTCATGCATCAATATATAATATTTCTTATCAGCGTGTGATATTGACTTAATTTTTTATATCGGTGATAGATATTAATTTTTTTATATTAATTTAGATATATTTGTTTTTTTAATATATATAAAAAATTAATACTACTAATTTATGCATGATTTTAAATTAGAAATAACTTAAAAGTATATAAAAAATGATTCTTTTTATCTCAGAATGTTTATACGAAAGAAGTTATACTCAGCACTCTCACGTGAGTTATACATTCGGGATTAATTTAAGACATACTTTATGTACCAATATATAATATTTCTAATCAGCATATAATAATTTCTAGTAGTTTATATTGAAGCCGAGAAGGAAGTTGTAAATGAGTGTATAGGTATTTTTTTATATAAAAAAAGAATCTGAGTAACAAAACTACATGAATATTAAAACGACATAAATTGTTGTAGTTGAACCACAAAAGTGCTGGCAGGACACAACCATTTGGTCTCACCACAAGTCGAACTTCCACGGCCCAACATGAGCACACTCTACAAAGCCATGAATATGATCGATCGCATGTTTTTATTATGAGTTAATTTGAAGTGTAACCTATTTCCGTATCTAATCTTATATTTTAAAATTTGTAAATCATTATTTAAATTTCGAAAGCATTTCTTATCACCCCTTTGGTCAGTTCTTTTATCAAATATTTCTTATAACAATTGAGGAACATGTTACATTTTTTATATAAAAAATAAAATAGAATATTAGATAAAATGGCAAAATAATCAATTGTATATTAAAAACAATAAAACTTAACGGAAATAAAGAAAGTAAAGTGGAAAAGTGAAGAAAGTTTAGGAAGGTGATATATAATTTTTGCAATAAAAAAATTAAATATAGAGGAATTATTTTTTGGATTATTTTTTCAAACCACTCTTAAACTACCACGATTTTTCAGATCTAACTTCAAATTACGATCTTCATTTTTTGGGTCCCTAAACTATCACGATTTTTCTAATTTGGTTCTTCTGTCCAATTTCGTCAACTTCTCGATTAACTTTGATTTTTTGAATTTATGAAAAGATCATTATTCCCCTGTGCCTTAAAGTTGTATGAATTAAGTAAAGAAAGACTACGACTTTAAGGCGTTTAATGTAGGGATATATTGGTTTTTTCATAAATTTGAAAAATTAAAATTAATCGAGAAGTTGACGGAATTGAATGGAAGGATCAAATTGAAAAAATCACGATAGTTTAGGGATTCAAAAAATGAAGTTCGTAATTTGAAATTAAATTTAGAAAATCGTGATAATTTAGGGGTGGTTTGAAAAAATATCCTTATTTTTTTAATTAACGCGAACATTATACCATACGATTCAGAAATTATACTCAGAAACCCTCGATGACCAGTGGCAGCATCATCATTTTATTGATTATTATTAGGTGCAACACCATCATGGTCCTCTTATATATCATCACCAAATTAACAGTCACAAAGATATTTGATCACCATATGCCAACACATGCGTTGAACTTGAAAACTGAACCTACTGACTATCTTTAATAATTGAGAATGCTTTACCGTTTTTTTTACCCAAATGCTTATTTTAAAGATGCGTTAATCATTGATCCATATGTTTAATTCTTTTTATTATTTTCCCATCATTAACACACACTCATATATATATATATATATATATATATTATTTTCGATTAAAAAGGAAAGCTCATGTGTCTAATGTAAGAAAAAAAAGGAACAATTCATTTTTATTCCATATAATAAAAGAAGTATATAATGCATTTTGTCATTCTAATTTGAGGTTCAAGACCTACTTTAAAAGTGAATTTTTGTTATATAATAAAATCGATCTACTTATTATAATACATTATATATATATTGTATGGCGTGAAATTGATAGGTGGAAAATAAATAGTAAAAGAGGGATAAAAAGATTCCTCCTTGTTACGGAAGCAGTAGCGGCGCCGTCCCTCTGTCGTCGGAGTAATGCCTTCATGTGGAGCACATGCGAGTGCACGCCGCATCCATCCCCCACTCCAAACGTGAACTCACGTGCTGTGGCCACCCTCCTTTTTACTGGTTTGAACTTTTTTTCGATAACGGCTCACGGTATTTAGAACCAAAATTATTAACATCTCATTAATTAATTCAATGCTCGAGCTAAAGCAAAAAAAAAAAAACTTTTAATTCTTGACCAACGTGATCGATTCGGAGAGTACTAGCACTCGTCGTCAAACCACTTGAGACACAATCTCATTAATCGATTAGGTCAATGAGAGTACCAACTACCGAGTCATGCGCGTCTACTTCGTACGTGCGCGCCGAAAGGTGATTAAAGCCTCAACGTAGTTAAAGGTAGTTGTTACACATTAATTGTCTCATTTAATTATACTTACCAGCATGTGTTATTATTAACATTTAACTAACCTAAATGATGTTACATCGTTTAGCATGGGGGTCGCGGATTTCATTGCGCAATTCGAGCTTTTGTAAGAAGCTGCTCCGTCTAAAGAATGGACGACGTTACCCGGTTGAGATATAAAAGCCGTGTGAATGCAAAGTTAGTCTCAAAAAAAAAAAAAAACAATCAAATGTTAATTGATTGGGCTCGTCCAAATAAAGGCATTGACTCGTACCAAAGAAATGACGAAGGTGTTGAGTCGGCATAATATTTTAATCAAATTATTCTCGAGCGGAATAAATGCCAACAAGTAAAGTCATAATTCTAACTAGTTCTATTTAAAGATCCTCAGTAACAAAATTGCGCCTGATCAAGTACTGAATTTCAATTAGTTGAGGAGCATTTATGGGCTGTCGCATTTCCACTTATAGTGAACCGCCTGTTTTTTTTTTTTTCGAATTCATGTTTTTCACATGACATGATTAAATTTTAGTTTTCAAATTAGTGAGAACTAATATGAACCCTAATTCCAAGGTTGTCAACGCCTCCTTATAAATTTTAAAATCTTATCAGTCACAACAGATCTCAATCTTACGTCTGAAATCTTAATACGATTTTAATTTTATTACACGATCTTATTTGATTTCATATGATTAATATAATCATTTAAATATCAATAAGAATATATATTAATCATAACAATAATTAATTTATATGATGTTTAATATATATTATTTATTTTTGTTATGTCTTGAAATAATTTAGCTTAAGAATTGACAAAACTATGGCATATTGATGTGTGATTGAATATTTCAATGCGATAAATTTATAAAAAAATATTTATTGTCTTTTAAAGTATATTATTTTATTAATTATTATCATCGATCCAATTTTATAATATTCGATTTTACGATGCTCCCCCAATCTTATGTATTGTCAGCATGTCTGATTCTCAATGACATCGCAATTTGTATGCAACTTCTCGTGTGTGATGCACATGAAACGATTTGAAAACTATTCCTCGCCATTGGATAAACTGGAAAGCATTGTAAGAGCTAAGATGATTAGTTTATATGTGATTATGTTCGCACTAAGCCAATCGAATCTACCCTATCTCGCAGGTGGAATAATATAACTTCTCTATTTAGTTCACTGAAAAGAAGTCAAAAGACAAAAATTCTAAAAAGGATATTCTTAGAGAAAAATATTTTCTGTTATTTGGTTTTATAACGAATACTAAATTAGAAATATACATTATTCACTTTATATGTGATATCAGAGATATAGTGTGGAGGAGAAAATATTTTTCTCTCCAGAAGGACCAAGACTTTTTATTAATTTCTAGATGTCAAAAATGAAAATATTTTCCGCAAGATAAGCCGAAGATGATCATTATCACCTGCCAAATGAGGACTGGCGGCAAAGAAAGGATCATTATCACCTACTAAATAGGATGAATGATTAATGACTCCACTATTCAATGCTGCACTGATTTCAAAATTCATCTACTATGTATAGTCGAATCACTATTATTTCGACTAATTTATATTTGTTCTAATTCCAACAAAAATATTTCATCTTATGACCCCCAACCAATCCGTCCAAGCACCATTTTATTTTCCTTCACTTCTAAATGCCCTCACGTTTTGAGTCATTAATATCACACTGAGTGAACCAAAATTATCTAACTATATAACTTTCTTTCGGCAGAGCTAAGGCACATGTCTCCACTTGCTCAAAAGTCTCTCTCTCTCTCCCCCCTCCCCCTCCCCCTCCCCCTCCCTCCCTCTGCTCTATATTCTTGGAGCTACCTAGCATTTTTATGCTCTCATGCAAATGTCACTACACCCCACCTCTATGATTAGTCTCCATGATTAATTCTGGAGGAAAGGAACAACAAACATTGGACAGCAATCATCAATTCTAATGGATCAACCACGAGCACTCTCCATCCTCCAACAAGCCATGTGCAATTAGAAATTAAAAACAAGTTTAAAACCATCGACAAAAAAGAGGCCTCCGCCTTTTGCTGTTCATTCCAATTTATATGTCTGCGCTAAGAATGCAAGACATAAGACCTGCATTAAAACAAAGTTTAGAGCATAGCCTCCCTAGTGGCTCTCTGCACTAGGAGCATCATTACACAATCGAATACCAAGGTTTAGTGCACAAACAGGAATTAATGAGCATGTAGAATTGCTTTGATTCATGACTTAAACTTTAGAAGTGGAGATAAAAGAGGAATCACTATAAGACAAAAAGATGACTACCTGATCATAGAGAAAAGAGAGATGCCATGTTACTTTTAGGAGGGATGTTTGCAAATTGCATGCACACGTGTGCTGCTGCATAAATAATTAAGATACCTCTCAGTGAAGATAAGAATACGTTATAGAAGAGGTGATCAACATTAATATAGGCTTAAAGCTAACTAGGTATTTGTAGAAGAGAGAATAAACGATTTTATTATTTGGATGATAACATAACTAATTCAAAAGGCTCATCGCCGGGTCCTCAACACAACTAATGGTGATTCATGACTTGAGCTCCAATAAGGCATCCTCCTATTTTTCCTTTTTTAAGGCATCCTGCTATTATCGTCTCATGCACAATATGCAATTTGGACCTCAGTCCTTTGTTTTACCACAAGGAATGAAAGCTGTGTTTGCTGCAAATGTAGACATCAAAATAAAAGAAAGTTGCAAAAGAATCGTAATACTTTGATATGTTACAGTGCTTTGATAATTTTTGTAACGATTTAATATGAGAGGAAAAAGGCCGTCACAATCTTGGAAACAACTCTGCTGAAAAAAGGTGTTTTTTTATAACAATAATGTTGATGATGATGAATTCAGGACATCTACATATGCATTGAATAGTCAATGTCACTGGATATGCCCAACTCGGTTAACGCAATTACAATTTATTTGCAACACCTGGTACTATATGTGCAACGATTCAATCCCAATGTCAGCATGGCAAAGAATTGCTCAAAGAAACAAGGAAAATTTAGTACATTGCTGTAAAATTGCAAGTTCTATTGGTCAAAGATAGCAGGATAAATGTTTCTATTCAATTACAGAAAATAAATCAATTGATACAATGGAGTTTTGTTGGTTCATTTCAGTCATTGTACCTGCGTCTTCTGAAATGTCTCAGAATAAACGTATCTGCATACAAAGGATACTTTTTCCTTATTAGACCTTTTATGCACTTCCAATATGAAAAATCCACCAACTCTCCATCCTTGCGAACTAGGAACAAGCAACGTGAGTTTTCAAATTCTGGATGAAATCCTACCTGTCGAAAGAAAAATAAATCATGGACAATTAAGTAGTTAAGAGTTTGATAGGTCATGCTGCAAAATAACCAGAGTAATGCCAGCAGTGTCGTGGACATGACATTTGATAACAACAAAAGCTACTAAGAAGTAACTTAAAGAGAATGTTGAAAACATTTAAACATTCATCAAATATCTCAGAATTGTTTTATTTGAAGAAAAGTAAGAATTTCCTATTTCTTGGTGCATTACCATAGAGAAGCTCAAGTAGCCTACCAGATTTACGTAAAGGAAACCTGAGATAGATCACCTATATATCATATGGATGCTCAACATTCCGGAGAGAGATAAAAAAATTACAGTGATGCACAATGTCATCTAAACTAGCGACACCACCTATAAACCTAATTTTGATAACTACAACGTCAATTTTTTTTTAACATGAAATATGATGGGCGAAATGATGGAATAAAGATTGCATGTATATCATTTTACAATTTTTTTTATCCACGAGCATGAATCTCAGCATTGTTTGTTGTATCTATACATTTATTAAGCTCCATTATGAACATCAAATATGCATATCAAATAATGTTCATGGCTTTTGGCCTTTGTGAATAAAATGATTCTACATGTATCAACGCATAACCAAAGCTGCATACAAGATGATAAGTATACTAGATACTACTTCAGATTTAATAGAATAGTATGACAATAGTTTGTTGCAAACATGCTAGTACTCCAAACATGCATAACCAAACCACTGATAAACCACATATTATATTTCTTACATGTCTTTTCTTTCCTTTAAATTTATCTAATCCTGCTAACATATCTGATATTCTACAATTGCTACTTCTGAATTTTTATGTCACTTTTGTAATTTTATACAAATATCTTATTCTTTCACACATTTGTCAAAACTTCACCATAAGGCCCACTTCTATGATACACGGAGACTAGGTCCAAAGAGTCTAGATCTTACTTAATAGCACCCACTACAAACAACAAGAATATTTATTGTTTTCCTCACAAAAGAATATTTATGATTTATATGTTCATCCTGACTAGAAGACCAGACAACATACATTTATTTAAAAAAAATCAGAATTTCATTCCTTCAGAATAGATGTGTAAAATATGATTAGATCTCAATTAATTGCTCCCATGGTTCTTACCATTTTCCCCTTCTACTATTAAACAATTACATTGCATTTGAATTAATGAAATTGTTGTGTTGTGCTTGTCTAACAGTTATTTTATAACAGGTTTCTGAAGGGCCAATTTCATGCACAAAGGTTGCCCTTCTAAAAGCTAATCACATAAACAATGACCAGTGTGCAAACAACTGCAACAATCCAGGGTTCCAAAGTTGACCAAAACTAGTAAAGATTAATTAAATTATAGCATTGTGCATCAAATACACTATAGAAGCTCATAAAAAAATACACAATAGAAAATCAGGACCAAGGCTGTGGATGCAAGAAACTTTGAAAATATTAATGGCAATATGACATACTGTGATAAAGTCAATTCCACATCCTATCTTCTTTTGACACTCAGGATGATACGGAAGCAATCTTTCCATTATCGTCTTTTCATGTTCAGGACTTAATTTGTCACCACTTTGATACCTGCAAGGATTACTTGAACTAAGCTATTCCAGTAAATAAATAAGATTTGATGCAAATACCCGTATATCAAAGTACTATATAAGGATGATAAATACGAAAGTATGTATTTCGAACAGCATAATGAGTTGAAAACTTAAAGTTGCAAAAGAAAGGACAAATGTTCAAGTAGAATCATGAATTACTTTACAATGCTTCATCAAAATCTGTATATCCTTGTAAAAAGTCCTTACATGGTCACTTTTAATAGACATCGTATAATGTGCTACCGCATGGCATCCTAGCAGGTTCTTTCATCACCATTGTTAAGACAAAGAGAAGACCCTTTGAAACCATGACAAACAGTTTCTCACTCATTGACTTCCCTGCAAACTGCCCAAATGACAACATTACGGATGTTTTTAGTTGGATTCAAGAACGAGAAGGACAAGGTCACTTTTTTTCCTATCCAAGGTCATTCATTGTCGGCAATTGCCCTGCTGACTGTTCATAATCCCACCATTCTCACTCCCACATGAAATGTCCATCTTGTTATTCAACAGCCCGATGCCATTAACATTCAACATTATACTCCATCATCTGACATCTATTATTATATTAAAGTGTATATTAATTATCTAAATATTTTCAATGAAAAGGTGATGCATGCATTTTCTAACATATAATTAGTCCTGCATTTAGATTAATTTTTATTAATTTGGTCATGGCATGCATCATCTTTAGCATTTTATTTGATTAATTTCTTTGAGACGTTAATCACCAACACAGACGAAATATCCTTGATCAAGATTTTATAGGAAACATCCTTGATCAAGATTTCACGGGCCGTGACCTACTTGTCATGGCCATTACAAGCTCATATTTACAGATCGTGATATGTAAATTACGCCTTTGACTTGAAGATTGAAATTTCACAAATCGTGACCAGGTTGTTATGCTGTTTCAAGCGAAATTCACGGTCCATTGAGGAACTTATCTCACAAGTCCTTACATGATCATAACAACCATTACAAGCTCATCAAGTGTAACAAGCCGCCACGAAGTATCAGGTCATAAGTTGCAGTTATTACCACAATAAAACAGGGCGTGATCTACCGTTGTTACTTTGCATAATTGTGCCCGAACACAGATAGCTATGAACCTTAACTATTGTATAATGGCTATGACTTCATATGAATGATATTGAAGATTGGCTTGAAATAACGGCAGGAACGTAGATGATAACGAGCCATTACTATTTTATCACAGCCATGAAGCTTTTAAGTTACGGAGTTCGACGGAAACCAGCCAATTCATGAGCCGTTATATGCTCATCACGGCCCGTGATTTTCTCCGTCGATTTCGAATTTGTTTCTGACCGAGTAGTTACAAGCTTTTACAGGGCCGTGATTGGTTCCGATTTCAAGTTGGGAAGAGATTTCCAGAAGAAATTCGATTGCACAAGGACTCCAACACTTATCATATGTCCCAAGGATGCTTTGGCAATATTTTATGACAAATTTTAGAGCTTGATTGGCCTAAAATTTCAGAATTAAAGCAAACCCAAATTTACCTTATTTTGATATGAAAAGATTTTCGCTTCTTCTATCATATGGAACACTGAAACTCCTATAAATAGATGCCTCCTACAACTTGAGAAGGGGATGCTAGGGTCTGCAACTTGTTCTTTGAGGACAAAAAAGTGAAAGCAACTTGAAGAACAACAAAAATAATTTCTACGTTGTGAACTCCGCCTATGTTTTATAGCCGGTCCCAAGCCCGAATAAAGGAGGAGGGTTGTGTTAGGCCCCAACAGCCAGCGTAAAACCCTGTCGAATCTTATGAACATGGATCAACGAAGTTACTAATAGAGCGGAATGACGTCGTATGATCCATGTAGCCGACCCCACCTAATGGGATAAGGCTTTGTTGTTGTTGTTGTTGTGATCTCATGTGAGGATTTTCATTTCAGAGAGTACTTCCAATTTTATTTCATGTTGAGATGCATTATTGCATGCATTATTATGCTGTTGAGATGCATTATTATGCTTTACAGTTACTATCTTTTTAATCTATGTAATCAGGATAATTTAGATTAGTTTTTATCTTTAAGTTTCAATTTTAATTCTGCAATAGACTTACTATTAAGGAAAACTTGTGAACTTTCTTTAAGTTTGTTTAACTTTTAATACCATGATTGTTGTATTTAAGGCTTTCCATTAGTTTCAATTGAATTATTAATTGATTAGTAACTAGGCAGTGTGATTAATCTATTAATTCATTATTTTCTATTAAGCAATTCATGTAGTCAGACAGAATATTAAATTGTGTAGTCTACCGAGTTGACCCGCTAAGAACGGTTTGGTAGTATAGGAATTACATCTCATAGCATTTTAATTGAAGTAGGATTGAGAGTAAAGCGGTAGCGCATTCTCATCTTATGAGAATTAAGAATAGTTGGTTTATCCAACAAGGGAGATTATACTTTAAGTGTTGATCTTAATTATCTTTTATTAAATCAATTACTACATAAGTTAAATAAGTCGTTCTTAATCATCTTAACTCATCCTAAGACCCTAGACATCATAATTTACTTTAGTTTAGCATTTATTTTTTTGCTACTTAATTTTCTTCAATTTCGTTTATCGCCACCATGTTGTTTCCTATTAGCCAATGAGATTAGTTAAGTAAATTCGTCGAGGGATCGACAACCTTTACCCTTTACACTTTATCACTTGAGCGACTAGTGCACTTGCTTGCACAATAATGTTATCAATTTTTGTATCAAAAAGTACCAATTGTCTTTCAAATACTTATGTTAAAAGTTATGATACCAATCACCTTTTTTTAAGGGAGATACCAATCACCTTTGGACAATGTGAGTTCAAATACGTGGTAACAAGAAATAGCTTAAGTTCATATTATGATGGAAGCAAAGTATTTATGTTAAATATATACATGGATGGCATGAAAAGGAGGACAATAATGTGTCTACTCAAGTTCAGCTTTTCAACCAAGTAATTCTTTTGTTATGTTTTTTAATTGATATTGTGACGACTTGAGCTAAAAGCCTTTGTTCTACTAATTTTACAACTCCATATTGTTTTTATATTAGTCATATGAGTTTGATAGTAGCCTTTAATAATCTGTTAAATTTCAATTTCATGCTCTTGTATATGTTAATAATAGGTCAAACAGAATGAAATCAGAGAAAGCTCTTTGGTGTTTTCATTTCCATTTTAGTATCTGTTACAAAATAATTTTCCTTGATTGTGAATTGTCAGGGAGAACTCCGCCTATGTTTTATAGCCGGTCCCAAGCCCGGATAAAGGAGGAGGGTTGTGTTAGGCCCCGACAGCCAGCGTAAAACCATGTCGAATCGCATGAACATGGATCAACGAATAGCGTCGTATGATTCATGTAGCCGACCCCACCTAGTGGGATAAGGCTTTGTTGTTGTTGTTGTATATACATGGATGGCACCACAATCCAGTAGCCATCCTTTTCCCTTCCAAAAAAAATACATAAACTTATGTCTCTACCTCCATCCATCGGAACCACCTCTTCATAATTTAACTTGTGGCCTTTCCATAAAATACCGACAATGGATACTTTGTTCACATTGACTCCTGATTCTCACCCTTACAGAAGTAGTTTATGTCCCATTATTTCCAATAAACATACCTAAATTGGACCAAGTTACAAGGTAATAAAAAAAATAAGGAAAACAAGAAAAATATGGATCAAGGATGTGAACCCCAGACTATAATTTCCAAAAAAACATAGTAATAAAGCCTCATAGATGCCGACCAGTGTCTAATGATCCGGCATTGTGGGTGCACAACCACGACATATGCATGGCAGTGTCTCTATATGGTCCTTACATAAAAACAAGATGGATGGTGGCTATCCCAAATGTGAGCTCATGCAGAACAAGACATGGGCACGGTTTCTCCAGTGAGTGAACAGGATGCATAGACCGTGAAGTCAAAACATGTAGCTACTAGGACGTTGGTAGTTACAATTGGTTACTTCCATGATGTAGTAGCTAGAAGTGGCGGTGCACATACAAAAAGATGGCCAAAGAAGCAGTTACACTAACTGTCACAATGATGAGCGTATGGCATCAGGTGGACGAGGCTAGGGGTGTCGAACCTGCCTGCGACATTATCAAAACGCAGCATGCTGGGGTGCCCAGTCCACAGCAAGACATGCAACACATGGAATTGCAGCGCAGTAAGACTGTTGAAATGGTTATGACTTATGTATCAATTATGGTTTTAAAATCGTGTCAAAAAAATTTATGGTTTTAAAATAAGTAAAACGGAAGTTAGCCATTTAGTACTTTGTGTAAAGATGTATGTGAAATGTATTAAACATATTTATATTAGTTGTCCAGTTGTGTTAACTTCCATTCCTTGAGGTTCTGCCAAGTAATTGGCAAAAAGCGGAGTGGTGATGCCTTAGTATAATAGTACTCTTAAAGTGAATCAAAGTATTGCTTCTTCCACCAAAGACATTTGCATGTTTTTCAATGTCGGCAGGCTTGGTCTCTTCCCTGCGAGAAAAGTCTAAATGCCACATGGGTCCAATTCAGTAAGCCCATGATAGGTGGTATCAGAGGCACACCAATGGAAGACGAGACTATGGATCCAACATCCAAGGAGGATGAGTAGCTTGAGTCCAGTAGGAGAGAGTTATAAAAATCCTCTTTTGTAAGCACATGGTATGGACATATGCGTGGCAGCTGCTCAAGATCCTTATATAAAAACAAGCTGGGCTGCAGTTATCGCAAATGTGGGCTTATGGGAAACAAGATGTGAGCACGGTTCGTCCAATGAGTGAGCATGAGGCAGGGACAAAGCAGTCCGAATGTGGCGAAACATTGCAGTGCAATACTAGGTGGTTTGAAATTACAATTGGTTCCTTGTAAGAAGCAGTGAGTTAAGGTGGTTTGCACGTACAGGCATGTGGCTGTGCCCATACAGAATAGTTAGTCAAAGAGGCAGTTACACTAATTGTCATGGTGGAGTCTCGAACAAGAGCTGTGATTGACAAGTATATTCTTGGCATGGTACACGAGGTGGGCTGCAATAGACGAGTAGCACAGGACGTGCAGCATTGGTCAGACAATGCTATGCGTCCAGCGGGATCGCCTGCCATGACAGTGACCCAGCCTGCAGCATCCAGTTCATGGCAGGCATGGCACTGGAAGATTTCCCAAATGGTTTATGTAACAGTTACACTTTTAAAATAAGTCGAGGTGAAGTTAGCCATTTGATATTTTTTTAAGAAATGCTTTTGAAATGTATTAGGAAAATTTGTATTTGTTGGGCAACTGTACTAACTGCCATGTATTGAATATTTGAAGGTATGTTTAAGTGTTTGACAGAAGGCAAAGTGGTGATGCCTTAACACTGATTGAAAGTATTGCATCCTCCCCCAAAGTTTTGTCGTGTTCTTTAATTCTGCACTGGTGTAATCCAAGAAAAATTCTAATGCATATGCATGCTTTGCATTGTCATCTGGTGTAGCCTCTTCCTTGTGGGAAGAGTCTAAAGTGCAAGCGCGGGAGTCATTTAGCAAGCCTGTGTCAAGTGGGGCATCTTTACCCTATTTATTTTCAGTTTAGCTATAATTATGCGTACTAGGCCTATGAGTTTTTAGAAAAGAAAAAACCTCAGGGAAGCCAGAGTGTCATTAGGTTTCCATGGCCTCGAGGCATCCCAATCTCAGTGTGTATTCTTCCAGGATTTGTGCCTTTGCCTGCAATCCATTGATATTGTTTGCCATCTGCACTACCTGTTCCTCAGTGACAATTGCACCAACCAAGGTTGCCGAAGACTTCTTGAGTTGTCCATCTGCAGATTTCTTCAAAACGCATAGTATATCTTCTTTTTGAATTTCAAGTTCCTCAAATTGTTGCATATAAGCATTTTCTTCCAACTCTCAATGCAAGAATGTTGTCTTTGCATCAAAATCATTTTCCTACAAATCTTCATGCAGAACTGTTGTTTTCACATCAACATATATACAACTATATGAATGATCATATGGAATTCCGTATGACGATCATTCTTTTTCCAGTAAGTAATTCTTCTTAGACCAGAAAAAAGCTCAAACTACCTTATTCATTCATAACCTTATGCCAGCATATGGTGTAGGTTACATAAAGAGTAAGACCTTGAAGCAAACGGACCTTAAATAGTCTACTAGCTGTTCTTGGTTCTGAAAGTGTAGCGCCCCCTAATTTCCCATTTCCCACAAGATTCAACTTTACTCCTTTAATATTAAAAAAAAAAGAAAAGGATAACGTTATGCTACCGCTCATGGGTCGACAGGTTCAAAGAGACAGCATCAATCACCTTTCCAATACTAATTTAGAGGAATCCAAGATGAATCAAATGCACAAAAAGAGAAGAAAAGAAAACCACATACTTGCCGGAGTGGAGGATCATGCGAACGAAGCCGACGAGGGGCACGGTATCCTCGAGGATCACGTCCTCCCAATCGACCCACTCGTCCTCGTCGTCACCGTCGTGGTCCTTGCAGCTCCCTTTTCTCCTCCCCTGAGCTTCCCCTCTCCTCGTTTGTCTCCCTCCTTCCGCCGCCGCCGCCTCATCCGCCACGTCGTCATCGTCGTCATCCGGCGAAGGGGAGGAGACCCAGGGCCGCCTCAGCAGCGCCGGGTCCTGCGCGCCGCGGCACACGACCTGTCCGGATCTGAGGGAAAGAAGACGCAGCGGGGACAGGACGGGGGCAGCAGGGTGGAGGAGAACCAGGGAAGTGGAAGCGCGAAGGCCGGAGGGGCAGTGGCGGAAGGGGAGGAGAGGGGAGGAGGCAGGGGAATGGGAGAAGGACGCGGCCATGGCGGCTACTGGACTTGCTTCTGCCAGATTCTAAGACATGGCGTGAGATGGGAAACAACACGGCGCAGTTGCTGTCGAGGGCTTCGCGGCAGCAGAGGAGACAGAGGAAAGGGGTGGATAGAGCTGCGCTGCGTCGTGTGGATTTTTTTCGACCGTTTACAGGAAATAAAAAAATATATTTCGCGTATTCTAAAAATGTGGGAAATAAAAAAAAGGTGTCCCTAATGTCACTCTGTAATTGTTAATGCCACTTCTTTCTTGCCCATTGATACTCTTACCTTTTAAATTATAAAATTATCTTATATTTTTATAATAGTGAAAGATCAAGTCTCTATCTCTTTGTCCAACAACACAATTATCATTTTAATATTTATAATAATGAAGATTACAAGTCTTTACTTTTTTATAATATTAGAAGATCAAAAGTCCTTTTCTCTTTCCTCAATAATGCAATAATTATTTTAAATACTTAACATTACAAGTTTTAATGTTATAAATTTTACTTTATTTTACTACAATTTTTATATTACGTTCCCTATATTTCATTCACCTTATTTAATATTTTTATATTTATTTTACCTTCTACGTGTATATGAAATATAAAATATTGTTTATTTTTTAAGTTATTTAATCAAAATATGATCCTAAGATAAATTTACTTTTACATTTTTAAATATTGTTATATCTTCAAGTTTTTAAAATATTTAATATCATTGGATTGTTTAATTTCAACAAATATTTAAAAATATGTTTGGTTTAATGAGAATCACAAACTCGTCAAGTAATAATTAAATTTATAAATTTTATTCAGACTTTTAAATTTTTAAAGTAAATAATAAGTCATTAAAAAGTTTTAACATTAAATATTAAAAGAGTTATTCATTTTCTATTTTTGGAAAGCGGTCATGTTAAAGAGGAGTTATTATTTTTTAATAGTCTAAAAATAAAAGTAAAGATGGGTAAGAATAGATGGAGTGGCAGGACACCTTTAAAAAAACCTTGTGACTGGGAGTGGCATTTATGGGCCAACTGTTTATTGGGCCTCTGTATGGTATTAATGGTTCCCAAAACTTTTCTGATTTTGTTATTTTAGATCGTACATTATTAACAAAACAATATGCTCATAATTCATATAGTCATATTTATATAATATATTTTTATGATCGTTTAAGATAAAAGAGAAATAATTTTGATTGAGGTCATCAGTATTTTACTTGGATTGGCAAAAAAAAGTATGAATATTTTTCTTTCTTATTGTCCCTATTCCTAGAGAGTGAATGAGAAAATTACAAGACCAAGGGTCCGCATAAGATGAATTTATCAAACAATAAGTAATTTTTTAAGTTAACATTCTTAGTTATATGTATTAAAGTGAAAGCTCCAACTCTTGATACAAAAATAGTGCAAGGACTTAATCAAATAATAGAATGTTTGGCAAGACATTTTGTGCACACAAAAAACAAAAAGAGTTCGAATTGTAAAATTCACATCCCTAGCTCCCCCTATTCCAGTGAAGGATTTATGAATTGTACGTTATGATGATGGTGTCAAAGGTGAGTGATTGATTCAAGTGCCTCATCAGAAACGTCAAAAGAAAAGTGTTTGGAGTACTGAATTAAGTACTTGATATAAAATTCATTGTTCACTGGACGCACCTAATCGTAGGGCACAGGGAATTAGTTGCTCCTCGTGTCATCGTCATCCAACGGTGTCAACCAACAACGCTCTCAAGGAGGCCGAATGCGTGCACTTCATATCGTAATCACATGGAAGGCCATTAACATGCATGCATGATGGGACGGGAACCATTCCACGAATTAATTACACTTGCCATGTCCTGTCCGCCAACTTGAAATCTATAAGCTAATTTGCAACTAACAACAATAAGTTAATTAACACTAATCCAATATTATTAAGTTTAGAAAATCAACCGAAGAACTATTAACTTTCGATAAAACGAAATCTCGATTGGCGATCTATCTCGACTTGGTACGCAGCCATATTTATTTGTGCATAAACTCTTCGTTAAGCTAATTTTATAGTATTAAGGGATGTTTAGCTAAATTTATAAAGTCAAATTAAATTACTTATAAGTAGTTTTAATTTTTTTTAAATGATAAGCACTTATTTTATCTACTTATAAATCAAAAAAATTTAAAAGACCCAACTTATTTTGTAAAAAAAATAATTGATCAATTAATTAATATATATTATTTTATCATCAGAAGAAAATATTTTAATATTAAGATTTTTTTGTATTATTTAATTAAAATAATAATTTATATTTTTTTTATTATCAAATGTTATTTTTCAAAATCAATTTCAACTGTAGCACTCATAATTGAAAGTTCAAACCAAAGAATGTGAATTCGTATGAACTATGAACTCGCCGAATTGTGGAAGCTTATAATTGACGCCAGCTATCAAATTAAAATTCCAGGCTTTCGTGACCCTTCTTTGGGTGTTGCGCCGTATTGATTAAGTTTTTTATTGCATCGGTATTTTAGTAAAGCGATTGGTGATTGTACTTGTCAATTTTCCACGTCATATAAATTATCTGAAATGTTTATTTTCGTATAAAAAAATTATTCTATTCTTCTTTGTTCTGTTTTTTTTTTTTTTTGCGTGTTAAATTATGTCTCAAACGTTCGACCATCCCTATATAATATTGAGAAAATTAAGATCATTAATCGAAAATAGGATTATTAGAAAAGCACAAACTGTTGATAATGTTTTGAATTTGAACCTAGTTGTAATTTTATATGAGCCCTACATAATCAGACGATTTTAAAATTTCTGTTTCTTATTTTATATTAAAGTTGCCTATATAAACTTTACGACGGTTAAATTATTTTGTATTTTTGTAATCATTATTATTTCGTAACAAAAAAAATAAATTACCGTCGCCGTCTGAGAACGAAGTCCGATTTTGAGTGAATTTGTTAACTCTTATAGCCCAGTATCACGTTCAAAGCTCATTTTGCCATCCCATTGCACAGACATCATTGTTTTTTCTTGATAAATCCATTCACAAAATATATATAGTTGACTTTAATTGCTAAAAGATCACTTTTGGCTGCTGACCTCTTTTCCTCTTCTAGTCGTGGTTTCTATGCAATCTAGGGTTAGGTTCTCTTATTAGTTTCTTTCTTGATCTAACTGATGATTCTCTTCAAGTTTCAACTCAAACTTCTCGATAAAAGAATTGCCTAGTTACCAACTCAAACTTGTTGTTTTCCTTGTGCGGATTCTTCTCGTATTTGTCAGGTAATCTTTTCCTTTCAAATGCTTCTTGTCTAGTCAAATATGTTAGTATCCTGTTAAACTCCTTCACTTCACAGTTTCTACACTTATAGTCATGCAGGTTAGTAGAAAAATCAAAGGAAGATTTCAATCTCAGAAAATAATACTTATGAGTAGATAAACGAGAAAGAAAGATTAGACAATTAAAGAAGCAAAACTAAAGATGAACAGGGAGTTTTCGAGTAACTCCATACTCCTGATTTTTTACTAAAAAGGTTTAGAGAGATACCTCCCTCTTCCAACTATTCTTTCTTTTATATAGATATTTGTAACCACCTGTTAGTTCTTGGAACAGATCATTACATCATAATTATTTATAATGTCTATAAATCTGATATTTATTTTCCAAGTGTCAATCTATGATAAAAATCTTTTAGATAATATGGTTTCTTTCTATTTCTCCTTACTGTTATATCAACGGTTGTCATTTGACCATCTGTCTTCTCCTCTTTTCTTTTTGTCATTTACTTATTCGTAACAATTTCTCCCCTGTTTGGAAAAGGGACCTCACCCTTGAGGTCTAAGTCTAGAAATGAGGCTTGAATATTATGATAGTCTTCCCAAGAAGCATCCTCAACTAAGAGTCCCTCCCATTGAACTAAAGCTTGCTTGATAAACTGGCCTTGTCTTTTGAATTTTCGTGTAGCAATAATAGCCATAGGTTTTAGAAGAGGACCTTGAATGTCTGAGGACTTGGGTAATGTAGTAGGAAAACAAAATTGTCCAACAGCCTTCTTCAACTTCGAAATATGAAATACTGGGTGTGTACAAGAATTAGGAGGTAGCTGTAATTCATATGCTACAGTTCTTATTCTTTTAACTATAGGAAATGGTTCGTAAAACTTCTTTGACAACTTGTGTGAACTGCGCTGGGCAAGAGAACCTTGTTTATAAGGTTGTAGCTTCACAAAAACTAAATCACCTACCATAAATTCTTTATCAACTCGGTGTTGATCTGCAATTGTCTTCATCCTGGATTGCGCTTTAGTTAGATTAGCCTTTAGAATCTTCAATATTTCATCTCTGTCCTGCAATTCTGCGTCAACAGCTTCTACCTGAGATTGATTTCTCACATAGGCAGGGATTGTAGGAGGTTTTCTTCCATATACAACTTCAAATGAAGTCATGTGAGAGCTGGAGTGATAAGACGTATTAAAAGAATATTCAGCCCACGGTAAATATTTAGACCAAGTAGTTGGTTTATCCATGGCAAAACTTCTTAGATATTGTTGCATGCATCTGTTAAGGACCTCTGTTTGCCCATCTGATTGTGGGTGGTAAGCCGAACTCATACAAAGCTTGGTATTACTGAGAATAAAAAGTTCCTTCCATAATTTACTGAGAAATATGGAATCTCTGTCAGAAATAATTGTTCGAGGAAATCCATGTAATTTGACCACCATTTCAACAAATAACTTGGCAACTTTAGTAGCTGAATAATGAGTTGGTAAAGGGCTCAAGTGACAGTACTTAGACAGACTATCTACCACTACCAGTACTACTGTAAATCCATTTGACGTTGGTAAGGAGGTTACAAAATCCATAGATATGTCTTCCCATATTCGATCTGGAATAGGAATAGGTTGTAGCAAACCAGCAGGACTAGTAGTACAATATTTAATTTATTGGCATACCTGACATTTACGGACATAATCTTCTACTGATGCGCTTAATCCTTCCCAAAAAATTCAGCAGCAATTCTTTTATAAGTTTTAAGAATGCCTAAGTGTCCGCCAATAGGTGTAGCATGAAATTCTTCCAATAATACGGGAATTATTGTAGAATAAGCCAAAAGAAAAATTCTGCTTTGTTTATATAACAATCCATCTTTAGCTATTAAGTCAGGCTTGGATGATTCTCCAGTTTGTGCTTCTTGTAGTAAAGACTAAAGTTGAAGGTTAACCTCATATTCTTGCTTGATTAGATCAATAATGTTGAATATTGGCATAGTCAATGCTAGTAATTGGTTATCGGTACTAAACTGTCTAGATAAGGCATCTGCCACTTTATTCTCCACTCCTGGCTTGTATAATATAGAGTAATCATATCCAAACAGTTTGGCTAAAAATTATTGTTGCTCAGGAGTCTGAATTACCTGAGTTAAAATCTCCTTGAGACTTTTGTGATCAGTTTTTATGACAAAGTGGTGGCCCAACAAATAATGTCGCCACTTTTTAACTGATTCCACTATAGTCAATAACTCCCTGACATAAACTGAAGCCTTTTGCAACTTGTTGGATAACTTTTTACTATAATAACATATGGGCATATTATTCTGAAGTAGCATTGCTCCAATTCCAATTCCTGATGCATCTGTCTCCAGAATAAACTCCTGATTGAAATTCGATAATTGTAATATAGGTGCTGATGTCAATGCAGATTTTAGTGTTTGAAAAGATTTTGTGGCTTTGTCTGTCCATTTGAACGAATCCTTTTGAAGTAGATCAGTTAAAGGTCCAGCTATAGAAGCATACCCCTTCACAAACCTTCTACAGTATCCAGCCAAACCTAGAAAGGCTCTTAACTGTTTAATATTGTTAGGAATTTGCCAGTGCTTAACGGCTTCAATCTTTTGCCAATCAGGTTCCACTCCTTTTGCTGATACAATATGACCCAGATAATCGATCTGGGTTTGCACAAAACTGCATTTACTCTTTTTGAGATAAAAAAATTTAATCGTGGAGACATTGTAATATAATACTCAAATGTTGTAAATGACTATTTAAGTTCTGATTGTATATCAATATATCATCAAAAAGTACAATCACAAATTTTCTTAAATAAGGAGCAAATATTCTATTCATAATAGCCTGAAAAGTAGAAGGAGCATTTGTTAAACCAAAAGGCATTACTAGAAATTCATAATGACCCTCATGTGTTCTGAAAGCTGTCCTTCCCACATCATCCTCATGCATTCTGATCTAATGATAACTTGCTTTGAGATCCAACTTAGAAAAAAATGTTGCTCCATGTAATTCATCCAAAAGCTCATCTATTGTGGGTATAGGAAACTTATCCTTGATAGTAATCCCATTTAAGGCTCTGTAGTCAACACAAAAATGCCAAGTTCCATCTTTTTTTTTAACTAATAACACTGGAGAAGAGAATGGACTAGAGCTGTGTTGGATAACTCCTTGGTCTAACATTTCTTTTACCAACTTCTCTATTTCAGTTTTCTGGAAATGGGGGTATCTGTAGGGTCTAACATTTACTGGTTGACTGTTTGGTATGAGATGAATGTGATGTTGTACTTCTCTTTTTGGAGGAAGTGATATTGGAATTGAGAAAACCCTCTCATACTTATCCAATACAACCACAATTTCAGTAGGAATGTTGTCTTCAGTTTCCGTCAGTTGATTAACTGTCAGCTGAAAATAGGATATGACATCTTTTAGATGGACTATTCTTCTTAATTGATGATGTGACACTGATTGAATATCCAAATTATTTTTGCCCTTCAAACAAACTTTTTTCCTTCCATTCAAATGACATTGTGAGGTTAGAATAATCAAAAGTAACGGGTCCGAGTTTCTGCAACCATTGAACTCCTAAAACTACATCTGCCCCTTCAATTGGTAGCACATGGAAGTCATCCTGAAACATCATGCTCTGAATATGAAACTCCACTTGTGAACATAATCCTACACATGGCAACTTGTCTCCATTTCCAATCATTACCTTGAAATGTTTAGAAGGAAGAATTGATAAAGTCAATTTAGGAATAGTGGCTTCTCTTATGAAATTATGAGTGGACCCACTATCTATTAATATAGTAATAGGAATGCCTGTTACATAACCCCACATTCTTAAAGTTTGAGACTTTAGCACCCCTGATAAGGCATGCAAACTAATTTCCAAGGGATCTTACTGTCCTTCTTGATTTTCTAAATCATTCACTCATTCATCATCTTGATCTTCCATAATTGTCAGCAACAAAAATTTAGGCTTGCACTTATGCCCCTTGTGAAATTTCTCATCACAGTTGTAACATAGCCCTTTCTCTCTTCTCATCATCATTTCAGTTGGAGTGAATCTTTTCACTGATAATGTGGTCTTAGGTATTATAACTGAACTATTCACAGAATTAGTAGAGGGCATAGTAATAGGTTGATCCATAAGATTAGTAGTAGCTGATTGTATAGGCTTGGAAAATGAAGCAGAGGCAGAGTATTGTTGCCTATTAAAATTTTGCCTAGATGCACATTTTGTGTCCAAAAATTTCTCCTCCTATAATTTAGCTAACCCTGTAGCTTGCAGTAAGGATTTAGGTTGAAAGGCTAGCACCTCTCTTCGAATCTCAGGTTTAAGTCCAGAAATGAAGCAAGACAAAAGAAAGGATTCAGATAATCCGTTAACTCTATTAGATAATGCTTCAAACTTAGACTGGTACTCCAAAATTGTACCAGATTGAGTTAATTTGGCCAATGCTCCTTGATGGTCTTCAAACTCAGAAGGTCCAAACCTGATTTTTAGAGCTTTTACAAAATGGTTCCAAGAACTTAATTGTTTATTCTGATACATCCATCTATACCACTGTAATGCAATTCCTTCAAAGGCAAAAGAAATTACTGTAATTCTAGCTTCCTCAGCAACATTGTAAAAATCTAAAAATTGCTCAGCTTTAAATATCCACTCCAATGGATCAGCACCAGAAAATTTTGGAAGTTCTAATTTGATGTTTCTGGTATTAACAAAGGTTTCAGGACCTTTATTAGATGACCCCGGTGAATGAAATGATTCCTTCTTATTGCCACTGTCATTACTTTGTTTAGGAGAGTTATTTATCTTGGCATTGAGATCATCATATTTCATTCCAAGAACTGTCATAGTGTCATTTACAGCAGTAAATTTTTCATTCACAAAAGAAATTTGTTGCTCCATTAATGCTTGTAATTTACTCATAGTTTCCTCCATTCTAGACCACCTAGTGCCATCAGCCATGTTGCTATCTTAAGTAGTAGCGAATGTTAATTCCAAAGTTCTGAAAGTTTTCTATATAATTCTGGAAACTCTTGAGGAATTACAAGAATTTTTTTTAATTCTTTGGAACTACAAAAGCAATCTGTAGAGAGAAAAACCTGGAGTTCTCCTGCAATATACTCTCAATGACAGCACCAATTGTTAACTCTTATAGCCCAGTATCACGTTCAAAACCCATTTTGCCATCCCATTGCACAAACATCATTTTTTTCTTGATAAATCCATTCACAAAATATATATAGCTGATTTTAATTGCTAAAAGACCACTTTTGGCTACTGACTTCTTTTCCTCTTCTAGTCATGATTTCTCTGCAATCTAGGGTTAGGTTCTCTTATTAGTTTCTTTCTTGATCTAATTGATGATTCTCTTCAAGTTTCAACTCAAACTTCTCGATAAAAGAATTGCCTAGTTACCAACTCAAACTTGATGTTTTCCTTGTGCGGATTCTTCTCGTATTTGTCAAGTAATCTTCTCCTTTCAAATGCTTCTTGTCTAGTCAAATATGTCAGTATCATGTTAAACTCCTTCACTTCACAGTTTCTACACTTATAATCGTGCATGTTGGTAGAAAAATCAAAGGAAGATTCCAATCTCAGAAAACAATACTTATGAGTAAGTAAACGAGAAAGAAAGATTATACAATTAAAGAAGCAAGACTAAAGATGAACAGGGAGTTTTCGAGTAACTCCATACTTGTGATTTTCTACTAAAAAGGTTCAGAGAGATACCTCTCTCTTCCAACTATTCTTTCTTTTATATAGATATTTGTAACCACCTATTAGTTCTTGGAACAAATTATTACATCATAATTATTTATAATGTTTATAAATCTGATGTTTATTTTCCAAGTGTCAATCTGTGATAAAATCTTTTAGATAATATAATTTTTTTCTATTTCTCCTTATTGTTATATCAACGGTTGTCATTTGACCATTTATCTTCTCCTCTTTTCTTTTTGTCATTTGATTATTCGTAACAGAATCTGTAAATCTATGTTCTTCTTTCGTGCAATCCCTCTCTCCCTCCTCACTTAACAACTAACAATGACTTATAGGACTAATTAAGCTGCGAACGACGTGGAAAAAGGGACTTAAGATATGTATATGATGATAAGTTGGTGCTGATTGCTGCGATCAGCTCCACATCATTTCATACAACAATAATTAAAGTCCTTGCATTGAATTATTGCAGGTAACAAGTAAAGCAATTTGGCTCACCGTGGGACCGACGTCTGTCTGATTAGACTGTATTTGGAATCGTATGTAATTTTCAATTTTGTTAGTTCTGATAAGTTACAGGGTGGGTTTCATTTCTCCTTATCCTTCCAAGCATGTATCATTAATTGTGACCTAGAAAATCACAGAGTTAACTTAATTTGGCAAAGTCTTTTATTTTATTTTAAGTCAAATAAATACCTTATATAATATAACTACTTATTTCTTATAAAAATGGCGAAGGACTGATTGAAGAATTACTATTTTAGGATAATATATTTTTATTTAGATAAACTTCATCACCTTACAACGACAAAATTATTTGTAATTTGTTCCTTTCGCCATTTGGTCTGTAGACTTTGTCCAATTCGATCCGACGACCCAATCTTGAAAAAGCCAAACAACTGCTCAATGGTAATCTGTATAATAACAAATGTGGTGTCCAACTTGGCGTGCCATTGTTAATTTATCTATAGACTATTTTATTTTCTTGGCTTGTCATTATTACCAAAATCGTAGAAGAAAGAAACATCATGCATTGAATGCGTCAAAGTCAAGTGGAAACTACGCCTCAATTAATGATATTGATCACGCCTCACTATTCCATTTTATATGTGGACTAAAATGATGATGTTTAATCATGTTCATCTCAACTGGCACATTATTTTGTAACTTAATCACGTGACATAATGCATAACAAACCCAATCTTATAACTCAAATGCATTGCCTTGACATTTTTGTTCTATATATTTTATAATTAGAATGCGTGATATCAATTGGTATGTAAGTTTGTTGATAATGTTTTGAATCTAATCCAATTATAATTTTATATGAGTTCCTATGTATAATTTTATAGTCAGGGACTTCGGCAATGGACGACGAAACTGTCCGTCCCCTAAGCCGCCGTTGCCGGAGGATATAACTCGATTTACGATTAATCTCATACGTTTCTTTTGTGTTTTATGTGATTTCTCTCCCAATTTTAGTAAAAAAATTTGATCTTTATAATTTGTGAGATGTTTAAAGACTTATAAACTATTGACGATCCTGGTCAAGAGGAGTTTACCTCCAACTTTCATCTTAACTAAAAGCTTAAGAAAGGGTTTGAATTCGATTATATTAGTGAACTAAATTTGTGTTTAAAAGTTCGATTTTCTTTTTTGTTTTTCTTTTCGCTAGTATTTCTATTCTACAATAAGTTTAATTAGAATATTAAATATTTTAGTTTGAATTTTTTTTCTCAATATGATTCGCATGATTAGCTATGTATTCGAGAAAGGCAACTCAATAATAGCAGAATAAATTTGTCACAATTAATATCTGGCTATCATTTCTGTGCTTAATTATGCAATAACACATATATGATGTTATGGCGTGCAATTTTTGTTTTAAACATGCATCTAGGTTGAATGGACAATTAGTGCTTGTACTTAATTACGCATTTTAGTAATGCAATATTTAATTTGTATATAATGTGTACATCCATAAACAGTATTTTAATAAGACATCGATCGGACAAATTTAAACAATTTGATTAAATTTTTAAGCACGGCAATTTTAGACTTTGTAGCAAGATGCTTGCTCCAGTTTTATTGTGAAAATATATAAAATAATCACCACTTCAATTACAACAACAACAACAAAGCCTTATCTCACTAGGTGGGGTCGACTACATGGATCATACGACGCCACTTTAATTATTTAAGATAAAATTAAACGCCAAAAAGTGTCATTGTTTGGAAGACGGAGAGGTTAAAGAAGAGAATTTCTTTTTTCCTTTTTTCTTCTTTCCCATTGTCACTAATTACTATTATGTAATTAATATGTTTCACCATATAAATAACGCTTCCATTAACAATATTTTACAAATCATAAGTGTCGAATACGAAACATCCTTAAACAAGGATAAGCTGCTTACCATTTATTTCAAATTAGTGAATTACTTCCTTTTCTTATAATATCATGTGAAATAAATTAAATTTCCATTGTCTAAAACTTATTTTCCGACTTCTGTTCATAAAAAAATCATGTAAGAAAAATAGCTATGAAAAAAATGTCGTTGGAAGTTTATTTTCGACGAAAAACTAAAAAACAATATTTATAAGATGCAGCATGTCGATTTCAACTTACACCTATAAGATTTTTAACAGATCGGCATAAATGCACGAAACCACATATGACCTAATGGATAATCCTCGTGATGGAAATCGCAAAAGAATTTGTTGAGTTTTTATTTCAAAGTATAATAATATATCTTAGGATACATTTGTATAATCATTTTAGGTTCCAAATATAGTTATTGTCTCACTACTTCTGAAAATGATGTTTAATTGGAGACATGTTATAATAAAAGAATAATTTTAGTAGAGTTGGAATTAAGACAAAAAAAACTAAAATTCAAATAAAAAAGTTTATTTTTTGGCACTTTTATCAGAAGTTAATTAAATTAAAAATCATAAAATCAGAAGTTAATTAGTTTAGAATTAATTTTGGGTCCAGAGATTAGACTTATACTAAAAATAATAAAACTATTATAAAAGTTGAAGAGATTATAATTTTTAAATGAGTCTCCAAAGAGGTTGACGATGATTCAAAACACAATCGATAACATGATAAATTCAAAATTCGCCAAGACTACAAAGAAAAGCACATAGAATAAGTGAATATTGAGTGAACTGTTTAATAATCAAATAATTTATATTGATAGTTAATTTACAATTAAATCTAAAATAACTTAAAACATGTAAAAAAATAAGAATAATAATTTAAATAACTTAAAATATAAAAAAATAAAAATAACAATAATAACTAACAAAATAAATCTTAATTATGTTACATAACTACAAAAATATGCATACAATATAAAATATAGTTTTATACTACTTTTTTTTGCTGTATATTTACTTTTTTTAACGAATTAAAGATAAAAAAAATTATACAGTTCTTTCTTTGCATTATATCCATATATATATATATATATATATATACACTAAGTTCGATTGACCTATTATAAAAAAAAATATTATACAATAAATCGATTTTTTTTCATTGTCGTCATAAATTAATTGAAAAAGAGGCGAATCCAAAATACTCGAAGGATGTACCTGACGTTATTACTTGATGGCGGCGACTATCTGAAGTATATGGTATTGGAGGAAATAATCTGAATTATTTGGTCTCAATCTAAATAAGGTGAAATTTTTAATTATGGCACTTAAAAGTGAAAATGAAAATAGAATTTCAGATGGATTAGTTAAGGACGTTTTTTAGCTGAAATCGAGCATTTTTTGTTGTTGCTAGCTCCGGGTATTTGAGAAGCGGTGCCGACGATTTAATCCGCACGACATTAATGATTATATGCACTGTACACATGTTGAAAGTCGGCCCATTATCGAGTTCAATTAATTCGGTAAAGTCACATGTTGTGTGCCTAGCAATGATAAATGAGTCTTCGAACTAGAATTTTTTAACATTCACATAAGACTTCAGACCTTTGCGCCAACCCTATGAGCGTTCTTTTTAATGTTCAGCATATTTAGATTAGGAGGACACCTCATTTTTAAGTTTGATTGATGCTTTTCAACTTAATTAATAAGATAATTAACTGAGTCAATTAGGCCCCAATTGCCTTCAATCCGACGTTTATCGATCAAATGAATTGAATTGCGTACGGAAAAAAACAAGAAATGAAATGCCAAATAATGTTTCAACTTGCTATATCATTTTATGTCATTAATTATTAAACTTGATGTTGTAAAATATTAATTGTCGATTCAGAAATTAAAGTCGATGTTATAGCATACTCTCTTATCATAAAAATAAAAAAAACTATCAAATATACGTAAGATAAAACGTACTTTAACATTAAAATTGTATAATTTATTTATGAGATTAATGGGTATATATAGAGCACCCTTTCTACACCATTGTGTTGAACACTTATTTTTTTTATCATTTAATTAATTTAATAATTATAATTCGTGATTAAATCAATTATATACTTCATGATATAATATATATTTATTTAAGTAGTTTGATAATAAAAATATATCATGATTAAATAAATTATAACTGTTGAATAGTCTTATTTATTAACATAATTTGATCATGACTATTGAAATAATCCATGATTTTAATTTTAATTATTTTTACTATTTAACATATATCTTAAATTAATATATAATTAATTTATTAAATAAAATTAGTACTATACACTTATTTTAGATTAAATGTTCTACCTATACATTTTTCTCTTTATCTACTCACAAATTTAAAAGTTAAAAAATAACAGTTTACAGTTATACACGTTTTAACCTAAACCCTTTTGTAATTAGTTGAGTATAAAAACCATCCATGGCGCCGACAAAGCAAATGATGACGACGACCTAATAGAGAAACACCATCTAAACACCAACCACTTTTGGTATAAAAATCCACACCATCCTCCCACCACACAAATTTAGACACGCTTCAACGCCTCCGGCCCACCGGAGTGGGGGATCTCTCCGCCGCCGCCGGTCATCTCCGGTGATCCCCCGATGGCCGGCCCCCCCTCCTTTACCAACTCCTCTACTCCTCCTCCTCGTATGGGTCTCATCAAGCAACGATCCTGGTCGCCGGACTCCGAGCGCGAGGAGACGTGGCTACGCCGCAAGGGCCTGCATCGCAGCCGGCGAGGAGCCGCCGCCAGCGGCGGCTCTGGCCTCACCCGGCTGAGGCGTAGCGTCACCGACGAGGACCTCGACGAGCTCCGCGCCTGCATCGACCTGGGCTTCGGTTTCGACCTAGACTTTGCCGTCCCCAGTGATGACGGCGGTAGCCGTGGGGATGACCCCGGGCGGAGGAGGCTCTCGGAGACGTTCCCGGCCCTAGATCTCTACTACGCGGTGAACCGGAGCTACCGCGATTCCATCGCGGGGTCCTCGCCGTCCACACCGAGGACCACGGCGTCCTTCGACGACGACTCCTGCTCCCCCGCCGACAGCCCCGTCTCCTTCTTCTCTCCAGGTACTAAATACGTTTTAAAATCGTTCCCGTCCGATCCCCAGACGCCGTCGGAACGTCCGGCGGATTCAACGGCCCATCTCACGACGGATGGATGTCCTGATCAATCTCCAGCCGTCCGATTACAATCAGACGATTGGAGATTTTGCCCCTTCGGTTTCCATCATTGGGGGCGATGCTTTTAACCCCCGGTGCGTATAAAAGGCGTCTCACCGCTTTGTTTTTTGTGCCTTTAGGCGATAGCCCGGAGGAGAAGAAGGCGAGACTGAAGCAGTGGGCCCAAGTCGTTGCTTGCTCCGTGCGCCAACGTTGCTGAATCCGGAGGCAAACCAAACTTGCAAAGATTACAAAACCAAACTGCAAAGATTACAAAATGATTTTTTAAAGGAAGAAGAAGAAAAAAAAGAGAGGAAGAAAATGGAAAGAAATGTGTGCAAATTGTTCATGCACAAAAGACTTGAGATTGACAATGTACAACATCAGATTTACCCTCTTCTATCTTATTTTTCTAATTACCGACTACCGTAAACTTTTTTATATTTACATGTCATTCTTCGTCCATTTTGTTGCACCATGACATAATTGATTGCTGATGTATAATCACTACCTAATCTTTATATTTAAGTCCGATATATATATTATACTAGAGCTATATTGGGTGTTTGTACAATTTGTGATTGCACTATATGCCTCTCACTCTTTCTCTCTCTATATATCTACTTTTTCACGGCCGTCATTTTGGTTGCTAAAAAATTAGGGGGTTTGAACTTTATATACAAAGATTCTAAAAAACTAGTAGTTACAAATTTGATTTGGAATCATTTAGTTACAAGTTTGATTTTGGAATAATTAATTTGGTAAAGTTTGTCTTATAGCTTTAATCCTAACTTCTGATGATTATTCAGATATTAAAAGGCACAGGAACAAGTAGATTTAGGTCGAAAATTTTGATTTCATTTTCCCTAATTGGACAATTATGAAGATTAAGAGTTAAGAGAATGGCGTTGCAGCTAATGTTTGCCTATGTGATACAGTGAGTGAGTTAATTCGTAGGTTTTCATCAATTGGACACCCACATGGGGGCATGGAAGGGAACCCTTAATTTGAAGCAAAATAATTGAATAGGACGAGAGAGAGAGTGAGAGAGTGAGAGGTCTGGATAACAACGGGTACCGAATGCCTGTTTGGGCTGGTTTTGCTTGGCTGGTGTTATCGCAGAAAGTTTTGGCTACAATTGTTGCGGAAGCGTTTGAGGGCGCAGAAAGATGTCTGGTATCATCACGGAAGAGGAATAGGAATTGCTCCTCTCCGCTTGCAAAAAAAAGTTCACGGTTAAAGTGATCCGAATCACTTCCCTCGACAAAAAATCTTCATGTTCTTTGTCGCATTGGGCACTCAACTGACACTGAAAGCATGGAATTTGCTTCCACTTGAGAGTGCCTTTGCCTGTTGAACCAAACCCCGGAAACAGGTTCCTAACTAGGTTTAATTAAGGTGGCAAGTGCCTTGAAAGTGGTTGTTAATCTGCTGGACCCAAACCAGGACTTTTGTTTTGACCACTTTGTGCGGCCATGATTTTGTCAGATTCCCCTGTTCTGCTTTTGTGCTTCGCACACGAACCGGGAACAAGGAGGCATCAAAATCTCAACAAAATTAAAATGTATCTCGAGATCACGATTCGGATAACAAGAATCGTTACTCGACTGGACCCCGTGTAAAGTTTTGCACACCGGTGCCACCACAAAGTGGTTCACCATTGATGGTTTAGGCCGCTGTCATATTCTGTGGTTTGTTTGTTACCGTGCAGCCATGAGCGCTGCACCCCGAAAGCAATTGAACACAACAGGACAAAACCCACCGATGCGAACGCCAAAAGCTACATGGCATGGCACACTATGCCCCATGCCTTGGACCCTCCTGTGCGTGTCGACGTACCTTGGAGAGAGGTTGATGCGTCGTCCAATGCAAAGCCAAAGTGGCACTGACATGGTGCAAGCAGGCTGCTCCTTGCATCCACGTTCACCTCAACAAACTTCTGCAATGAGCCTCTTTCTTATTGCCTCAACATTCAACGAGCTTCTGCTCCTTGAAGTAATGCTCAAACTTCTACTTTGGTGCTCACAGTATCCAACCAAACAGTAAAAACTGAGAACTGTGTAGTTCCATACGGTAGGCTCAGAGGTCGCCCCCATTCGTCCTCATCCGAACGTCCTGCGAAAACTTTTTTCACCACGTCCCGAGGAAGCCCGCCACTCGCCACCACTTTCCTCGCACATTCCGACATGGTGTTCGGTTCGGTAGAAACCAAAGCCAACGGCCGTCGATCCGCCAACCGAGACGATCTCCACCGTCGCCCGCCCCTTCGTTTCTCCACGGGGAACAGGACGATCCCGGGCACGAGTTACCATGCGGCGGGACAACCCTTGTCGGTCGCCACGTGGTGCCCTCCATCACCACAACTACGTGGGGAGGACGAGCCACGTAGGCGGAGTTAGGCAATCGCTTTATGCACTTTTTTTTCTTTGTTTTGTTTTGTACACGGCCTCGGTTAATTTTCTCGTACTCGCCTTTTTTATTTTTACGTTATAATAAGACCTCGTCCGGTTCATCTTTCAGAATAATGCAAACGTTCGGTCTTCTTCTTGTGACGAAAAAAAAAAGAAAGGAGAAATTGATGACGTGAAGTAGTTTGATAGCTGCTGAAACAGTGAGCACTGCCATGGATCAAGATAGCCCCGGTGGTTCTGCCGACAGTGAGGAGAGTGCTACAAGGGTAATGCATTTACTTCTTCTTCCCTTGCTCAAACCTTTTGTTCTTCCCTTTTTTTTCCCCTTGTTTCTTTTTCTTTCATGGAGACTGAGATTTTGGTTTCTCTTTAGTTGTGTGTGTTGGCCACAATCAGAAGTTGAACATTAATTAAGATTGCTACTCGATACATTTCATGGCAAGCATGACCTCAGAAGAGTTCGAACTGTTGGACGTTGGTGAAACTTTTTTTTTGGCAAATTTATTCGCGATTTAGGAAGTAGCTCTTCTTCGAATGCTATTTTCTGAAGATAAAATATCTGTTATGTTTTCTTCTCCATGGTCTATTTTTCTTGTTACACTGGACGCGTAGGTTTGTGATTTCTGTCTTCCGTTTTTTCCGTTTTCTTTTTCTTTCTTCGAGGAATTTTTAATCGTGTCCCTTAATAAAAATTTATGAGTTCGATATATTGTTCCATGGTCACCTAAAAATTGTCTTGTTCCAGGGAATAGTATTGTTCTCTCTCTCTCTCTCTCTCTCTCTCTCTCTCTAGGGTTTGTTCGAATAAGTATCGGTTAGAAGTATGATACCAGCAGTACATGCAAGGTGACCATTTTGCATCACCATGGAACCTGATTTGTCATAACATTTCTGGCTATATTTTTATACGACAAAAGTAGAAGCAAAAAGAAAATAAGAAAATAAGAACCAGAAAATAATTCACTGGAGTTTGCATATTATCTTTTCAGGCCAAAGTATTGCAAGACTAACTGGCAGATGCCACGGTGCACCTCATAATTAAGCTTTGCTCAATCAAGAAGCAACACACATTAAAATAATCATCAATGGATCTTTTCATTTTTATAGGTACATAAAAATGTGTGGAGGAGAAACACAAAACTCTCTGTTGTTAGTTGTACCCTGCTCCTTTTTTCTATTCTTTGTTTTTTTTTCCTATTTTGCAGGAATGAAGGAATAGTTACACGTAGACCTTGTTAATTATGCGTAATCCAGTCAAGAATAAGAGCACTGGGTGCACACTCTTTTGAATTACTTTATACAAATGTTTCTTTGGTTCAACTTTTGGGATGAATACGGAGAAACCAGGACACAGTGAACTTCGTGCTTACGCATTGGGGTACTTCACAACGTATGGCTTCATGATTAATGCTGGACTAAACAATAAGCAAGAAACATAATCATTTGCATGATCTTGAGAACAATCTCCGTTCCCTTTTCTTCAAATGTTAATGTCTGATTATGTTTGATAGTTCAGTTAATCAATGGCATCCTTGTGCTAGTTTCAGATGATGGAACCTGAAACAACTGATTGGACAGACGAGAAGCACAATTCATACCTGAACTCCATAGAGGAATCATTCATAAGACAACTATACAACAACGAGACAGGTTCAGGGAAACACAGGAAGCAAGTAGGATCGAGCTCAAAGGGCTCGTCCTCTGGACAGGTGTGCAAAATGAAGCTTATCTAACATACATCAGTTAGACCTGTCCCGTTCAGATCTTATGTTCTACTTTGCAGTTCAAATTTTTCCACAGGGGCTGCTGGGAGACCATTAACTTCGAGAGGGCGAGGTCCCAGGTCGACCCGGAGGATGGAACTCATCACATTCTGTTTGAGAATCCATGGATCCAGCACTTCTCAGCAAGCATGATAGGCGACGAGCTGCAGAGGGGAGAATTTAATCAAGTCAATGGGAATAATTTGTGTCCTCAGGCCATGCAGTCAGGAGATTCAAGTGAAATGCAACAAGAGTCCTTCTACCATCAGTATTATCCCCAAAGCAATGCAGGTCCTCTTTTCGGTCCCTGTTTCTTTTTTTCAACTTTCTTAAACGTTCCATTTTATTTCTTCCATTAAGAATTTTCATGCAAATCTTCTCTAGTACCTAAGGTTTGTAACTTTTGGTGGAAAACCTCGGGATTTTGCATGCTGTATGATGGCCTTTCAGGTTTTTTTGATAATAGATGCAGCCAATTCACCTTTTCATTTTTCTTTAATTGCATGTTTTCTTTGTGTCATATAAGCATAGGTATTAGAGGATCTATTACATGCGAGAGCTAAGAAAATTTGTCTGACTATTCTCTGCTTCGATATGATGGAGATCTAGTCTGATCTTTTATCTCATAATGCAAGATAAACTGTTATGCAGATATTATTCCCTATATTATCAGAAACAAAAATAAAAACTCATTTGCCAGTTATCAAGTTTGCATCTGGATCTATCTACATTTCTCAGCTTCATAAATATTATAAACTAGTTCATGCTATGATATTCAATATGTTTTTAGTACAGAATACAGGGCATGTATGTGATCATACAGATGTTTCTAAGTTTCCTTTGGAAGGTTCTAAGATTCTTGACTAATTGATTGACACGACAAATGGAACTCCCAAGATATCTTTAAAAGATAAACCAGCCCTTTAGAAGCTTAGCTACACTTTGCATGGATTTTCCCTTTAGAACTAGAAAAGGGAAAGATGAGGCATCAAATGAAAATAAACATCACAGATACTAATTCCTTTTGTCTTGACTTGGAAATCTATTTAATTTTGTTATTCTTGCAGAGGTTTCAGACCAGAACTTTATGAATGATGTTTCTCAAGGAGGAAAGAGAAACAGAAAGATCAGGAAAAAGGAGAAAAAATAAAGGTTCAGTTAATGCCTCAATCAAAGGATTGACAATTGGATTCTATCAACAATAAACTTGCTCACTATAATTTTGTGCATGAGTAACAAGTTTCTGACATTTGAGATATTATTGCTGAAATAATTATGGTTTTGCAGGCAATTCCATGCACGAGTCCTCTGCCAGAAGAAATCTTAGTAACGACTACCGTAGGTTGAAAGAGTGATATCTGACATCACAAAGGGCTTCAGAGGGCAACTATCGTTCTCATCTAGATTTTAATCTGTATTATGTTTATGGTGTACCTAAATTAGCTAGTATAAGTAGAAGAATGTAGTAACATCAGAAAATAATGTGCTTCCTTTTCAGAGTGTAGTTTGTTTAAACTTTATTAAGACTGGGTTGTTACTAGTGATAATAAATGTCATTTCCAACTGCTACACTGCCTAACGCTTGTACTGTCTCATGACTCTCATCAGCACCATACTGAACTATAACGCACTCATCTGCTACTTCTAATTCGCCGTATGCTGTAGGCACTTTGGTAACTAAGACTCCAAATCACTTTTCCCCTCTACTTCTGAGTGATTAGATTTAAATTTGTTTAATACATAGAACAAATCTCCGGAAAAACAGAAGATGAAAAGAACCAAGTTAAAAGTGTTCAGGCAATTTGACTTGAAATTGTGGCTCCCTAAAGCATTGTCATGATCAAACAAAGCCGTTTGTCTGTAAAAGATGAATAAAATTAAATTGATAGTAGTGAATATGCATGCAGCAGAAATGGTTTCATTTATCAATGGAATTGTTAGAATGCTTGTCTGCAGAAGACACTTCAACTTGTCAGAAGAAATTGCTTACTTCTGTTAAATAAAAAAAATAACTTAGAGCTAAAATTCAGAAGGTGAAATGTGCAAAATCCGCACCCATAAGAGATCTGTCGATTCCCATATCCATCTCTGCTGCGCCATGCGTCGATCTTCTGCCTCGGCTTCTTTCACTGCCGGCCTGCATCACTGCATCCGGTGCTTTCCAAGCTCAAGAGCCAAAACTCACCCGTCTTCGTCTTTTGAGATCGACGTCGACATTCACGACCATTCGTTCCAAGATCATCTGCCATTAAAGAAGGAACCAGACTTAGACTGATAAAGCAAGGATTTAGACTGAAGAGAGCTCTTCACAGGAATTTAAACTGATAATCAGATGACCCGGTCAACCTGGTACATCCACCAATGGACAACACAGTTCATCTTTCTGCGTTTGGCTTCCATGGATATGCAAGGGAGGGGGGATGAAATGGAGGTTTCCTGTTAACAGCTGGAGGGGCTGTTGATCCAAGACAAAATCCATCAGCTTTATTGCAGCATGTTGCCTGCTTGCTTTCGTGTGATGTTCCTTGTAATAATGCTGGTAAGTATTGGGACTTGAAAACTTTTGGGCCACTTGGAGCACAATTGTGTTTAAGCATCTTTCCAGATCTAAAAAAGTGTAGTGGCATGGAGAGGAAAAACGGAAAGGCTGCTTCATGCAAATGAGCATGAAAACAATTCCAAAAAAAATATAAATTACTTTCAGGAAAAAAAATATGGAAAATATAACTATCAACATCTACCTAATAGTCACATAGAAAATAGTCTTTACCTGCGAGCGAAATTGAACCTGATCAACATTTTACCTCATGAAAATAGTATGAAATACTCAACGTGCATCAATTTTCATAACATGTGTCTTCTATCGATAAAAAAAACTTTTGAAACTTGATGTGTGTTTTCGCCTAGAACAAGCAGTCTTCAATCACCAGGAATATGCATAGTGGAAACGGAAAGTAAATAAGATCACAGCTGAGATGTTCCAACTTCAATACCTTGCACTGTGTTCTCGACAAAGTCGATTGCATGCTAAAGATGACAGGGATATTATTCCAATACACATGAATTGAGGAGTTATAAAACCTTGTGCAGGACTCCCAAAGTTTTCAGTTCAGAGTTCAGACAAATTCCTCATCAATACTGGATACGGCTTTTATGCAATTACAGATAAAATGGAGCCGTATGTTGCTGAGCTAGTGAAGATGACTGGTGCAGACTCCTGTGGAGTTTTCATCTTCCACCATATTCAACCAAAAGTTCTGGGCACCTTAAGAAGAGGACAGATATCAGCTGGCACTGGATGCAGAACATGGGCAGGCCTACCAGAGATGGGACACATATCAGCTGACAATAAACGAGGACTGAGAAGACGCTGATGTAAAGCTATGGCAGCAGACACTTTCTCCTGACTGTAACTGAAGTCCCTGCTCACATAATCCAAATTGATGTCAGTTACGGCAAATCTGAATTATTGTTCCTCACTTCATGGCATCGGCCACCCGGGGTCATGCACTCTTCTAGAACATTTACAATTAAAGCTTTGGGGGGTTGAAGAATAATTTTTGAAGGATAACAAATTTTATTCGTAAGAATATAATATTTTTGTTATATTTTTATTCTATTTTATGCTTGATGTTCAAAAAAATAATTTTTAAATATATTATATTTTATAATTAAAATATTTTATTATAAATATTTGACATTTATTATTATTATTATATAAATAATAATATATGGTCAAATTTAAAAAAATTAATCAAAGATGAAAACGTTGAGAATAGATATATTCCATCATTTTGGTGAAATACAAATATTACAACTTTGTGGAATATAATAGCGGTTTCACGATTTTCAATATGGTTTTAAAAAAAAATAAAGTTTGACCAAGTTATTTTTATTCTACTAGAGTTTGATCATATTCTCGATATTATTGAGATATTCTGATCTATATCCTAGAACCAAATGGCCCCTAGAGTCTAAAGATGATGAAGTTGACCTTAACCATCCAACTCAACTCACTTAAATTCGTTACTTATAAATTATAAATTAGTATAAAATGGTAGAATAAATTCTGACTAAGTTGGCTTAAGAATGGTGACATAAATGTAAAATTCTTTAGATGAGGTAAAAATCATATTCACTTCATTGTGGACCTTGGCATCACAATAAAAGATGAAAGTGCCATACGACAAACCTTTGTGAACTACTATCAAAAAATATGAAAGCAAGAGCTATTACATACCACCCCTTTGAATTGTTAGTCTGTCATACCTAAAATGGATAATAATACTATGGATATACTAGTTACATTAATCTCCTCCGAGAAAATTAGAAATTATCTATGGAACATGGGCCGAAGTAAGGCTCTGGGCCAGTGATTTCATTGTTAAATTTTACAAACAATATTGTGATACTACTGGCCCTGAGGTTGTTAATACAATACAAAATTTCTTTAACAATAATATTCTTCCACTTGAATTGTCTAAAATAACCCTTATATTCATTCCTAAAAAGCAAAACCCAAAACAGTTATTGATTATCGTCCCATCTCACTGTACTTCTTTACAGGCTAATTGCTAAAATCATTACCTTTAGGTTGAAACTAGTACTACCCAGATTAATCGACCAAGCCCAATCTGCTTGCTTTTGTCTTAGGAACATTCATGATAACATTCTTATGGTTCAAGAAATTGCACTAGGTAGGAAGAAATTTTTTATTTTAAAGGCATGCTTTTGATAGTGGCATGACATTCAATTGCAACTGCTCTAAACCTTATGAATTTCCCTCAGCAATTTATATCTTGGGTTATTACTTGCATTAGGTCACCTATCTTTAATTGCACAATTAATGGAGTGGCATTTGACTATTTCAAGAGTCATAAGTGATGGAAAAATTCGAGAACAAGAGTAGAAGATCGCAAAAAAATCACAGAAAAATTAGAGGAGACACAAAATTTACTCAAGTTCATCCTGATTAAGACTACGTCCTTGAAAAAGGTTTCACTATATCTTTTAGTTATAACCGCACCAGATTACATATGAAAAAGAGCAATAAATATGTCTCCCCAACGGATTCAAAACTCGAACAAATAGAAACCCTTAATCCGCACTACACGGACCGTCTAAACAAAAGTCCAAGCCCGTCTATATTTCGGGGGTGCTGCCATCGAACCCTCGCCCGCTTACCGGCGAATTTGGGGAGCAGTGCCCCCCGAACCCACCCTTTTGTCTGTACACCAGCATTACAAGTAATTGGGTAATACTCAAATTCTCCTAAGCTCACGTGGACGACCCCCGTGTGAAAAACAAGGGGTCATGAAGTATTCACCAACTCCAACAATAAGGGTATTAGACAAGGGTATTATCATCATATCACAGATTCTTACATCATTACTTAGTAGACAAGTTGCTATGGGTTGCAATATTATTTTTCTATAGGTTTTTCTCTCTCAGCCATCTAATGTTTGCAAATGAACTAGTTCTTTGTCTAGCTGCCACAAAGAGCAACTATTTGAAATTAACTCTTCTATTGAAAACTTATAGTACGCTTACAAATCAGAGAGTTAATATGGATAAGCCTGAAATATATCTGTTGGATCTAAGTTTAATAACATATTAAATTATATTTTGATGATACAAACCTCGAATGATTAAAGATAAAATGCTAAAAACTTTAAAGAAAAAGAGATAACTTTATGCACTACACTTTGATTAAATAATTGGCACTGATCTTATTAGTTTTAGATGAATGTGTAAATCAGAATTGTAGAGAATTCTGTTAGCTTTCCATAGACTCTAAGATCATCTAATTTGGATAACCGTGCAGAAAGTTATATTCAAAATAGTGCAGGGCGGTCAACCTGACGATCGAAGCTATAAAGGCCGGTCGAGACAGTTCGGTCGACCGATCGAAGATACCGGTCGACCGATCAAGGCATAAACTGACCAAATGAAAACTGCGAGACTATACCGGTCGACAGTTCGATCGAAGCACCGGTCGACCGATCAGCTCAACGGCTACAAATCAAAACTGCGAGACTGTACCGGTCGAGACACCGATCGATAGTCCGGTCGACCGACCAGCTGTGGCAACTGGAGAAATCAGTGCAACGGTCATATAGTCCAGTCGACCAGTCAATAAATGCGGTCGACCGGTCCATTACTGAAATGAACAATAATTGTTATATTTTGAGGAGAAAAATGTGGAATTAATTCTGGACGAATTTTCCACATATCAGAGCCTGTAAAAGGAGTGTCAAGGCCAGAAGTAAAAGTAACAATCCAAGCATTGAAGCAAAATTTCAAGAAATTAAAATGAGATCATTTCTCTTGAAGTTATCATTTTAGTGCCTTCTTTCTTTCTCTCTTCTCCTCTTGTGAGTATTCTATTATAAAAGAGAGAAATTATTCTTCAGAAAGATTGTGAGAGCTCCTGTATAAAAGAGGTTTCAAATCTTACCTCTTGAGCGAGAGAAAAGGTTAGCTTTCTAGGAGGAGAGATTGCCTTGCATCTCGAAATGGAGAAAAAAGGTGGTTGTGTAAAGGGCTTTCTTCCTTGCCCCATTTGGAACAAAAGAAGGGATTAGTGGAATCTTCGACGGTCTCGAGGTTGAGAAGTCGGAGCGGGGACATAGACCAAGGTGTGGCCAAACCTCGTCAACAATCATCCGCGTCTATTTGTGTTTGACTTCTCTCACACTCTCTCCCTCTAATATTGTGTTTATAATCTGAATTGCAAATATTTTAAGAATCGATTTTGTGCTTCCACGACAAATTTCGTGAAATCGATATTTTCGATTAAACACCAATTCACCCCCTCTTGGTGCTCCTTGGGATCCTACAATATTTACCCAGGAAGCTTAACAATAGGCGTAGAAATATAATGAAGGGTATTTTGAGTATCAAAATTGGAAACTTTTCTTTTAATTACCTTGGGGTGCAAATTTCTTATAAGTTTATTCCTTCTAAGAATCAAACCACAATTTTGGATAAGATCTCATCTAGGATGATTGGATGAAAAGGTAAGTTGCTTAACTAGGCAGGCAGGGCTACTCTCATAAAATTTGTGGTTATGTTCATGCCAATTTATTAGTGCTACATATATATATCTCACCCCGCATCCTGCGATCCCTCAAAAAGTTTTCTAGATAATTTCGGAAGGTAAATGCATACATTTAATTAACTAGACTCAGGTAGTGCAACCTAAATCACAGGATGGCATTGGGATGAAATTCTTACATATGGTAAGGCGATCTCTGCTGGCCAAAAGAGTGCAAGATTTAATGAATAACAAGAAAACAATGTGGAATGAGTTGGTCTATAATAAGTATGTCTCTATTCATCCTTGGGGGAATCACAATACGAAGAACTGTGCATGGAGTTGAAAATTTATTATTAATTCTCTTTCTGATCTTAAATTAGGCATGATGAAATTAATTGCTGATGATTCTTCTACAAAAGTTTTTTATGATCCTTGGATATCGCCTACTCCTTTATCATGGTACCCTACCTTTATTGATATGGATAAAATTCAACAACTATATTCCTATCATGTCTCTGATCTAATGACGAATCGTGCTTGGAATGTTCAATGTTTTAAAAATCGGATCGGAGATCGGATCGGCATGCCGGCCGAGTCGAGGTTCGACCGATTCAACCGGGAGTCAACTGGTTGAACCATATTTTTATATAATAAAATTTTTATAATTTTAATAGTAATTTAATATATAAATTATTACAAAAATGATTAAACTAATTAAAGAATGTTAGTTTAAATAATAGATTTCTTTTTATTATTACTAATATAATAGTATAAATTTAATTTCAATATAAATTTATTGACTAATATATTATTATGGAATTTTATTCTCTTTTCATATATAACTCTCTTTTGTTTTAGTAGTTTTATTTTTATTATTACTAATATAATAATCTAACTTTAATTTCAATCTAAATTTATTACTAATATATTATTACCGAATTTTATTTTATTTCCACATATATCTCTTTTTATTTAATTTGATTAATATTCTGTTTCTATTTAGATCTTTCTTTTTTTCTTATTTTAAATTTTAAATTTTTTCCTTTTTCTCTCCTTTCACTTTCACGTTCAAAACTTTCCAATTTTATAAAATTGTTTAAACATTCATTTCCCTTTATAAATGCTTTCCATATTTTATTATTCTCTCAATAATATGTTTCATTTTTTTATTCATTCTCTCCAACTACCATTTTTCCTTTTATTTTCTTATTTAAAATTCTTTCCTTGTTTTTCTTTCCCTCAATCTTCATAACCTTTCAATTTCATTTAAAATAATTTGGTAACTTTAAACTTGAATATCCCCTAATAAATTATTTCCATATATCATAACTTTTGAAAAAAAATAAAAAAACTGGGTTCAACCGAATTCACTGGTTCAACCCGGTTTGTCTGATTTTTTTCGAGCCAACCCGATTATTCATCATTTCCGATTTTACTAATGAACCGTACCGTCGTTCTTACCGGTTCGCGATCGGACTAGTTGAACCGGCCAGTCCAAACTAGTTTTTAAAACATTGGGAATGTTCACTTACTTCATGAACTTTTTGGTCCTTTGTTGGCTTTGTGCATTATGTTTACTTTTATTTCGTTGCACGCCAATGATAAAATGTGGATTTGGGAGAATAATGCCCATGGAACGGCTTATGTTGACTTAGTTTACAAACTCATTTGCCGTCATGCTTTGCTGTCACTAGTTCCTGGACGGCCTACTACCCACAGAGTGTGGAAGCTTTCAGCCCCTCCTAAGATCCAATACTTTCTTTGGAAACGCACTCATGGTAGACTTCCTACTCTCGATGTCATTGCTAGATTTAACACACATTATTCCCGCATGCCTTCTTTGTGGTTATGAACCAGAATCTATTTCACATCTTTTCTTTCATTGTCCTCTAGCTGTCCAATTTTGGGCCCTCTGTCAATCCAGTCTCAATCTATCTTTTATGCACATGGACCATTGGGATCAGGGGTTCTGGCTTGATGAGGGCGCCTCATTGGATTAGTGCTCGAGAACAAGATTACTCGCTTTAGTCTCCTTTTCGTTTGGACTATCTGGGGCATGCAAAATGACATTCATTTCCGGGGCCAGCGGACAATCGTTCTGATGGCTTAAGAAAAGGCAGTGGCCAGTTATAATGAGTATGATAGAATCCATAATCCTGAGGCACATTGACTTGCATTGGGTCAAGTGGGAGTCCTCGACTCATGACTGGGTTAAAATCAACTCAAACGGATCCCTGATTGTATGGGAAGAGTCAGGGGCGCTAGCTTTCTTATACGATTGTTCGCTTTTATCTTCAGAGGCTTTCAGGAAAATGTTACATTCAATTCTAGATCTGGAGACTTGGGGTATCCTTGCTGGTGTAAGAAGAGCAAAAATGATGGGTTTCACATGGCTCCACATTGAATTGGACTCAGAAGTGCTAGTACAGCTCATCCTCAAATGACACAAAGAGCCATGGTGTATCCAAAACATGCTGCTGGAGATTGAAAATCTTTTGAATGAATACAATGATTGGAAAATATTCCATGTATACCGCGAAGCAAATCAATCCGCTAATTTGTTGGCTAATTTTGGTTGTTCTCTTTCATTCTCGAACGACACTTTTTGGGAGGGATCACCACCTCCGAGGTTCTCTCTTTTGATGTATCAGGACATTCTTATGCAATTTAACATATAGCTATATTTCCTTCAAAAAAAATCAACCACTAGTTTTCAAGTTTTTCTCGCTATAATTTTCCATTATATTATTGTAACCCTGCAGAAATCCGTATGGCAGAAAGTCCATTGTTCCTAATTAAATATCAATGATAATTTTTCTTGGATGACACTTGTTTTTAGGAACTTGTTTAAGACCTCACCCATTTTGTAGAATCTAAGCAGACCATGATTTAACATAAAAAAAATAGGCTATGATCAAATATAGAATATGATGGTTCATATTAGAAGCACAGGCTTTGCACGACAGTACAAGTAATGAAGAAATTTGGGCAGGAAAAATTAGACTAATTGTGACTGTCCTGTTGCTGGATGAGGCTACTAAAAGGATTACATAGTAGTTGTTGAAATAATTTCGTTTCTTATAAAACTAGATGACGAACACATTTCAGGCTCACATAAGAGCATGGCGTAATAAGTGAATAACATAAACATCGCGAATTAGGCCGCAATGTATTGCAAATTGGTTAATTTTTTGGATGTAAGAACTTGCCAAAGTTTCATTAATAGAAAGAATTAAGTTGGCTCATCGCATAATCTTTCCTCCAATGCCTTATGAGAGAATAGCAATGCTACACATTTCAAACAAATCTAATAAAGAGATATCTCGGAGTGCCCCCAGTTCATTATAACATATCAACTCTCTTTGATAAGGCAATCATGCAATACTACAGGCCTAATAATCGATAAAACTAAATTTAAGATGGTCTGTCAGTCCCATAGAAGGTGGGAGGGAGGGACATCTTGTGTAACGCTCCAAAATTTAGTTCCAAATTTGAAAGTCGAATATTAGATGACGCTACATTTACATCTTACTTCATAACCTAATTTGACATTGTAGCGAAAATATAATAAAATAAGAAATATCTAAGACATAGCGAAAGACTTTATAAGCATACAAATTCCACGATAACATCACTAGGTCATGGGTCACATAGGCTCTACATCATCCAACATAATACAAATATCATAAGGAGTTTGTATCAAAGTTTACAACTTAATATTCATAAGTCATACATACTTGACTTAAGAGTTCAACATCAACATACAAATAACATAAGATAATTTGGGTCATGGACCCAACCGATACTTGTGCAATTAATCAACGTCGTCATAAGGTCACCACCATTGAACTTAAACCTCATTCGTACCTACACGAATTCATGGGGTACAATAAATTTCTCCCATTAGAATATGTTGAGGCTCGTGCATGCTATGAACATATAATATGATTCTTACATGTCATGTCATATGCATTGCAACATATTAGAAACATAACAAACATATATATGCACTCTATATGACATCTAAATAATTATTATGGCAAGATAAGATTATCATGTAATAAGGTATATCATAAACTCGTCTTGCTTAATTTTAATATCTTCACTTATAACATCATAGGACAACGAAACATACATTTGCATCCTTTTTTATGCATACATCATCATCTTCATCTTTATGTTCCATGTGACACTATCATCTTTCCATCTTCTATCTTGAATTATTGAGAAGTTCATGTTGGCTTATCGATTTTCATTAGGTAGGCCGAGATCTCTTTGTCTCATTGAAAATTTTATCGTCATTTTCGAGGAACTTAACACTCATGCGAGCTAGTGTCGCTTTTGTTCTCCCTTTCGAACGACAACAATAAGATATCTTCATCAATTCATCTTTTAAGTTACATACGCTAATACATACATCGTTCAATACATGTGGCATATTTTAATCCTATTTAAGATTATTCATGCACCAAAGTTTCTAAGTATAAACAATCAACACATGTATTATGTACACTGGTCACAAACATTCAACTACTAAACAAAGGATATAAGAAGCTAATAGTGGAGAATGATTGAACTTCCGTCATCAAAATCCCTCTAGACACCCATATTACAATCTTTTCAAAACAAAGGATATAAGAAGCAAATTTCCATTGGAAGATAAGATAAGATAAACAATTTTAGATTGACTTCTAGACACCCATATTACAATCTTTTCAAAAAAAGAAAATAGAATCAAACCCTATTCCGGTATTACCAATATTGTCCTGGTTCAAATATAAGTTAAGGAAGCACTAAGGTGACATTTTCTTACACAAAAGTCAAAATTATTAGCTAGATATCCTAAAAACATATTATACCTTCCTTATGAATATAAGCATATTTAAAACATTCAAAATGGTCTATGAATTTTTAGATATCCAACATTGTGGTCGAAAGTTATGTATTTTGTTGAATAATTTTTTGTCAATGGATAATTTTACTTTGTGATGTTTGGTAAAAGTTTTGAATGATTTAGAAAATAGAGTAATGAACTTAAAACATTGCAAGTTAACTCTATAATATCTAAGTATTTGGTTGTGTATAAACTTGAACTAACTTAATGAATTTAAAATGATGTATTTAGATGTATATTCTAACTTTATGTCTTCATATTACCTTACATTGTTTTCAAATACTTTTGTATTTGTTTTTACAAAAATACAAACATGGCATAAGTTTGCAAGGCAACTCTTGACATCATCTTAAGATGCACTAATAATACATTCACGTGCTTCCAAGGCAACTATGAAACATCCTAGATGATCCAAGTGCGTAGCATGAGTAGTTTCCTTCAAAAAAGAAGAAGAGTAACATGAGTAGTTTCCTTCAAAAAAGAAGAAGAGTTAAACAATATTTATTGTTAAGAACATTTTGCAAGTAATAATTATCACGTTAGAATAAAAACTCCTCACATATTGAGTACATTTTTGTTCTAGATGTGAATGCATTGATTCTTATAGTGGTATTAGAGCCACGTTATTCATTTTTCAATGAATTAAAATAATAATAAAATTTATATTTTATTCTTTTATGTCTTTATCTTCGTGAAATCGTATAAATAAGTTTTGAGATGGTGCAAAATCAATATGAATATGAGAATATAATATAATATTTTGTTGTACTTTGGATGTGATCATCTTAAGAAAAAATATTGTGTTGGTCTCACGCTCTCATATAACATTTATTTGTTATATTCATTTGTTAAATGCATTATCCACATCTTTCCTTTAGTTTGAAGAGAATGGTAAAACGTGTATACACTTAATTAATTGGACAATAGTACAATTACCTAAACACCAAGGTGGATTAGGAATTAGAAATCTTCAGTACATAAAAACCACAATGATGTCTAAGAGGATCATTTCAGTTCTTATTAGGAACCAAGATTTGTGGGAAAGACTGATGACCAACAAATATGGCTCACTGAACCCTTGGTCTCACCTTAAGACAGCCACCAATTGTGCCTGATTCTCGAAGCTCATACTCAATTTCATGGCAAACTATCAGAGATGGGTTTAAGAAACATGCTAACATTGGTTTAACTACTAATGTTATGAATGATTCATGAATTTTTCGCATGTCTTTGTCCTTTATACCTACTTTTGTTAATGTGCAATCTTCTATGTTCTCTCTTAATGTTAATGATATTATTATCAATGACTCCTAGAATGTTTCCATATTGGTGAATGTTTAATGAACTTGATATGTTCCCTTCATGTGCCTGTTATGCCCAGTGATGATGAGAGGATTTGGATGAAGGATATCCATGACATACCATATGCAAAGTTTGTCTATAAATTCCTTTTTGTCTCGGCTCAATCAATAGAGTCTATTAACTGGTTTGACTGGAAAACTATTTACAACATTCGTATATCACCTAAAATACAAAACTTTTCTTGAAACTTGCTCATGGTAGACTTCCTACTAAAAATTCACTTACCATATTTGATCCTTCATTAACACGATGTACTCTATGTGATTTAATGGAGGAATCCATTAGCCATCTTTTCTTCACTTGTTTTATCATATGCCAACTTTGGACTATGTTCCAGAACTCTTTAAACCATATATCCTTTCCTCTTGGGACCAAGGACACTCGGTTAAGGAAGGAGAGTTGTTGTTACCCCAATCTAAGAAGATCCTTTGCTTTTTTATTTGTGAGGAATATGAACACAAAATGACAAAATTTTCAACTCCAAACCAGTTTCAATACTCGTTATTTGGCACAAAGCTCTCATTGGTAGTAAGAAATATGAGAAAATCCACTATCTCGAAAGATAAAGGATCCCTACTTGGATCCATTGGGATCCCCCTCTCCCATTGCTAGTTCAAACTGAACACAGATGAATCATTTATGGGTCCGGGGGATAAAGGGGTGCATGCTTTATACTCAAAGCATTTAATGGTTCTTTTTTGGCCGCAAGAGCTCTACACAGGTCCTCTTTTGTGTTGGAAGCAGACTACTTCGTGGTTTGAAATGGTGTCAACAACATAAATACAAATACATACTTGGTTAACATTATGAAGCACATTGCTTACTACCCTTGGACAATTAAGAACTATATGCAAGATGTTTGGCTTTACATTTCCTATTTTATATCATTTTTTATTAATAACGTCCATAAAGAATGTAATAGGGCAACTGATAATCTGGACAAATATGGTAGAAGAGCTAATTTTGACTTTTTTGCGGGAGGAATCACGTCGTCAAGGCCTTTAGATATATTTGTATAAAGACAATCTTGGACTTCATATTATAAGATAACAACTATTTTTGTCAAAAATACAAATAACAATGAAAGTTGAATTCACAGCTTTAATCATTGTTATTTTTTAAGTTAAGAACATCTTGAATTGTTTGATATTTTTAATTCAACTATATGATAGTGTATATATAAAGATAATGATGTCCAATATATCAATCTTTAGGAATAAAACAAGTAATTGATACATTCATTGAGTAAGTACGTTGATGCGTAAAATTTGTAACAATAAAATTTGCTAGCAAGTGCACTAGTCGTATCAAGTAATAAAGTGCAAAGTAGTGTTGTCGATCCCACGAGGAACTAGTTAAATCTAATCTATCCCAATAATCCACTAAGAGAAAAAAAGGATTTTGTGATAAAAATAGAGAATTAAAGGTGCAAAAAAATAAATAATAGAAAAAAATAAAATGGTGTTGAGTCTTGAGTATTATGGATGATTAATGTAAAGATAAGCGTGTATAATCCTTTGTAATAGTTGAGTTATAATAGAAAATAATAGTATCGATTCTTAAGACGGATTAGGAGTACCTAAGATAATGACCTCTTAAAAGGAGTAAACCAAACTACCTTAACTTCTATTAAAACTAATAATCACAACCGACGAGTTAATTATTAATCTTACAGAGAGTTAAAATGCATTAATATGTATCTCCTATACTATTATTCACCTATAAATGGGATAGAATTATAGATCACACGAAATTCAATACAAACGTCAAGTTACCGAACATGCGTTATGTATGCTTCAACTTAAAAGTAAAAGATCAATTATCAAAGCAATAATAATTCATGAAACTAATCACTCATCATATAGGTTTGTAATTTAATCTCAGAAATGAAATTACTCATCAAAAGCAACGAACTTAGCATGCATAATTTAAAAAATCGAAAAGATAAATTAACTCGACTAATAACAAGGTTCAAATAGCTTTTCTTCTTGAAAAAAATATAAAATCTCTATTACAGAAATAATAAACTATAAGAATTAGATAAAAGAGCATCCACATAAAATATAAAAGAAGAATTCTTAGCCTTCGGAACCTCTGGACCGTTGCACAACACAAACGACAAATTGCTGCGCAATCTTCTCCTTCGGTTGATCTTAAAGCCTTGAAATTCGTCCTCTGCAATATGGAACGGCTCACAGGTCTCAAGCACACTCAAGCACCATCAAGCATGCATTTTTCTATCTTCTAGGAGCTTTATTTATAGCCTCCAGGGGTCCCAAGAGTTTTGTATAGTTTCGGTTTGATTCGAAGTCTTTTTGTGTTAAAACAAGTAAATTCGGAATAGACTTTGATAGGTCTTTAAAATCATTCAAAACTTTTTCAAATTTGAGTAAATATGTTTTCTCATCATCCATGAGGCTTAAGATAAAGTTTGGATTTGATCTGGACTTGAAATTCCCAAGAAAAGTCAAAAAAAAAATTTCGAAAACAACCATCGTAACGGCCCATAACATGGATTTAACGACCCTTATAATGTCCAAATCTAAGTAGAACTGAAATTGAGCATTTTAACGGGCCATGACAGGCTGTTCACGCCTTTGCTGTTACGGTCGTTACGGTCATATAATGACCCATTATATTTAATTTAGCCATGGCAACCTTTACTAATTTGCATTTTCTGGCTCCGATTTGAATGTCGTTTGTTTCTATGGATTTTTGGTTCAATTCTCTTACATTTTCTGCAATAAAACATATAATTTGTGTAGATTTACATTTTTATAAAATTAAAGCAAATAAGGTCAAAAAATGATGCATGCTATATGAAAAAAAATCGAAATGTGATCAAATGCATAGCTAATTATATGTTATATTTTATATGCATCAAACTTTCCCAAATTAAATACTTGATTGTCCTCGAGCAATGTTCAAAATAAAACTCTAACCAAAATGGTTAATCATCGTTTCCACCCTGTCACTCAACTAGTCTTCTTAGCATCAAATTTTATGCATCCATCACCTAAGTGTCTCACCACTTTTCATAATAATCCGACTTCGTGAAATTTCTAAATGAAAGGAATTTTTTAACTCCTCCAAATTCAGCTCTGAACAATAAGAAAATAATCCTTGAAAATATAAATATCAATGTTGAATACACAAGCAATGTTCACTTTTTTTATCAATTTGGTACTCATGTGCTTCTCCATATTGCGCAAGGTGGTCCATGTAATGAACTTTCAACTGACGGATTACAGAGCAGTTGCTCTTAGGTCGTCATGCAAGAATCCCCTACGGATGTAATTACCCGAACTCACCAAGGTTTTGTATAACATCTTTTTGTACCTTCTCATACTTTTTGGAGCTCTACTAGTCCTCTTTTGTATATGATGATAATTTTACATGTACTTATTTATTAGTAAGCTCAGCTACACTTGAATGTTCAACATGGATATAATCATTATTAAGGTAATATACATAATATAAAAATAAGAGCATGGACATGACTTGTCGTCAAACATCCATAGTTTCACTAAGCGGCTTTCTTCGGACCAATTACCCAACACAAAGGCGATAAATGATAAAATAATAATGCTTCAAATTTCGTTAAATAATAGGACGTCCTTGAGTAATGCTTGAAAAATAAGTAAATACTAAGACATAAGAAAATAAGATGCAATTTTCAGTTAAGCAAAACAATTTTTTTCTGATTTTTTTAACATGAGATGCAAACAAATATGTGACTAAAACATGAAGAGAATGTATGCTTGCAATGTGATATACAAAGATATACATGATGCATGAAATTGCAAACACCCCCAAGCTTGAACTCAACACTGTCCTCAGTGTTGAAAATCAAACTATATGAATCCAAATATATGATAATGAAATATATATATATAGAAAAGGAAACGAAACTACCTGATTTATCTTGAGTCGATGGATGTTGAAACTGTAAGAAAAAGCCACGAAGAATTCATAGTATCCTTGGCCGATAGAAATTTGGGCGTTTCTATTTTCTACTTTTCTTCAATTCTGAGGAGGCAATTTTGTTTTCCTTTTCTTTCTTCCTCTTATTTTCTTCTTCTTTTTTTCTTTCTATTTTCTTCCATGCCGTTACGGGTCATGAAGGGTAGATAATGGCCCGTTTGCACGATTTAATGTAGAAGAATTATAGACGATCATGGGTCATGATAGCGCATTAACGATCTCCCAAAGAGGAGCTTGGCTAGGAAGATGCAAATAACGGACCGTTTGAAGGCGATGCTCACGGTCCTACGCTTATATAGAAAATGTTAGAGAGGGCCGTTACCAAACGATCATGGTCTGTAAAAAAAATGTATTATGTAGACCTTACTGTGACCTCCGTGAGGTGCGTATGATGGCCCATAAATAATAAGATTGGTGTTAGTGATGCACTATGATATGCGTGAGATTTTGGTGCCGACCCGTGAGATGTGGATATCTAATTCGTACTAGGATTTAACGGGCATGATGAGGTTATAACGACCTATGAGATGTTCGTAGATCTGGGTAATGGTGCATCACGGGTCGTGCTAAGATCGATCAGGCCATAAATCGGGGTGTTTAAGAGTATCGGCTAGCTCAACAACAATTTAAGGATCATTATTTAATGATTACGACCAGTTATTAACGACCTGTAACTAACCGACTTAATAGAACAACATTAAATATAACATCTGTTACGGGTCGTGAGATAGAGATTACGGCTCGTGAAATGCGCAAAACTTCGAATTTCCCACTACGAGACCTGTGATATAAAAATTACAATATGTTAGAGAAGAATACATGTGTTATGTGGGATGTTACGAATTGTTACATCAATGTTATGGCCTGTGAAGATCAAATGTTCAAAACATGTCATTGTGAGATCCGTGAACTACAAACGACGACCCGTGAGATATGTGTAACACTCATGAGAAGTGAATAATAACCCGTGAAAACTAAAAATTTTAAATTTTTATTAAAATTTAGCTTGTGATATGCATAGACCCGTTAAAAAAATAAAAATGACAAAAGAAAACTAAAGAGACTAAGCAATCAAACTAACTAATCTAAATTATGCGAAAGATCTAAATTGTAAGTTTAAGGATGAAGAAAATTAATTTTAAGTTTAAAGTCCTTACCTCGACCATGACATAATATATGTTGAGACAAATATGAATAATCAACCAAAATAATGAAGTGAAGTTAAGGAATAATCTCACCAGGTTTTGTGTGATCATGTATGCTCGTAGTGGTGGAGATTGATCGACTCAAAAGTCGCGGTCCATTTGGAATATCAATTCTTTCCCTTTGGTAGAAGTTGCAGTTGTCATTGTCGATTGTAATGTGGAGATTGAATGACATTATTCATCTGGAGGTCTTGTTTGCTTTTGCGATGATGTAAGAGTCATTAATTTATTTGATGATGGAGAAGCCTTCAAATGTTCCTGAGGTGGAGTTGGACTCTTAGGCCTCCATTGTTTTGCCAAATTTTTCGGAGATGAATGTAGACTCCTTTGATTCTGTGTTGAACATGAAGAATTGACTTGGATCTTCAGAGGTGGACTCTTAGATCTCCATTGCAATGATGTGATTGCTAATGTGGATTGAGTGTTTCTATCCTTTGGTGGATTATGAATTTGAATCGGTGTCGTTATTTTGGCTGGATCTTCTGAATGTGTGCACCTCCTACGTACTTGTCCATCATCAATTATGTATGGACTTGTCTCTTTTACACGCCATGTCATTGTCCACCTTTTTGGATAATAATATCTTTGTGGCCTCCCTTTTTTTATACTGACATGGACATATAATGATTGTAGAATTATCTTCGATGTTGTCTTCATATGTGCTGGCAACTTGAGGAATTAATGTTGTAACTTGCTTTTTAAGTGTATGAATTCTGGCCTGCATCTCTTCGAATTTGATTTGAATGTCTGAATTTTATGGAGGAGAAGATGACATATCACTAGCAATGTTCTGCCTTCTAAGCTGGGTCAATTGCACCTCCAAGTTCCTGATTAATTCGCCTTGCACTTTGAGCTTCTCTTCGATTGTTATAATGAATTGATTAAACATCTTCTAGAGACTGGTTGTTGGCTCTGATGTAGATTAAGTATTGATGTAATAGCTCCTTTTGTCCTCTTGCTTTGTAGCCTGATATTGTCAATTTACTTCTCCATATTTTCAATTTGATAATGTTGAGTGGAGAGTTTCTTAAGTAGAGGACCTAACAATTGTTTGAGCATAGTAGATAGATCTTGTGACGAATATTCATTTTGAATTTGTTAGGGCTTTTCTGTAATATTTTGCCTTGATGATGTTGTTTCATTATGAATCTCATCTTGCTGGACAACAATGTTATTTCCCTTAACTTGTTGAGTGATAGTCATTTTCTTCTTCGTCATTGAGGGAATAATGATGTGAGCGTCAATAATCAAGTCGTGTACTAAAGATAGTTCCTGAAAAGCTTACACAACACTAAAAGAAAAAGTGAAGAAAAATAAAAAATAAAAAATATCAAAGTACCTTATACGAGATAGACTAAGAATTATGAATATAGTTTCCTGGCAATGACGTCAAAATTTTGATGCGTAGAATTTGTAACAATAAAATTTGCTAACAAGTGCACTAGTCGTATCAAGTAATAAAATGTAGAATAAAGTTATCGATCTCACGAGGAACTAGTTAAATCTAATATATCCCAATAATCTACTAAGAGAAGAAAAATATTTTGTGATAAAAATAGAGAATTAAATGTGCAAAAAAATAAATAATATAAAAAAAATAAAATGGTGTTGAGTCTTGAGTATATTATGGATGATTAATGTAAAGATAAATGTGTATGATCCTCTGTAATAGTTGAGTTATAATAGAAAATAATAGTATTGATTCTTAAAACAGATTAGGAATACCTAAGATAATGACCTCTCAAAACGGGTACACCAAACTACCTTAACTTCTAATAAAACTAATAACCGCAACTGACGAGTTAATTATTAATCTTACAGAGAGTTAAAATGCATTAATATGTATCTCATGTACTATTATTCACCCATAAATCAAGATAGAATTATAGATCTCACGAAATTCGATACAAACGTCAAGTTATCGAACACGCGTTATGTATGCTTTAACTTAAAAGTAAAAGATCAATTACCAAATCAATAATAATTCATGAAACTAATCACTCATCATATAGGTTTGTAATTTAATATCAGAAACGAAATTACTCATCAAAAGGCAATGAACTTAGTATGCATAATCTAAAAAATCGAAAAGATAAATTAACTCAACTAATAACAATGTCCAAACAGCTTTCCTTCTTGAAAAGAATATAAAATTTCTATTACAGAAATAATAAACTATAAGAACTAGATAAAAGAGCATCCAAATAAAAGATAAAAGAAGAATTCTTAGCCTTCGGAACCTCTGGACCGTTGCACACATAAACGACAAGTTGCTACGCAATCATCTCCTTCGGTTGATCTTAAAGCCTTGAAATTTGTCCTATGCAATATGGAATGGCTCGTAGGTCTCAAGCACACCCAAGCACCATCAAGCATACATTTTTCTATCTTTTAGGAGCTTTATTTATAGCCTCCAGGAGTCCCAAGAGTTTTGTACAGTTCGGTTTGATTCGAAGTCTTTTTGTGTTAAAACAAGTAAATTCGGAATAGACTTTGGTAGGTCTTTAAAATCATCTAAAACTCTTTCAAATTTGAGTAAATATGTTTTCTAATCATCCATGAGGCTTAAGATAAAGTTTGGATTTGATATGGACTTGAAATTCTCAAGAAAAGTAAAAAAAAATATCGAAAATAACCTTCGTAACAGCACATAACATGGATTTAACGGCCCTTACAGTGTCCAAATAGAAATAGAACTGAAATTGAGCATTTTAACAGGCCATGACGGGCTGTTCACGCCCTTGCTGTTACGACCCGTTATATTTAATTAAACCCTGGCAGCCTTCACTAATTTATATTTTTTAACTCTGTTTTAACTCTGATTTGAATGTCGTTTGTTCCTGTGGATTTCTGACTCAATTCTCTTGCTGTCTCTGGAATAAAACATATAATTTGGATAGATTTCCATTTTTATAAGATTAAAGCAAATAAGGTCAAAAAATTATGCATGCTATCTGAAAATTAAGGAATCGAAATGTGAATAAATGCATAGCTAATTATATGTTATATTTTGTATGCATCATACGTATGTTGAATTTAAGAAGATATTCACTAGTATTTAATTTCAATATAATTTAGATATCATCGTAATAAATGAGAAATTTGATCTTATTAGCTTTTAAGTAAAAGGAATAATGCATTCTTAAATTAATTCTAATGAAATTGAAACTAATTATACGTATGTTGCGATTAAGGATATAGCATTATATCTTAAGATGACTAAGTTTGAATGATGAGTTATTATTGAAACAGTTAACTCATGTAATTTTGAGAAATTGTGAGTTATTTGAATTTTGCTATATCTTGATATAAACACCTTTAACAAGATGGATAGACTTTTTGAAGTTGGCAGGAAAAAAAAGAAAATCTTAACTACTGAAGATTAAACTATTGGAAATTTGGTCATAACTGTTGAGAGTTGATCACTTGGTCTTATAAGAACATTTAATAATATATTGTTTTGATTTTAGAAAGAAATATGTAGTTTCTTGAAAAGAAAACTTGAGTTAAATTTTGCATTATCCATGTGTGAGCAAATGGTCAGCCGGAGTAATAATGAACGTCTTCTCCAATGTTTCCATTATAATAAAATAAATTAACTCAATTAATAAATATTTGTCTACATGAATATATTGAAAGGACATATTTTGAAAAAAAAGGAAATCTTGTTATACATCAAATAATTCTCTTGGTAAGTTGGTATATATCAAATATAATGCATAGAAAATCCTTGAAAGTATTTTGACATGAGAAATTATAAGATTAAAATTTTCTATAATACTTTTGATAAGAATATTCATAGTATTGAAAATAAAAACATAACATATAATTTTTATTCAATAAAGAAATTTATAATTTTTAAACACTATCCATGTAGAGAATTATCACTATGTCAAATAATAAAATTAAGTTAAATTCTTTTGCAGTAAGCAATAATAACAATAATTTTATTGTGTACTTGTAAAGGATAAATACTTGTCAACTTATTAAAGAAGAATGTACTTTAGTAGCATATATGAGATATGATAACATTAAGACATAAAACTAAATAATAACAAATCTGGTGACGTATAAAGAATAATTTTAAATTTGATTATTTAATAGTACCAATATGCAATATCAACATTTTAAATGTGTATGATGTAAAATTAAAAAACCAATGTTTACATTCACTTGCCAGTAAGACTGTTTAGGTGGCAGATTGTTTGGTAAATCTTGGGAAATTTATTAGCTCATCTAAGTTTTATTTAAGATGGCAAGTTGTGGCAACTGATTAGTAGGAATATGTTTTAGTTAGTTGTTGGAACCTATGATTTATATGTGTTAATAATTGCCACTAGGGTTGTGGAATATCTTTTGTTGTGAAAGTTTAACTCGAGATCGGTAATCGAACCTTAAGGGAACAAAACACTCGGCCACAACACAAATATCTTTGGATGAATCTACAAGAAAGCACACTTAAGCCCTCGGTATTGGTCAGATGGAACGCATCACACACATTAATCGCACACATATTTCTGTGCGATTGCGCGCTTCCGCGTGAGGGGCGCAAGGGCGCACATCAACCTGCTAGTGGGCCACGCATGTGTGGTCACTGATGGCCCATTGAGGGCACATCAATAGTCCCATATTTCATTTTTGGTCCTTTCAAATTAGGTAAGTACTAATAATCAGTGTTTTTAAAATCAAATTGGATTGACCGATTCAGTCTTTAATCGTGAATCGACTATCAGTCTCGTTTGGTTTGATAAAGAAAATCATTTTTGAAAAAATTCGAAATGAATCGGGTTGACCCGGTCAAAATCATATTGAATCGGCTAACTTTTGTCAAAAACATTAAAAAAAATTGTAGAAAAAATAGAAAAAAATGAAAAAAAGTTGATTTTGGCTAGAATGTGTGAGAATATGAAATAGAGAAATAATTATTAAAATATTTTATTAGGGTATATAAAAAAAAGAAAATTTATTCACAAAAAATATTATAAAATTGATATTATTATAAATAATGATATTGAAAACATAAAAAAATTATAATATATTTTATAAAGAAAATTTTATCGTTATTTGATTTAATTTGAAATGATGATTAATATGATTCAATTATATTATTTTTTATCTTTTATATTTTTTATTTATAATATATTTTAAGAAGTAATAAAATTCAGTTGGATCCGATTAAAACGATGGAACTTTGACTCAGTTAACTAATCGGTTCAATCCAACGTTGTTAAAATCGGACTAGACCGGCCGGGTCAACTGTGAACCGACCGGTGATCCAGTCCGTTAAGGTGTCAAAACTCGTTTTGACATTGAACCGAGCAAAACTGGTTTAACCGGCCGACTGAATCAGGCTGGTTGAACCGGTTCAACCCAATTCAATGCAGATTGTGATAAAATAAAAATAAAAAATGATAAAAATAAGAAAGTTAATTGAGAAAAAAAAAGAAAAGGAATATAAGGAAACTTAAAGAGGAGGGAATGTCATATGTATACAATTAAATATGAATTGAAATGAAACGATAAGTATTTAAAATGAAATAATATTATAATAAAAACATATCAAAGGACATAAATAAAGGAAATAAAAAGGAAAGTGTAACAAAAAAATAAATAAAAATAATTTAAGATAAAATTTATTAATATAACACCTATCATAATTAAATAGTAGATATTAAATTTTTAATAATATATTTATATTTCATTATAAACTTTTAATTAATAAAAATTATGTTATATTATTTTTAATAAGTTATTAGTATACTATTCATATACTATATCATATAACTTATATTATACCTTTATAATTATTATAAATAATATTATTTTAATAAAATTCGATTCAGTTTGATTGAATCCGGTCAGACCGGTCCAACTACATCCATTCACTGGTCCGATCCGAAAAATATTGGTTCAATCTTTAATTAGATTTTAAAAACAATGCTAATAATTCTAGAAAAACTCGTAGGGGTATAACAAAAAAAGTGAACGGCAGCTTTTATTTTAACTCTCAAATTTTGGAGAGACCGCCATGGGCGGGCATTGCATCCAAATCACGTCGGTCACGGCCCATTAAAGACCTGACCCATATGAGTCCATCTTGGTTTAACTGGGTTGGGTCCTCAAAAGGGCCTACAGTAACAGTATCCTACTTTTATGGACTTGTTTTTCATTAAATTGCGGAGAACTTTTTTCAACTTTTTATGTACATAATTTGTCAATGTATTATTTGAAACTCGTTTTTTTCGTATATATTATAAATAAACAAAGGAACAACCTTACTGGAAAAATTGCGACTACGGTGTTTTAGTAGAAGAAAATGCGAGTAGTAACACTAAATAATGGCTATAACACAACAACAATAATAATCCCAATATTTTTTGTTAAAAGAAATGTCAATGATTTTAGTTAAACGAAAGATGATGTAAAAAAATAATAATAAAGAGAAGCAGACGGATAATCCGAATGTTTGATTAAGCCAGAGTTCTAATTAATCTGTATGGAGATTGATTAATAAAAGTCTAAAATTAAGACAGATATGGCTATGCGCTTTCCATTGAGAATTATGGATGGCTGTTTGAAGAGTATGAGAATTTTGGAGATTATACCCAACATCTGAAGTTGGACTAATTGCAGTTTTCTTAATACCATAATTATTAAGAGTATCCAGGTACAATTTTTAATTATAATTTGACAATATAATGTACTTCAGTTTTTTTTTACTTTTTTTTTGCTAAGAAAAAAAAGAATAAACGTTGCGGTCTATTGACAATGAGTTACAGTTATTTATGAAATTCAAAGAGGATTTCAACCAAAATTTTTTATTGCAAAACTTTTCATGTACTTTTATTATTTCTAGTTTAATTTTCTTGAGGGACTTTGCATCGTAATAGGAAGAATGATAAACAAAATTTAAGGGTGAAAGTAGTTCGAATTGAATTGTGTTTTTGGTTTAAAATAACCAATCATTATTTTTGTGTCGATTTTTAAAAGTTAAAAATTATCCAAAAATTATTTTGAAAAAATAAAACTACCATCTAGCAGGTCAATTTTTTCGGATGATTTTTTCGAGTGATATTTTCGGGAATTCTACTTTTATATAATTATATTTTAAAATATATATAAAATAAATTAAATTTAATAGTTAATTTTATACTAAATATAAAATATACTAATAAAATTTTAAACTTATTAAATTAGAGTTTGATGATGTGGTAGAAAAGTATAAAATTTTATACAAAAAATATTATATTTATGATAAAATAATTGATAACATGTGCATTAATTATATAAATAAAAAATGGGATCCACGACCCTTACGATTTTTTCGGATGGGCTCTAATTTTAGCGACTAAATTTTAATTTATTAAAAATCACCCTAAATAATATTCGGACCTTTTATTTTTTTTTATTTTTTGATTCAATTTTTTTTACATCGAATAAGTTTTTCAGATTTTTCTTACACCCCTGACAAAATTCAAGAATGGAAACGCCAGTCAATTTGGGTAAACGTCACTAGCCGGCATTTTGGCTCCTAATTCGTTGGGATTTAATGCAAAGGACGCCTTGTTTGGCTCCTAACTTAGTTTTGTAATTCACAGCTGATTGCAGCCTTTTCTTTATAATACTCTCTCGCACAAATATCTAATTAATTGAAGTCAGAAAGAGGATAATGACATTTTTTAGACCAAGTGATGACTCTCAAAATATAAATTTGGAGCTAAGTGACCTTGTCAACTTTTGATATCTAAGAGTTAAGAATTGCGCCATTATTTTCATAGATTTCAAAGATGCAAAAAGATTACTTTACCCAACCTGCCAAGCATTCATTACAAAATAATAAATTCGTTCTTGACTGTGATTATCACATTTTTAGAGATAAATTTCGTAAATTATTCTCCAATTTTAATTTTTCTCTTTTCAGTCCGCAACTCATTTCCTGTTACTAAATATCCACCTAAACGTCGATATCTAATTTCTCGCGATTGATACATCCCAAAGGACCCAAACTTCTTTGAGGACACGTTCACTACATTACCATTAAAAATTAAATAACAATATACATTGCCCTTTAAAAATATTATCACTTATTAAATCATAAAAAAATATGGATTACTTTATTTAATACGCATAAGTAATTTATTTGTCCATTCATATTATTACTTATAATAAAATATATATTTACTTATCAATATATGAGTCTTTACTAATATACCTTTAATCAAAATAATTATGTTTAAATATATACAGTTTATTTTGACTTTTATAAACTCAAATAATAAATGTGTATTATATATATAATTAAATATAAAATAATAAGTATGACATATAGAAATATGGTAAGAATATATCCATAGAAATATGGTGATTAATTTTATGATTTATTTAAATAAAAAATTTTAAGGAATAAATGTGAAAAGTAAAATAAAAAAAAAAGATTTTTAATCTCACATGAACAATTTATAGTATCAGTTCATAGACAACGTAAATTATTTAGATAATTCAAATGTTTCATTATCTCTTACATATAATATTATCTGATAATGTAAAATAACTTTTCGCGCTCGTGAATTCTTCATGTCATCCAAATAAATAACAATAATATATTTTTGAAAACTGTGATCAACATATTTACCAGTTATTAGTTAACTTTTTTTCCACAAAAAACCTATTTTGGGTAGCGATAATATGTGAAAATAATAATTAATTCGATGACATAAAGAAGAGAGAGACGTGGCGAAATCGGTAAGGGAGCAACGAGAGCAAACCCGACAACTTTGGAGCAAATTTTGGTTAAGAAACAAGTACCTGTACGGCTGTCAAGAATCCTGTACCAACGGCGGAATTATGATTAAATATAATTATAATTTTGGGTAGCAACCTCCTTGGACCGCCGTCTGACGGTAAATATGATTAAATATAATTATAATTAAATCAATCATTTTCATTCGTTTAATTAAGCGTCCTATTGTGATATAACAGAGACATATATATATATATATATATGTTAATTATGATTTTTTCCCATATTATCACTAATATTACAATATTAGCTCTCCGAAAAAAAGCAGGTGACATGCAGGAATTTCACGTACAATCGATTTAAAAGGCTTGAAAACATTGAAAATGGCAGGACAACATGGCCGTGCTGGCCCGGGCCGTCCGCCTAGCCGATCGGGTCGAGTCGTCTTGGACCATGTGTCCGATGCTTTTTTCTGCTTCGGGCCTGTGCGCGTGCTTAGGTGTTCACGAGTCGAGTTTGACCCGATCCGACCCGTCCAATTTTGATCGGATCGGATCTATCCTCTTTTTTGAGGGTTAGATTCGTAGCACGATCATCAATTTTTCTTTTTCTTTTTAAATTTTTTCCCTTTTTTGTTATTTAATGTAAAAATATTATATAATATTTATTTAAAAAGCATAAACATTGTTAAATATTTAAGTATTATTTTATACATTTAAACAATTATATTTCAATATTTTATTTATTTAATATAAATAATAAATTACAAAAATAAAAAAATCGGGTCTTCAGATCGAGTGAGTTTTAGATCAGGTCGAGTCATCGAGTTCATGGATTGATCTACTAAACACCCCAAAGAGGCCATGACATGGCCATCTTTGACGGCGATTTCCTCTCGTGCACATGAGCAAAGGACACCATGATAAGCTTCCTCTCGTGACTTGTGGGTGGAGGAGACAAAGTTTGACGATGACATGCTATGTTAGCTCGGGGCATGCTTGCGCTTGTTTAGCATATGTCAGGTACCTGTTCGATGATCCGTCATCATCACGATTTGACCTGAGTCTGACTTGATGGTTGTGCTCGTGCTAAGGGTGTTTATCGGGTCGAGTCGATCCGGTGAACTCTCTAGGATTCCAAAGGACACCAAAAGCGGGGGGAGGAGTGAATTGGTGTTCAACCAAAAATATCGATTTTACGAAAATCGTCGCAGAAGCTTAAAATCGATTCTTAAAATCTTTGCAATTCAAAATATAAACATAATGTTAGATGGAGAGAAAGACAAAATCAAACACAAATAAATACGATGGTTGTTGACGAGATTCAGCCACACCTTGGCCTACGTCCCGCTCCAACTAATCGGCCTCGAGATCGTTGAAGATTTTACTAGAATTTATTCCTTTATTCTAAATGGGGCAAGGAAGAAAAGTCCTTTATACCACCGTCTTTTCACTGCTTCAAGAGGTAAGGCACGCATCTCCTCTAATGAAGCTTAAATATTTTCTCTAGCTCAAAAGGTAAGATTTTAAACATCTTTTACACAGGGACTCTCTTAGTATTTTTCTAAATAAAATATTTCTCTCTTTTATAAAGTTAAGCTCGCAAGAGAAGAAAAGAGAAAGAAGAAAACTAAAAATGAAAACTTCAAGAACAATGTCTTCTTTTGATAACTTGAAGTTTTCCTTCAACTCTTGGATGAGTGCACTTTCTTCTGGCTTTGACACTCCTTTTATAGGCTTCTGCAAGTGAGAAAGTCGTCCAAAAATCATTCCACAATTTTCTCCTTCAAATTTGACCGTTATTGTTCATTTGACTGCGAGGCCGGTTGACTGCACATTTGGATCGGCCGACCGGTACACTTTCTTTTATGAAAAATGTGACCGTTGATGAATTTTGCATTGTCCGATCGACTTGTATTTTGGACGATCGACCGGTACCTTGACCGGTATAGTCTCGACATTCTACTTATTAAAATTGAGCATTTTTTGCACTGTCCGATCGACCTGTGTTCTGGACCGATCGACCGGTCTTCCAATTGGCAGGTTGACCGTCCTGCAGTATTTTAAGCATAATTTTTTGATAGTTATCTAAATGAGCTGATATTTTATTCTATGAAAAGTTAAAAAAAATTTCTACAACTTTGATATTTATGATTAATCCAAAATCTAATACGATCATAGTTAATTGTTTAATCAAAGTGTAGGGCATAAAATTATCCTTTTTTTCTTTAAACTTTTTCAGCATTCTAACTTTAATTTTGAGGTTTGTATCATCAAAATATAAATATTATGTCATTAAAACTTAGATTCAACAATCTCCTCCCTTTTGATGAAGACAAACAAAGAAATATAAAAAATATATAAGTTGTGAAAAAATTGTAAAATCAATTGTAAAATCAATTTTACTACTCCTAACACTTAACTTTCATATAAAGTGATATTCAGATCATATTTCTTCCCATTTTGTTTCATCAAAAAGAATAATTTGTATATAAAGCATATAGGAAATCATATGTAACTCCCCCTTAATCATCACTAATTTATAATGGCGAAATGAAAATAATTTGATGAAGGCAAAAAAAAATATAATAATCAAAATATGGCATAAAATTTTGATACAACAATGATATCCATAATATGTCAAAATAAAGTTTAATATGCTTCCCCTATCTTAACAATTTTATATGTTCTCTCTTTTCAAAGAAATAGTAATTTCAAATTTTTGAGTGAAATCAAAGATAGATAGATGATACTTTTATCATAACCTTTGTGCCTTTACATTTTCAATTCCTCTTTTGTTTTACATGTGAAGCACAACTGAAAAACAATCATTGAAACTTTGGTACCCAAATTTTTTTTTGTCCAATTTTGTTAGTCAAAGTTCCTTTTGGAACCCAAATCATGCCATGGTATGTTGATTTTCTTATTTTGCATTGATATGCATAATGATCATAAAAACTACATGTAAAACATTTGAATTGTGATTTTCTATTAAAGGGATGTTTGGATTCCCAATAAGAGTTTTCATTTTCAAAGTATTTCCTAAGATTATTTTTCCTCATATGAGAAGTACTTTGATTTTGTGAAATTTCAAAAGATTATTTTCTTTTTTTATTTTTTCTAAAGAACATGCTAGTTTTACAATTTCACAAGCATGTGTAATTTTCAAAGTATCAATTTCATTTATTAGATTTTTATTTTCCATAAGACATGTATTCTTTTCTTATTGTAATTTTTCAATCTGATGTATTAATTTTTTATTTTCCTCTTTAATTGAGAAATATCTTTTTATAAGGGATGTGAGTTCTTTATTCACATCTAAAGAAATATTTTCTTCGAAAGAGTTCGATGGGTCATAATTTGAATTTGAAGGATTAAAAATTACCTCATCGTTGTGTGCCATAAAGCATACTCAAACTCTTTTAGTGACAAAGCATATGTATGCTTTGTCACTAGAAGAGTTTGACGAATCACTTATTTCATTAGACTCTTCACATTTTTTTTTTCTTTTTACCTTTCTGAAAAGTTTTTTCTTTGTGATTTTGTATGATCTTCGGATAGGCTTCTCATTTTTCTGTTTCTTTTTCACCAGCTTGAGATACTTATCTAATTTTTTTTGTGTAGCGGGCGAGTCTCATTTCGTCATCTTCTTCTTCACTTGAGTCTTTTTCTTTTGGATTTACTTTTAGTGCCAATGTTTTCTTCTTGGGATCTTCTTGGATTGAGATGTCATAGTTAGAAGTGAACCAATTAGATCATCAAAATATAATTTGTTTAAATTTTTTTCTTCGATCACGGTCCTCTTCGTATGTCATTTGGAGAAGAGAGACCGATAATCTTTTTCACTTTTTTGGGTATTAGTTCTTTTCTCGCCTAATGAGGCTAAGCCATTTAAAATATCATTAAACCGAGCTACCATATCATTTATGGATTCATTATCATGCTTTTTGAAAGAATTATATTGATGGTTTAAAATATTCAATCTAGAATCTTTAACTTTGTCATTTCCTTCGTAAGAAGTGATGAGCTTTTTCCAAATTTCAATTGCAGTTTCACAACTTAAAATCTGATTACACTCCATTGAATCCAAAGTACAATAAAATATATTTTTTGTTTTCAAATCAAGTTTTGAAAAAATATTTTCTTTTTTTAAGAATCGGTAGGTAACATTTCATTAACATAATAATATTTTTCAACTATGTCACACATGTCGATATCAATAGAACAAATATACGCTTGAATTCTAATTTTTCAATATGCAAAATTTGATGCATTTAAAAAGGGAGGACAACGAATTGATTGCCCTTCGACAAAACCAATTCCACCTGATGCCATGGCTCTTAAAGAGTGCTAAATTTAAAACAAGACAATCAAATATTAAAACGATTAGATGTAAAAATGATTAGATCTTAAAACAAGAGCAAATCGTTCTGATACCAATTGTAGGATCCCAAAGGGCACCAAAAGAGGGGGGGTGAATTGATATTCAACCGAAAATATCGATTTTACGAAAATCATCGCGAAAGCTTAGAACCGATTCTTAAAACCTTTGCAATTCAAATCATAAACATAATGTGAGATGGAGAGAGAGAGAAAATCAAACACAAATAAACATGATGGTTGTTGACGAGGTTCGGCCACACTTTGGCCTACGTTTTCGTTTCGAGTTATCGACCTCGAGACCATCAAAAATTCCATCTAGAATCTCTTCCTTTGTTTGAAATTGGGCAATGAAGAAAAGCCTTTTACACCACCACATTTTTTTCTGCTTCGAGAGGTAAGACACACATATCCTTTAATGAAGCTTAATCTTATGTCTAGCTCAAGAGGTAAGATTTTGAACCTCTTTTACACATGAGCTCTTTCAGTATTTTTTTAAATAAAATGTTTCTCTCTTTTACAAATCTAAGCTCACAAGAGAAGAAGAGAGAAAGAAGAGAACTAAAAATGAAAACTTCAAGAAGAATGTCTTCTTTTAATAACTTGAGGTTTTTCTTCAAGACTTGGATGGATGCACTTCCTTTTGGCTTTGTCATTCCTTTTATAGGCTTCTGCAAGTGAGAAAGTCGTCCAAAAATCATTCCACAATTTTTTCCTTCAAATTTGACCGTTATTGTTTATTTGACTCGGAAGTCGGTCGATCGCACATATGGACTAGTCGAGCGGTGCACTTTCTTTTATGAAAAATGTGACCGTTGGTGAATTTTACACTGTCCGATTGGCCTGTATTTTGGATTCGTTGATCGGTATAGTCTCGACATTCTTCTTATTGAAATTGAGCATTTTTTGCACTGACCGATCGACCTGTGTTTTGGACCGGTCGACCGATCTTCTAGCCGACAGGTCGACCGTCATGCACTATTTTAAGCATAACATTTTGCACAGTTATCCAAATGAGCTGATTTTTTATTCGATGGAAAGCTAACAAAATTCTCTACAATTTTGATATTTATAATTAATCCAAAATATAATAGGATCAAAGTTAATTATTTAATAAAAGTGTAGTGCATCCTTTTTATTTAATTTTTTTCAGCATTTTAACTTTAATCTTTCGAGATTTGTATCATCAAAATATAATTTTATATATCATTAAAATTTAGATCCAACAAACCCGATGACCCGATCCGAACTCAACCTGACCTTGGGCCGGGTCGCGACCCGGTGACCTGATTTTTTTATTTTTCTTTTTTATTTAAACTTAGGCCTATATTTACTTTAAAAATTGAAATAAATATTTTAAATGCATAAATAATATTTAAATAGTTATAAAACTTATTTTATGACCTAAATTAAATATTAAATAAATATTTCATATATTAAATAAATTTAAAATAGCATTACCCGACCACTCGATCCGATCCGACCATCGAATCAGATTTGTTTATGAGTATTTTTTTGATCCGTCGAAAAAATCGTCGGAACTTCATTTTCGAATGAATTTCTCAAAATTTCTTACGTTGGCCGTCGGAAAAGTGGATTTTTCTTGACGAGTTGGTGTCAGGTCCATGCCGTGTGCCCAACAAAAATTTGGCGCGAGCCAGACTGATGGTCGGGCTTGCACGAAAGCGCCCGTATCCAGTAAACGGACCATAAGGATAAAAAATGTGTAGTCATAATGAATATTTACCGTTAGTCAAAACTCTTTAAAATGAGATAAAAAAAATATTAAGATCAGGAGATCCTTTCAATTGGCCGAATCAATTAATAGAATAATCAAACTTCGTTTGCATGCAACTCACGTAGTTGAAAATGATGAACGATTGAAATATGAAACAAATTAAGTACGACAGAAGAATAGACCGAGCATGGACTACGTACGTCGATTTCACTTTTGAGCTTCCAATTGGACACAGTTGCATATCCGGCAAGCATCCATCGATCAGGCAAAACAAAAGAAAAAAAAAAGGAACTTAATTTGCAAGGCAACTTCCCTTTTGCTTCTTATTGATGGTGGACGTTGTTTTCGTTTCCACCTTTATTTTCTTACTCCTGTGGGTTCATTCCTTATAATATCGTTTGTCACCATGCATCCATGGTTAACAAAATTATATCTCACGATCGATAAGAATTTTTTTTAAATAATCAATTTAATCACAAAATATCGTTTTATTTTTATCCTAACTCTTAATTAATCAAATACTGATAATTTTCAATATCGATCAGTAATATCAAATGATTTGTTATAAGCATAAATAAAAAGGTACCATAAAGAATTCAAACTAGTCTGATATCTATTGGAATTGTGCATCCATGGTAACTTTATATATGAAATCGAAATAAGTTCCAATGTGGATTTCATCATCATGTCTTGGAAAAAGGAGGAGCAACGTCGAGATATTATTCATGCCAAAAGTCACCCATTTGACTTGACCTTACTTATAGCTAGCCACATTGAAGCTTCCTCCCAAGATCTATACATTACACGCTTCTTGTGGTGACGCATTATTATGAGTCGTTATTTTAACTTTAGAAATCAAGAATTCGAGTTTCAGTAATAAATATTTATTAGTATTTTTATTACTCTTAAAACAAATAAAAAAATCTTATGTTACCGAAGAGGGATTCAAAGTGCGATTGCTTAGAGAAGGAATCAAAGTCTTTAAGATTATGAGGTGGCATCACATCAGCACGTTCTTGCACTTTTATGTCTGATTTTTCCCTCTTTTTCATCAATTTTTATTTGAGTAAATTAATCAGAAAGTGCCGGGAAATTAATATATGGAAACAGGAAATTGAAGGTAGGAGAGGAAGACCAACATATAGAGATACGATGAAAATGAAACGTAATGAACACTTGATGTCGATCGAGGTCAAGTTTTCATGCATGGTCGCATATATTATGATACATATATGCAATATTTTGTGAAATCTTTTTAGTTGGGTTTCAAATAGATAGTATTCAATCTGAGATTGTCCCAAAAGAGGAAAAAAATGTTTTTTCGTTACTGTTGTTAGCTATTAGGTGATAATAGAATTGATTAAATTAAGATAGAAATTTTAGAAATTGAGATTTGCTCCCATTTTTTTATAAAAAAACATTATTACAATTAATATTAATAATATAAATATAACATTATATTTTCTGATAATATAGTTTTAAGATAACTGATCCCACGTAAAGTTCAATATTGTATCATATCTAGATTTTTCAATTTCCATTCCTTAGGAGTAATTCGAATAGATTAGTGGTGATTTTATTTAGACTTTTCAGAGTCTATCATATTATTTTATTTACCTCCGACTGATTATAGATAATTTCAATTACTCATGTAATTATAATTATCACCTTTATTAATAATTTAGATAGCAGATATAAGAGGTGGATTTCATATTACCAATTGGTTGAAATGCATTTTGACGAAAAAAATCATTCAATCTAAATTTTAATTTTAAACATTTTATTAATAATATTATTCATTTTCTTATTATTTGGATTCTTTTACAGATAACTTTTCTATTTTGCTTTGTTTTTTTTGTAATAATAAATGATGAAAATTTGGAATATTTTGATAATTTGTTATACTATTATTTATATAATCAGTACTTACCAAACATTATAATATGATATTATTGATAACTTAAGCAGTACTAATTCATTTAAGTGATAATCTAAATTACTGATTAATTAAACATTACCACACGGTTCCTTAAATATTTGTGTGAACTAACATATCAGTAACTAAGAAATTAAGAATTAATTGATATTCATCAAAATTAAGGATTAATTCTTAGTGGCGTAAGAAAAACTCGACCAACGGAAAAAATTCATTTGACCCGAAAAAGTCGAACCGAACAAAACCAAATATTAGGTGTCCGAATATGATTTAGTGAGATTTTTAATAAATTAAAATCCACCTGCTAAAATTAGTGCTTCACCCAAAAAAATCATAAGATTCGTGGAGCTCATTTTTTAGTTATGATTTATATAATTAATACATATGTTATTAATTCTTTTATTATAGATATAATATTTTTGGTATAAAATTTCATGCTTTTTTATCACATTATCAAATTCTAATTTAATAACTTTAAAATTTTAGTAGTATACTTTATATTTAATATAAAATTAAATATTTTATATTAATTTTAAGTTATTAATATATTTTTAAATATAATTATATAAAAGTAGGATCATGAAAAAATCACCCGAAAAAATTGACCCGTTAGAGAGTGATTTTAATTTTTTTCAAAATAATTTTTGATTGATTTTTGTAACTTTAAAAATCGATCCGAAAAATAACGATTAACTTTTTTAAATCAAAAATCCGAGTCTGCTGAACTAGTTTCACCCTTATTAATCCGAAAACAATAACCTTTGTGTATTTGCCGGAGTACCTAACGCACCATAATTTTTTTTAGGGCAACTTCGCATTAAATAGTCACACACCCATCAAGAGGGAGGAATTAATAATATGGGTGAGGAGGTGAGAATTAAACTTTGACCCGGGTGGGATAATTTAACTAATGGCGTGCATAGCCAAACGAAATGGCTGGAAGCCTGGAACTGGAAGGAATGGAAATGCAAGGCATCAGCAGGAGAAGTCTTTTCAAAGTGTTCTTGTGGGACTCTCGTACATGTTGTCTGATGAGCTTCTCTTCAACACCACCCCCCCAGACAGCCCTCATGAAATTTCTTCAGTTCCCATTTCCTTGTTTAAACCTCATACTTTACGGGAAAAAATACGATTATATATCAAGATCTTAATTCAATTTAATCTTAACATATTCTCATAAAAATTAATGGATCTTACAATCTTTGATCCTCATATTTTACAAAATCTTACGATTCTTTAAACTCGTATTAATCATCTGGAACGAAAGTTGTTTTTTTTTTGGTAATTTATTTAAAACCAATTTCAGTTTTTTTTAGTGAGTTACATACTACTACACTATATTTTTATCCTCATTTAATTACATATTAATTTAAGAATAAATGTAGGATAAGACTATTATTAATTGTTTCACCAAAAACTAAAAGTTGATCCACATCAAATAATTTAACAAGATAACGATATGGTAATCTCTCTTTAAGAGATTTCTAAGATCACTTTCTGTGTTTGTGGTGTTGATATATACATACATGTATGTGTAAAGCTGCTTGACATGAAAAGCATTTTTAGACACACACAACATGTAGTTATATTTAGCGATTAATTGTTATTCCAGTGACTTTGGAATTTAGCTCTCCCAACTAATTGCATCAACCATTCTTGGTGTGAATTTTATTCTTTTGCGTTAATATCCTACAAATAGCTGAATCCGTTAGGTATGAACGTTGATGTGGCATCAACTGCTTGTGATTATATTAATTTGTGAATGAAATGAAGACATTAAATATTCCTAATTACATATTTGCATTAGATATTTGAATAATGTTGAGGAAAGTTATCGAGATCATGATATTGATTGTACAATCTTACATTCCTACTTGAAATCTACGATATTTAGATCGATATGATTGTAAGATCTGAATCGTAGGATCAGTAGTGTCAATATTGTTTTAATTTTTTTCTCAATTTTTTAGTTTTCACCCAATACAACATGATTTTTGGAGAAATAACATTATTAAGGAAAAAGTGATTTGTTATAACTAAAATTTTAAAAGTTTTCTTTAACAAAATAAAATGTAATACCAAAATGTATCAAAATTTAGCTATATAATGGTACTCATATTAATCATATTGTTATTGAAATTTAAAAATGTTATACGGTATGTTCATAATTAAGAATTAAATGCGAAAAATCACCATAGTTTGGAGGAGGTTTAAGAAAATAATCCTATTTTTAACCTTATAACGAGCTTCATAGAATTCCTATGCATTTTAGTATTTTATTGCAAAACCAATTTATATTAGGATAAATTTATGAGAATTTATACCGCATATGTAACACCCTCAAATCGCACCCTGCCACGTGACAGAATACGCTTCGCGTCATCTTTACGTATACTTCATATTGACAAAAAATAAGACTTTGACTGGTCAACTCAATATCATGTAAAAGTGGAATACTAATCATCATTAAATAATACTAAAAAATGTATTACATCATAATGTGCGGAAACTAAGAAAGAACTTCGAGTCCAAGGCAAACTAATACATCAATCTAATATGCAAAAAAGAAAATCTATTCCATAATCTAAAGGACTCAAGACACTCATGTGTTAGTCACCAACGAACTTGATCGGTCACAGTTGACCACCTTCATCATTTTGACCTGGTCCTGCATGTTCTTGGAGAAACCTCCTTATGAGTTTTGCAACTTAATATGAAATTAAGATAAAAATAAACATAAGATCATGATACTATTTACAAGAATCATAAGGACATCATCATCATATAAGAGGGAGGAATCATTATCATCATAAGAGTAAAGGAAATATGTAAAAGGACATATGAATAAGAATTCAAGGAGATCATAAGTAAATCATCATAAAAGGATGGCAAAAGCCAATCATCATAGGAAAGATTCTTTATTTATATATTTTTTTCATCTTCTTCATCATCTTATTATTCATCTTTGACTTATTTGTGGTATATTTTAATCCAGAGAGGCATGTCTCAATCCGTCCATCATCATCATCATAACTGGTGAAGCCATGTCATAACTGACCGTAGTCAGCCCATAAGAGATCGAAATTAGTCCGGTCGTTATCAGTCCATCATAAAAAGAACTCTCCATTTAATATTTTTCGTCTTTTATCTTATAGTTTTTAATTAATCTTTATTAGGATTTAAATCAAGACTATAAGATAAATTCATAGAGAGTAAATCAGGTACATTAATGACATAATTATCATCATCATCAAGATTTGGAGCAAGTATGTGAATCAGGAATCTAAGCATCATAAAATTAACATAATTATGTCGGAACCTAGGCCAAGTTCATCGGATTTGTTCAAGGGAAAAATTGGGTCAATCCCGAGCCAAGTTCAAGTCACACCCGGATCGGGTCGGATAATCCTCAAGTCAGGGCGCCCATCGTGCCTGACTGCTTCATCGTGAGTGGAACTAGGACCGAATCATCTTCAACCCAGGCCGGATTCATCTAGTTGTAGAGCTCCGAGAGCGTCGATAATGGCGGTCTGGGTCGAGTTCCGATGAACACTAGGATTATAGTGAACCTGGACCGAGTTCTCTTACGTAGAAATTGCGTGGACGCGAAGTGCACGTTTCGGTCATCTTTTCGACGATGGCTGATATCAAGCATCATCATAAATTATTGTACTATAACTAGGGATCGACTAAAGCATTCTTCAAGTCTAAACTCAAGATTCTATAATGAATATATCCTAGTTCCATACCTTATTAGTTTTTGTCCAGAAAATAATCCCACAATCTTCTTCCTCTACCCACTCCTTTCGGTTCAGACGTGCGTTCGGTGACATCCACGTTCTCTAGTGTGTCTCATGTCAGGCGGCAATCGAAGGGCGCGCATGAGGACGAGAAGACGCACATAAATAAGGGAGACAACTAGGGCCGACTTGCAGGAAGTCAAAGGGGTTGTTTGATTCGTATAATCCTATATTTATAGAGAGAGAATCCGAGTTTCGGTTGAAAATGAACTCCACCTCGGCTTTGTTTCAGATTTTATCTTTTCTCCTTTTTATTTTTTTATTGTATTTTCTTTTTATTTATGAAAGATCTCGGGCGTTACATCATAAAACCGTTAAAATAAAATTCATCCTCAAATTTAGTTAGAAGTTAGGACTTACCAAACAATGTAGGAAATTTCTTTCGCATCTCAAACTCAAGTTCTCAAGTTGCTTCGTCACCTTGACAGTGGCTCCAAGCCACCTTGACTAGTGATATATCCTTGTTATTGTGACATTGGACCTTGATGTCTAGAATTTGGATGGGTCGTTCTTCATATATCAAATCATTTTTGAGATTAGGTTCTTCATTCCTTATAACATTTGCATCATCATGTTTATACTTTCGGAGTATTGAAACATGAAAAACATTATGAACTCGTCCATATGATGGAGGTAATTCTAATTTACAAGCACTTTTTCCAACTAGCTCAAGTACTTCGAAGGGACCAACATATGTTGGGCTGAGCTTTTCTCTTTTGTTGAACATTTTACTCTTGTGGTTGGAGAAACCTTCAGAAGTACCTGATCACCTGCCTTGAAGTTCTGTTCACGACGTCCTTTATCAATATGGAATCTCTGTCATGCTTGAGCTGCATTCATCCTCTATTGTATTAATTCAACTCTGGCTGAATATTCTTCTGTTTGCTTCGAACAGTTCTTTAGTATTTAAGAACTTTCTTTCACTTACCTCATTCCAACACGCAGGTGAACGATAGAGTCTTCCATACAGAGTTGCAAAGGAACTCATGCCAATTTATATTAGGATAAACTTATGAGATTTTATACCGCATATGGACAAGCCTCTATCCACATGGGGGTACTTGGCGCTGGTAAGAAGGAGAAATTGAGCTCACAGAAAAGGACAAATTGCGATGCACATGGAATCAAAACTAATTCTGCGTCAAGGGAATAACTCTCTGCACAAGAATGGACAGGTCACACATCGACCTGTTTGATGGAAAGAGAGAAGCAAAGAAAAAATGTGGTATACGAGACTGATGTTGCACATCAAATGACTGTATAAAGAATAGATGCATACAAGGAACATGTGTCAAAGATCAAATGGTGGACAAAATTATGCAGAGATATAATAAAGACAAAAATAAATGTTTTCAGAAGAGGAGGCCAACCAGCCACCATGAGGGCTGAAGGAGGTCAATCAAAAAAGGGAGCAAGTCACTTTTGGGATGGAAGAGGTTCAGGTGAGTTAAAAAGGGAGATCGGAGCTCTGCAAAATTGCTGTGACTTTTCTTCTACTTTTTGTTTGCCATTTTTACTTTTCTTCCTTTGTTTTTCTCAATAAACAATGCTTAGTGATAGTTCGATGATGTATAAGGTTGTAGTCCATTTTGAGGCTGGGGATTTTTAGATGGTATCAAACTTCTTTAGCTATAAATTGTTATTGTTTGGTATTCTGCATCATTTTTACTAGTAATGGAATGTTATTTTCGGTGATGGCATGTTATTTTGTTAACTCCCTCTTTGCTTTCAGATGATAGACTAGTTAAGAAGGGAGATCGGAGCTTTGCAAAATTGCTATGACTTTTCTTCTTCTTTTTGTTTGCCATTTTTACTTTTCTTCCTTTGTTTTTCTCAATAAACAATGCTCAGTGATAGTTCGATGATGTATAAGGTTGTAATCCATTTTGAGGCTAGGGATTTTTAGATGGTATCAAACTTCTTTAGCTATAAATTGTTATTGTTTGGTATTCTGCATCATTTTTACTAGTAATGGAATGTTGTTTTCGGTGATGGCATGCTATTTTGTTAACTCCCTCTTTGCTTTTTGATGGTAGACTATTCCTTTCATACTACAAAATCTTGAGAAGGAAACGTTGTTAAAGTAGCTTAACAAGGAGCCGAGATGTTAATTAGCTATACTAGGGTAATTATGACCTTAATCTTGACTATCTTGGCTAGTAAATTCATTTGAGTATTGAATATTTGAACTTTGGGGGTAATTAGTTAATTACTTAGCCAAAGTGATATCATTGGTATTGGTAGTCCATAAATGTCTAATTATCATGTGATAAAAGAACACATTTTTACAGAATTACATGTCCACTCACTTCAAGACAAGGTATGTGAATCTTGAGTCATTCTCAAAATAAAATAAATTACATGACAATACTAAAGCATTTATGTTTAATTGTTTTAAAGAAAACTTGCTCTTAATAAGAGAAGGATTTTACAATGACATTACAAGGAGAATGTATATCAAAACTCTAAGCAAATAGTTCAATTTTGAGAGTACGTGCAAGCTAAATTTTTATTACACATGTCTCATATAATTTTAGATTGATGTATGTGAAGTATCTAATCTATACCTAGAATGAAACTATGATAACCATTTTTTGAGACAGGAAATGAGTGTAAATCTCCTCGTTCAATTGAGGAAAAAGATGTTTTAAAGTAGTGGATAATTAATATATAAGTTACAAATAGAAGGAAAATAAATTCATGGAACATTAAATGAGTAGTACTTAATATACAAATGTCTAATTATGAAGCGTAATTTAAAATGAACAATTGAAGAAAACAAAAATATGAATACTGTCATAAACATTATTTGAAAGCCTTAAAATTTGAATGTTTATATATAGCACACACGTATATAAATTGATGTTAATACATAAAATATATATCAGATTAGTGAATAATTAGTATGAGTTACTCGTTGGAGTTGGAGTCAAGTGATGAGTTAGCAATACATATTGATGGGATTTAAATTTTTATCTGATCACTGTAAATATTGTGATTGTAATAAAAAAAATTGGGAGAAACATTGAAAGAGCTATTAGATAAATGAATGGATTATTTTACAATAAAAGTTTGAAAAATAAAAAGAATTAGTTGATAAGTCTACATATATTAAAGATGTACATAATGAATATATGTGTATATAAAGTTAGTGGATAACTAATATATAAACTATAAATAGAAAGGAAACAAATTTGTGGAACATTAATTGAGTAGTAATTAATATTGTCATTAATGAAAATGAATGAATTATTTTAAATAAAAATTTTAAAAAAATAAAAGGTCTAAATATGAATGGAGAGCTGAAATTTGATTTGTAATATATGATTTAACAAACATGGGTCTTAGAAATTTTTTTAGTTAAACTATGTAACGTCCTTTTTTGGTAAAATTTTGACTCAAGTTGTGTCCAACGACAACAAAGCGTAGTTAATTCCCAATCTGCCATTTTTTGTTTTACAATTGGTTTTTTAATTTTTAATTTTTTAAATTTTGTGCGTCTCCTTTTGAAATCTCTAGAAAGCGGCCAAACTCGAAAGAAGAAAAAAAAAATTAGTTATTTTTTTTGTAAACAACTCCGATGGCATCCGCGTCAATCCCGACGAACAAATCTGAGCCGTGGAATCACTCAGACGTCTGGAGAAGCTTCTAATGGATGCTGGAGTACTAGTCGTGTGGACCGAGGAGGGGGTACAATAAGTATAGAACCAACATACATATTAAAATCAGAGAGGAGAGAGAGAGAGAGAGGAAACATAACGAGAGCAATAGCCGAAAGCGATTCGTCTTCCTCCTCTTCCATCTCCCATTCTTCCTTCCCATTCCCCCGCTACGAGCTTTGGTAGGATCCTCTGCATCGGCGTGCTGGTGATGGCCTTCTGCGGGCGATACGTCGGCTTCATCTTCTTAATCTCGCGCCTTGTAGTTGCTTGATGCGTTCTGCGTTGGAATAGGGGGAGATCTAACGCGGGATATTGATTTCGAGCGGAGCTCGCAGGTGATGCTGTCGATGATGGATTGCTACAGAAGCGGCCTGTTGTTTTCTCTGATTGGGTTCTCGTCAGTGGTCTCTGTCGCCGGAGTTGGATTCTTTACTGCTCCGTCCCTCTTCCGGCATCAGTAGTAGTTTGTCATATTTATAGTAGTGGTAGCAGAATCCCCTCTCTCCTCTTCCTCTGGCAAGAACCAAAGAAGGTAGGAGGTGGAGGAGGAAGGAGGGATCGAATAGTTAAGCTTTTTGGTTAGTTCGTTTGTAGCTTTGCTTTTTTTGAGAACGTAGTTCTGGTTTTTGTTCTGAGAGCACGCGAAAGCGAAGAGATGACGATGACGACGACGACGACGACGACGACAACGCAGAAGAAGAAGCACTGCGGCGGCGGGGGGTCGCCGGCGCCGTTCTTGACGAAGACGTACCAGATGGTGGGGGAGGAAGCGACGGACGACGTGATATCGTGGGGGGAGAAGGGGACGTCGTTCGTGGTGTGGAAGCCCGTGGAGTTCGCAAAGGACCTGCTCCCCGTCCACTTCAAGCACAACAACTTCTCCAGCTTCGTCCGCCAACTCAACACCTACGTAAGTTTATTTTCTTCAATTATTTTTTTACCTCCGTATAATTCTTATTTCTCCCTTATTTTTCTTCTTCTAAATTTCAACCCTTCTTAGATATTGCCGTATTTTTATTAGTAGACCAGTGATATGAATCATATGATGCATATTTGATCAACTAATATTATAATTCGAATGATATTTGAATCTTCGTATTGTCATTATATATTTTGAGAATTTTATCTCCAACTAATTTGGTATATTGAGATAAGAGTTTTGAATTTTCGGATTCTTGACGGGATAGAATTCTGAAATTTAACTCATGGAAGGGGCATGTTTGCTTTGGTGAGCTTTTAACGTCATATGTTAATTGGCTGACTAAGGTATAATTAGGAAAGAGTCCAAATGTTTTATTTGCCGTTTCATGTCGCCAGAGGAAGCAGGGAGTAGTTCTCACGCTTCATAGTGGGTGGGAGTTGGTGGCAGCGCCGTTTGCTTATTGGTATGAAATTAGCAACCATCTTAATAACATTTCAAGGTTATTAATGAGATCATCTTTTTTCCTGTTTTTAGGGCGAATCTTGAAATCAAATTAATAGCCCACATAAAACAGAATCTGACATATAGAAACAGAGGAGGGACGAGGGATCCTAACATTGGTTGCGTGTCCCCCATGCACACAAGTTATTAAGAAACAAAAAAGGTTAGAAAGAGATGAGAACACTTTTGTGGCCTAATTGGTAACGCTTGCGTCGCGTTAATTACAATTAAATATTCACACCACCACATTTGCGTTGGTTTTTTTGAGTTCTGACAAATGACTCCGGCCAGCCCCCTTTTCTATTTTAATGATAATGAGTTAATGACCTATCAATGAATTCACTCCCACGTCATGACCGGTTTAAGTCTTTTAAAGACTTCTTGTGGTCTGGGTAGGTGAGGCGATGCACGTTAGCGTGTCAATTTTTAATCACGGTGGGGTGGTGGTCGTCTGGAATTAGATGTTCTGGAGTTTGGAAGGTTAATATCAATTAAAATTAGTCAAACAATAGGAAGAAAAATAATGTGCAATGTCAAATTTCTGCGCGGAATTAGAATTCGTGTAGCGAGTTACAACTGACGAGCAGAAGAAGGTACCCACCAACCTCCTCCCGTCCATTGAATGCATTTCTTGAATGAGTCAACGGTCAGCAATACGAGTTTTAGTGCAACAGCGACAACAACGTCGTCATCAAGGAGTTAAAAGGTCAAAGGCAACAGGGAAAAAAAAAGACAGCAACTGAGGTACATGAGTCAGACTCCGGACGGAGTATATAAAATATATGGGGATGCAAATTTAATTTTTTTGTTTATACAAGTAAATCATATAAAACTATTTGAAACTTATTCATAATCTTAAGTGCGACAATAGCATCATATATTATATTTAAAATTATGAATATTTATTTGTTTTGTTTAATTGAAAGTTGATTTGCACTGTCATTTTATCTTACATATAAACAGTCAGTTTAATGCTTATTTCAAAATACAGTAGTTGCTTTTATAGTATTTTTCCAACAGTCATTTTATCTTACATATAAACAGTCAGTTTATTGCTTATTTAAAAATACAGTAGTTGCTTTTGTAGTATTTTTCCACCTCTTGACTCCGCTATTAAAAATACTCTCTAAAGTTATGTTTTTATGTATGCAGGAAAAAATAAATATGTATTGTTGTTGTTTTTCTTGCTTTGCATAATTCACCATATTACTCATACAGTGATGTATCTAGTAACGTTTAAGATTTGAATGCTCACGAAGAGATGGAACTAGAAATATGATTCTGATGAATTGTATAGATAATATTACAGCTAGTTCGTTCGTTTCTTTTTATATGTTTTTTTTTATTTACTATTATATATTATCAGGGTTTCCGCAAAGTAGTGCCGGACCGGTGGGAGTTTGCCAACGAAAACTTCCGGCGAGGTGAGCAAGGACTCCTCTCGGATATTCGTCGAAGAAAGGCTGCACCATCACCTGCTGCCGTCGCAAAGGCGACCGGCTGTAACGCCACAGGCAACAGCAACCAACAGCATCCTCCATCGTCGCTGTCCAATTCCGGCGACCTCCACAGCACCTCTTCCGCATCCTCTCCGCTGTCGTCGTCGCTGCCACCTCCGCCTCCGCCGCCGCAAGTTTCGGAGAAGCTTCTAGAACTAACCAACGAGAACGAGGTGCTGCGGAAGGACAACCAGATCCTGTACACCGAGTTAAAAGAAGCGCGGTGTCGCTTCCAGGACCTCATCGCCTTCCTATCCAAGTTTACCGACGTTAGCAAGCTTAACTTGAACAATTTGATGCACGGAGAGGTAGCAGCTGGTGCACACTGCAAGGCGAACCCACAGAAAGAGAAGAAGAACAACAGCAGCAACAACAACAAATGTGCGATGAAAGAGAAGGGGCTTAAGCTCTTCGGAGTGGTGTTGAAGGAGTGCGAGGGAGAAGGTCGTGCATGTAACAACCAGAGCGGAATGAAGAAGAGGAGGCGGTGCGAGGAGATTGGCGGCGTCGGCGAGCGGCCAGTGAAGACGGGCCTCAGAGTGCCATGGATGGGGCTGTTCACCATGGCTCATTGCGCCGCCGGCCGGCTGTAGTCTGCGTGCGCGCGTCGCCGGCCTTTAGGCTGAGGTCAACAATATTTCAATAATTAAGGAATAAAACTGTTTCGGTTGCTTTCGAGTCTGTTCATAGTTCTCAGGAAGTTGAAAAGAGGGAATGGTTTTTCTTTTCTGTGCATCTTATGTATAGATTAGTGAAGCATTAATATTATGTAACTCCTACATGCACGATTTCAATTCCCTGCATGCAAAATGGTGTGGGGGGGGAATTGGACGTGTATCACCTAAACGTATGATTTGACTTCATAGAAAAATGTATGAATTTGTTCGAATCTTTTTTTTATGATATCTGGGACAAGTGAGTTATTTTTATATACCATTGTGAAAGGCATATTTCAAACAGATGTTTACAATGTATAATATAACAGCCGAAAATTAATATAATTAATATGGTGCTTGAATACGTTTTCAAATACTTGGAAGTATAAAAATTAAACTATTCTGTATAGTTTTATTAGTATAATATGTTTTGAATGTCATACAATTATAAGATACAAAATATTATAACATAATGAATGTCAAGAATAGATGAGTATTTTCATCTATGCCAGAGTGTCAAACTTGTTCCTAGAAATTTTCTCTCCGCATTGACGAAATGAGAGTTACTCCACGATTGAGATGAGGATACATACATGTTCTGGCTCCACTAGGTCCTCCTATCCCAAATTAATCTCAAATCATTTTAGTTTTAATAACGGTTCAATGATTTTATTTTAGAAAAAAAACTTATGGTATGTGATTTATAATGTTATAATGAAATATTATGTTGTATTATATATTTAAATAATTTAAAAGCTTTGTTAATGTTTGGAGAGATTATTTTATTAATTCCTATAATACTAATTATTTGTAAGAAGAGCAATGGAGAATCGAAAATGCAAGAGGATAGAGGGCGAGATAGAACTACCCCCACGGTGAAGGTTGGGGAGGGGTGTAATTGAAAATTAATTTTCCAAACTTGTGAAAAAGTGCAGTTGGAGGGTGTATTAATCGATAATTTACATCATGATTAAGATAATAATTTAAAATCTTTATTTAAACTATCAATAAGTTCTTGTTATTTTCTTATGTAATACGAAAGGAGTTTGATTGAACGATCAAAACCTTTTTTGTGTCAAGATGTATTTCCCTCAACTGATTAATTACCGATCAATTCATTATATTAATCAAATGTGATAATATATATATATTCTGATTACCTGTCATATCAATATTACGGAGCCACATGTTCTGCAAGTTCAACCTTCGTATTTCTTTCGGCTATGTGATTTAGTTTCGGCTATATACGTTTCTTGATATATATATGTTGGTGAGTGTCCTCAAAGAAGAGTTCGTATTATGTAGATGGTCTGATATATTCTTGTGAAGCATGCTAATAGCGTACGTGCGTCCGATGTATATAAGGGGAATGGATCAAAGAGATGATGAACAAGAGTTGGCAACCGTTCAATTGTTAGTGATTCTTGTGCTCAATATTCTATCACTTGTTGCTTCTGGAGTCTTCCATACAGAACTTCAAAAATTAGCACAAGTTGTTACATTCTTTTTTTATTATTGATGAGTTGGGAGGATGACTTCCAATTGCCGACATTTAGAAAGTTAGTATTTGAATGAGAGAATTTGCTCAAATTTTGTCAAATTTCTCATTTGACCGGAACTTAAAAGTTTTATCGAGAATTTTTTAAGTTTTGATTGAAAACAAGAACTTACATTTTTATTTTTTTATTTTTAAAAGTATATATATTATTTTTTATTAATATATTATTATTCAGCTTATAACTAAATTATTTAATTTTATTGATTAAAAATATAAATTATTTAGTTCTAATAATAAAAAATATTTTATTAATTAGCTACAATATTTTGCTTAGTATTATAGTATAATACGAAATTTCATATTAACTAACTGAATTGATGTAAATATTATATTAATTATATTTCTTGTATTATAATAGTAACTAAATCAAATTAATGTAAAATTTTATGCATAATATTATATTTATTATAATAAATTTTTTTTAATTAAAATGTTCAATTTTTTAAGAAAAATATATTATAATTGGATCTTAAGATTTATGTAAATTTTAAATAAATAAATAAATAAATATATAATATTTTTACTATAATTTTATACTTCATAAAATAATAAATTATATTATTAATTTTTTACTTTTTCTCTAACATTCACTAAAATTTATCTATCAAATCAATTTTTTAAATTTTCATTGTTATATTTTAATCAAATATTCATTATATTTTTTTTATTTAATCGATCAATTAGGAAGTATTTGAATAACAAAATTTGGACAGAATTTGTTCAAGATTTGTCAAATATTTCATTTGACGAGAGCTTAAAAATTCTCTCAAAAATTTTTCAAATTCTAACTTTTTTCTTTTAATTAATTTTAAATATATATTATTTATTAATTAATATATTTTTATTTCTCTTATAAAATAAATTATTTAATTTTATTAATTAAAAATATAAAGTATTTAGTTCTAATAATTAAAAAAATATTTTATTAATTAGTTACAATATTTTTCTTAGTATTATCGTATAATACAATTATAAATATTTCATATTAACTAACTGAATTGATGTAAATGTTATATTAATTATATTTATTGTATTATAATATTAACTAAATAGAATTAATGTAAAATCTTATGAATAATATTATATTTATTATAGTAAATTTTTAATTAAAATGGTCAATTATTTTAGGAAAAATTATATTATAATTGGATCTTAAGATTTCTGTAAATTTTAAATAAAATATTTTCCTTTACTATCATTTTATACTTGATAAAATAATAAATTATATTCTTAGTTTTTACTTTTTTATCCAACACCTAATAAAACTTATCTATCAAATCAAATTTTTAAATATTCATAATTATATTTTTAATCCAAATATTGACTTTTTTCCATTTAATCAATCAAATCTAGAAAATTAAACGGAAACTTAAAATTCCATCCAACCACAATCTTAGCGTTTTTTTAATACAAGGTTTCATGCAACCGGGGGAACCACAAAATACGGGGGATAATTCTATCAGAAATTATGACTTAAATTATAGCAACAATCTGGTCAGATGTCAAGACTGGAGATCCGAACAACAACAAAATTATGAAATTGACTGGTGCAAACGGATTGATGGGACTAGAACACTTAATATATTTTTTTTTCGATAAGGAGAACACTTAATTTGTCAGGTAGCCTTTCGGCGTGTAGTGTATTAATTTAGTGTATTCAGACATATGACACCTATATCAAAGGGGACGCGGATAAGTTTCATGGTTGATGTATATATATATATATATATATATATATATATATATATATATATATATATATATGTATAACGCCTTCTCGTATGGCTCGAATCGAAGAGAAGACACACATGTGTGTGTTCTTGATGCCTCTTCCCGGCCCTTGAGAACCACATATTTCTTCTTTTTCTTTTTAGTAAAGAGCCAATAATATGAGGCAAACACGTGTCTGTCTCAGCATCTGAGGCCTCCCTTTCTATCAAACATGTGGCGGGCATGCCAAACCCAAAGGTGGCCAACAGAACTTATTTAACATAGCTCAACTCCGCAATGGTGCTTTTACCGTTGCGCCCGTTTGACTAACAATTTAACATAGCTCAACTCCGCAATAGTACAATTACCGTTGTGCCCTTAAATTAAAACGGTCCTGGATGCTATTTCGTGATCTTTCTTTTCTTAATCTTGAGCCGTTGCCCTGCTTAAGTAGTTGGTAAGCCTGTGCGGAATTGTAAAGCAAATTCCACAATGCAATTTGCATTTTACACCCTGTACACTTAAATCATTGAATGTTGACATTTCTTTTTTTGCAACAAAAAATTAAAAGAAAACGAACATAAATATATCAATAATGCATATTCAACATTAAATCAGTTTTCCAGTTAAATATTTATATAAAGATTAAATGGCGTCCTGCCCATCTAAATGGATAGGACCGTTCTGTCTCAATAGGTAATTGTCCAAGAGAAAGATGGATAGAACCGTTCTATCTGAATGGAAAATTGTCTGATTTCTCTTGGACGACGAATTTTGACTTAAGAGTGAATAATCGATTTCTTTTGAATAGTAATTTGTTTTAAAAACATTATTACTATAAAAAAAAGTTGATTATTTTAAATAAAATATTACTTATAGTAAAAACTTAATTTAATTATGTGAAATATTAAAATAAAATTAATATATTATATTTAAATTATTTTTTGTTAAAAAACGAAGAAATAATAAAAATTAAAAATGTTGAATACTTCATATTCTAGTGAGGGTATACTATAAACTTTTATCATCAAGTATCTGAATTATGTTTCAAAAAAGTATTACCAAACATCAAACAATACCACAATGTAGAAAATAGAAATAAATATTTAATAGTGCCTTTAAAACTGGAATCTAGACAATTTTTAGTACAACTCACTTATCAATTAAATGAAACGTTTCCAATAGTCTAACCAATCAATTATCTAACAACTCAATTCTTCTTCAAACTATTGACGATATTTATAACTAGGGAACACAAACGCACTTCGCACGATTTAAACTTATTATTTAATAATAATTAGAGTTTTTTATTATTTATATGTGTAAAATATAATTTTAAAAATAAAATATTAAGTTAGTTTATCAAAATTATTAGAGATTTTTTGTAATGCATTTTTAAAATATTTTAAATATTTAGAACCTTTTATTATGTAGTCTCATTTAAATTTATAATAAATATTTATTGAAATATATTTAATATTAAATTATATTAATTTAGCTCATCTCTCTGCATCATACTAAAATTTTAAATAATTTTTTATTCTTATTTGTCATCCAAGGAAACTCTCTCCGCATGGATGCAAAGGAAAACCTCGTTGTGAAAAAATTATTTCCTAATAGGAGATGATGAAAAAACTCTATTGTGAGAGTCGTATGTCCAAATACAAATGTTCATTTGCTAGTCAACTTCAATTGTAGTTGAAGTTTTAGAAAAAATTTCGACCAAAGATTTTATATAATCAATTTTCAAATTGACATATATCTTCGAAGTAGTAGTAGAAGAAAATGTCACTTCACCTGAAAGGAGAAAATATCAAATTATGAGACATGTATTTTTAAAAATAATAGTTAAATATTAAAATCAAGAAAGAAATTTATTATATTGTCTCGAAATGTTTTCACTAATACAAAGATAACTACCACAATGCAAGAACCGTTTTCCTTCTTATATAGATTTCTTCTAATTTCTTGACTAATGTGTTGGGCAAAAAAAAAGATTCTTTGTTCGTTATGAATTGACCGATATTTAGCTAGACTTGAAATAACTTTAAATTTCTTAATAAAAAAATGGCACATTCCATCAATATATGCCTAAATCGTGGGACCAAATTTTTTCAAACTAAAGCATGCATCAAATTTTCCTTCAAGAAAAGAAAATCACAACAAATTATTAAACAATGAAAATTAGGTTGAGAGGAAAGATTTAAGTGAAATGTTTAATAAGCATACAATATTAAACAATGAAAACAAATTATGTTGAGAGGTATGATTTAAGTGGATAGCATATGGACCTTTTACCATATCCAAGCTAATTAGCTCTTCAAATTCGGATCACAATTAACCAATCATTTTTTGCATTGCAAATCTCACTAAGAAGTGTACTCTTTTGCAAATCTTACTAAAAAAGAAAGAGGAGATGTGTGGAAGGAAGTGAGGAAAGAAAGTGTTCTTAAATAGCTCTGGAGCGATGAGGAAATACAAAGATGAATAACTGAAACATTTTAAATGGTGAGTAATCAATAATTGGTTGAGATAACATATGGCAATTATTAAGTCTGCATAACTGAAAATGGTGCCATTTCAAAATTGTGGTGTAAGAAAAGTGGTCTAAGAAGTTATTTCAAAATTTTTAAAAAGAGTTTATTTAAATAATTGACTATTATTTTAAAAATTAAGGTATTAGACAATCTTTGATGAATCCTTGGAATTATTTGTTTACATGTTAAAAATAATAGATTTAAAAAAAGATAGAGATATTCTAATGACAATATTTGATGAATCCTTGGAATTATTCTTTTTTTGCATGAAAAAATGTTATACACATAAATGTTAAAACTTTTCATTTATAACATTGTGACCATTTATAATATTTCTAAAATGTGCCATTTATAACATTTGCAATTAATACGTGCCATTTATAACATTCATAAAAAATATGAGGTGATTAATACATGTCGTTTAACATTCTTAAAAAATAAGGTGTGAAAATTATAAAAAACTCAAAAAAAAGATAAATAGGAATACTGAGCAAAGAAGCAATGTAAACTATTTACAAAAATGCCACTAAATCTTCAGAATTATATATAGAGAGATATAGATTTGCATAGAAGAAATGTTATACACATAAATGTTAAAACTTTTCATTTATAACATTGTGACCATTTATAATATTTCTAAAACGTGTCATTTATAACATTCATAAAAAAATGAGGTGATTAATACATGTCGTTTAACATTCTTAAAAAAAGAAGTGTGGAAATTCTAAAAAACTTAGAAAAAGATAAATATGAATCCTGAGCAAAGAATCAATGTAGACTATTTACAAAACTGTCACTGAATCCTCAGAATTATATATATATATATATATATATATATTGCATGGAAAAATTGTTATACACATAAATGTTAAAACTTTTCATTTATAATATTATTGTCATTTATAATATTCCTAAAACGTGCCATTTATAACTTTGCAATTAATACGTGCTATTTATAATATTCATAAAAAAATGAGCTAATTAATACATGTAGTTTAACATTCTTAAAAAAAGAGGTGTGAAAATTCTGAAAAATTCAAAAAATAAATAAATAAAAATACTGAGCAAAGAAGCAATGTAGATTATTTATAAAATTATCACTGAATCATCAGAATTATATATATATATATATAGATTTACTCACGAGTAAATAAGTCTTTTGCCAAATTAAATCAAATCTACGTTCTCTTCCTTTTGTTCTTTTATGAACAAATGGTTGATAAATTAATCACCACTTCAGCAAATTCCTATGAGCTAAACAAAATGGGAAAAAAATATTAATCATCTTTCTTTAATCATGGCCATATTGGTAACATAGAAATAATAGCTTGCATTTATTACAGATAGAAAGCATAACCTTTAGAAGTGCTCAAGAGCCCCCGTCACAACCGCCCTTTCAATTCCTCGTTCATCTGCTGTTTCCTCTGTTCCTCTACTAAAGGCACCTGCGCCAATGGCTACACCAGTCGTCGCTCACCTCCACGGCTCCACCTCCTCCCCTACATTGCCATCGACACCGTTTGCTAAGATCTCCAATGGCGTCCTCCCCATCCGTCCAACAGTTCGTCTTCAGTCCGCTCCAGCCACGGCACCGTGCGTCGAGAAGACGCCCAAGCTCGGTCGCTGCCACGACACCTGCCTCGGCGGAGTCCTCCCCGGCATCGCCCGTTGATGCCGAGAGGCTCGAATCGAGGGTGGAAAAGCGGCATGGTTATTGGGTTCTCAAGGAGAAGTACAGAGCCGGGATAAATCCGCTAGAGAAGATGAAGCTGGAGAAGGAGCCGATGAGCCTCCTGCTCGAGGACGGTGTCCGCGAGCTCGCGCAGAAGCCGTTGGATGAGATCGAATCCTCGAAGGTGTCCAAGGACGACATCGACTCCCGGCTCAAGTGGCTTGGCTTCTTCCGCCGCCGCAAGCACCAGTGTACGTTCTCTTACCTTCTCGTCACTTCTTTTATTGACTCCAAATTGATTGGAGTCATGTGATCCGTGGTGGATGGATGTGGATAATGTAAGAGTCTCATTGTGATCACATTGAACTGTGCCTTCGGCGATTGCAGATGGCCGCTTCATGATGCGGCTTAAGCTGCCCAACGGCGTGACGACGAGAGAGCAGACTCGGTTCCTGGCGGGCGTGATCGAGGGCTACGGCAAGGAAGGGTGCGGCGACGTGACCACCAGGCAGAACTGGCAGATACGCGGCGTGATGCTCCCCGACGTCCCGGCCATAATGGACGGTCTTCACCGCGTCGGACTGAACAGCCTGCAGAGCGGCATGGATAACGTCCGAAACCCCGTCGGCAACCCGCTCGCCGGCATCGACCCGCATGAGATCGTCGACACCCGTCCATACGCCAACCTCCTGTCCGCCTTCGTCACTGCCAATTCCCGCGGCAATCCTGCCGTGACGAATCTGTACGTCACGCTGCATGGATCCTTCAAACTTAAAAAAACATAGTGTCTGTGCATTATTTCCATGCAATTAGGTAGTGGTTAGTGATCGTGTCAATTTTTCAATGCGTAATAGGCCACGGAAATGGAACGTTTGCGTAGTGGGTTCACATGACCTCTATGAACACCCTCACATCAACGACCTCGCTTACATTCCCGCCATGAAGAATGGGCAATTCGGCTTCAATCTGCTAGTCGGCGGATTCTTTTGTCCGAAGAGGTGCGCAGAGGCTGTTCCCCTGGATGCTTGGGTCCCTGCCGACGACGTAGTCCACGTCTTCAAGGCCGTCCTGGAGGCCTACAGGGACCTCGGCGCCAGAGGCAACCGGCAGAAGACCCGAATGATGTGGCTCATCGACGAACTCGTAAGCTCAATTGCTCTGTGTGTCCTGTGTATTTCCATTATCTAATGCATATTTGCTGAAGAATTCAAAAGCAATCTGACCGCACAACATGGCCCATTGCCTTTGTTCTGTAACAATATACAGGGCATCGAAGTGTTCAGATCTGAAGTCGAGAAGAGGATGCCGCAAAGTGCGTTGGGACGGGCTGCGAAAGAGGACTTGGTGCAGAAACAATGGGAAAGGAGGGACTACATTGGAGTTCACCCGCAGAAACAACCGGGCCTCTCCTTTGTAGGTCTCCACGTACCAGTGGGCAGGGTGCAGGCCGCCGACATGTTGGAGCTCGCACGTATAGCCGACGAGTACGGCACCGGGGAGCTCCGCCTCACCGTGGAGCAGAACGTCATCATCCCCAACGTCCAGGACTCTCGAGTTGAAGCGCTGCTCAATGAGCCACTCCTGAAGAAGTTCTCGCCAGAGCCGTCCATCTTGATGAAAGGGCTCGTGGCCTGCACCGGCAGCCAGTTCTGCGGGATGGCCATCATCGAGACCAAGGCCCGGGCGCTGAAGGTGACGGAGGAGGTGGAGAGGAGGGTGTCGGTGAGCCGGCCGGTGAGGATGCACTGGACCGGGTGCCCCAACAGTTGCGGACAGGTCCAGGTGGCCGACATCGGCTTCATGGGATGCATGACGAGGGACGCAGAGGGGAAGACCTGCGAAGGGGCGGACGTCTACCTGGGAGGGAGGATTGGGAGCGACTCCCATCTGGGTGATGTCTACAAGAAGGCCGTGCCGTGCAAGGACTTGGTTCCGGTTGTGGTGGACGTCCTTGTGAAGCACTTTGGGGCCGTGCACAGGGCGAGGGAGGATGAGGAGGAGGACGACGAGTTCGTCGGAAACTGACCACGATTCCTCTCCCCTGTTATATCTATAAAGTTGAAACTATAAATAAGTGTGATCACAATTTCATGAAAGTAATAGTTTACATTTGTTTTTTTTTTGTTGTTGTATTTACTATTTAGTCTTTAGCCCATTTTGCTTTTCAATTGTTGTAGCAGACTTGTTATGTCCAAAATAATTTATTTTGACATGTTTTAGGCATAAAATGTCCTCCATATTTGCACTTTACAGTTCAGAATTCACATGATTTCCCCACTCCGAAGCCTAATTGATTCATTGTTTTCGTATAAAATTATGTCTTTCCATAATAATTTGGTGTAAGTATAGATGTTTCCTTTGCCGTCTTATAATTTTCATTATCATATCTCTTATGTTTAATATCATCAGAATAGTTCTGTTTCCTTGGCCCAAAATTGATGTTTTCATCCTATTAAGAAATTACGCTTTTAACTATTTTTGTTCCGCTCTCCGGTCATGGTTGTCCGATTTGATCACAGCTAATTTTCTCTTTAATTTTAATGTCAAACGACTCCTAAAAGGACAATTTTAATGTCAAATGCTATTGTAATTGATTATCCAATCAGGGTCCTATGAGGATGAGGATAAAAGTTTATGGTATTTTCTCTACCATTGAGTACTTTTTATAGTCCACCTTATAAAAGTTTACATACTGAAAAAATTCTTTTGGTAGGACTGCAGAGGTGCAATGAAGATAAAAGGCTCAGTTCAGCACAGAAGTTTACACCGGGCATATTCCCCAAGTCTTCCAAGCTCTAAATGGGTTCTAATTGGATAGTAAAGTGGTGTATGCGTTCTTATCTTATACTGTCATTGAAACGAGAAGGGGAAGTCCTGGTGTTACATAACTGGATTTTTTTTAGTGTTACATGATTAGATTAATAGTTATTTCCTATCATTTACACTGACAAGATATCTCAAGTTCTGTTAGAATATTCTCACGATCTCTACTACTTTGCCACTTACTGTTGACTGTGATGATTAAAATTGGTCAGAATTAATTATCCACTTATAGTCTTGCTCTGTTGTAATGTTCCATATCCTGGTTGTTATTTATCCGAGAACTTTTTTGAGCAATCTTTGTGACCCTCTTTTCATGTTGCCAGTTAAATTGCTATGGTACTGGACCATAATGAAACTGTAAGCTTCAGGTTACTGCTGAAAAGTTCCGCAAGCATTGCCACTTTGTTTATTGCTCAATGTTGGCAACTTAGAATTTCTTCTTTAATATTCTCTTGTATCATGAAATAATCCTTCTTGTAATGGATGAAATGAACGACTCATTTACTATCCAATGGTTTAAAGGAGAATGTTGCTTCAGAAGGGTATTTTACTTCAAGTATTTTTTTTTAAAACAAAAAGGACCAACTTCATAATATAAAAACCCATAGCATCTTGATACAAAATCTTCCGGAGCTCTTGAGTTGATACAACCATCCAAAATACATCAATATGAAGTTGTCCTACTATAATTTGCTAAGAAATCAGCTCCTCTATTCACCTGATGGTAGATGTGTGAAGCTTCAAAAGAATAAAAAAAAGCGCGTTGTATTTCAAATGTCTATCATGATATTCTTTAGTCTTCAAGGGCAGGCTACATCCTTTATCAGAATGCTCGACAGGTTGGTAGAATCAGTTTGACATTTAAGTCTCCAATATCCCAGCTTTCTACACTTTATAATATCAATTCGCAATGCCCAATCGTCCGCAGTCAAAACCGAATAAAATTTGCGTGTCGATGAGCCTGCACAAATGAAAGGGTTGTTAGAGTCTCTGAGCAGGTAGCTTGCTCCTCCCACCTCCCTGATCCTGTAAAGGAATCATCAGAGTTGAGCGTTACCCAATCGGGGGGCCGGGGTTCCCATCGGATCCAAAGAGGATCTCTACAAGGTGGGCCCTCATGACATAGTTCCATGATCTTCAATGGGGTTGCAAGAGTCTGGATCTATTGTAGATCGTCTCTTAAGATCCAGTGAAAAAGAAGAATTAATAAAGCGGCCCATCAGAGAAAGGGCTACAGTAGCAGATCTCTCTTCCACTTCTTCATGTGAAATGACGACTTCCTCATCGATAGACTCCTTCAGCCGTTGCAAGCCTTGGAGAGGGAGGGGAAGGAGTTAGCCGAGGAGACTTGAGGGCGAGGCCTAGTTTGGAGTGCCTAAAGGTAGCTTGTTTCCGGGAGGGAGCCGGTGAGAGGGGGTCTAGGGGAGAGGGAGGAGGTGGGTAGGGGGATGGTATTTTTTAGATTGGTACTATAATAGACTATATGTTTTTACTTGAAGTAGTTACTGAACACTTTTTCTTTTATAGTTTTAGTTTTAGCATACATGTAACTTTGACTTAGGCTCTCCAGCTGTTATTAGTTAGACACTCATACCAGCAACAAAGTTACAAGGTGAGTTGTTAGGTCCTCTGAAAACAAGTTTAGAAGTTATCTAAAAGAAAATATAACTTGAATCGGAATATGGAAAAGCTTACCACAATATGTTATGTAGTTATATAAGGATGTCAACTACATTTTTCTAAGCAAAATGTTCCTTATACAAATCTGTTAAAATATTGTCTAGAATTATTGACACAAAAGGTTGAGGAGTCTTCCAAAAAAAGCGTCAATTTTTTTTATCTAGTGAGAGATATGCAATACAATTTTCCACTTGATTGCCCTTGCAATGTATATGTTTCAATATAATAGAATTGATGCGATGAGAAACATTGTCAAGGGCATTACTACTGCTACTGAAGCATGCATATAAGCCATATAGAGTACTCAGTCACATATGAAAAGATCTGATGATAGAACCCATCACTTCTTCCTTCTCTTGGCTGGTGGTCAGATCTGATGTCGACAACATTGTAATGAACAAAGGTGATATGCCAATATTTTTGGTATCACACCAAAAATGCACTGTGTGCCTTTGTAATTACAATGCTAAACTCGAAATCCATACATTTTATGATAACATTTGACAGAACGGGAAGTCTCATGGCCCACCCTCTCTTCTTGGTGTTATAAATGGAGAGATAAACTAGTTAGTTCAGTACTTATGTTGTTTTGTAGCTTTCATTTAGACCTAAATTAATGATTCTTCTGATATTGGTGTTGTATCCAACTATTTAAGTGTTCCGATGAGAATTCAATTCGTAGATACATCAATGTGTAAATTCCTTTTGATTGTGTATATGATGGTACAAAATTTGAATACAGTAATGTCTATTTATTGTAATATTAGGTTCAATGCTTTCTTCACTGTTTGTTAATTAATAAGTTCCTCTTTTTAGAAAATTATCTTAATAGGTCAGACTACATTTCCTGATGTCTAGACACGATAAATTCATAAAACAACATAAAAAACACTTTATTTTTTGAGTTCGCAGAAGGAAAACATAGCGAAATGATATTTTAAGAATGAGTGCTCTCTGGGTGTCGTTTGGATCTTATTAATTATACTTGGACATCATTCGCGCCTTAAGACATATGTTGGCCCTTTGCATTGCTAAGGTTATATGATACAATATTTTCTAGGAAGGGGTGTAACTTAATCACAATTCAATGTGATGCTCACTTCGTTGCATGTTGTATGGGAGCTACATGATCAAATTTGAATTCTACGTAAATCGTGGTAATTCCTTAGTTTCGAAGAAATAATAGAACATAATTGTATGGAAAACTTTTGAATCAGGGTTACAGAGGTTTGATAATATTAGCTTCCTAGTTAATTAATTAGATTGATATGTCATCTAGTGCCTCAGAAGTTTTGTATTAAATTATCGATGTTGCTAGATGGATAGTAGTGCAGCAATTTTTTTTGGGTGACAACCCCCGCTGCGCCGATCGTCCAACCTCTGCGATGTTAAAAATTATGCGCACTGAACACATGTTGAAGTATCGACTTATATCAAGTTGACTAATTTAGATTCGTCTCGGGAAGCATGTCTGACTTTGGCAAATGATGCTCCCAAGGAAAATTTTCTGCATTCATTCGAACTCGAGACCTTTACTTAAGCAGTGAAGAGTTGCTATTGGTGTAGTGCAGCAATTTACATAGTATGAAATCTAATGCATCATGCAAGGACCAACCATATATAGGTGTTGAGGTATAAGGACCACGATAGTTTAATTGAATAGTCTCACATCGACAAAACATGAAGGTAGTTATGAGCTTATATATAGCTACTCCCTTCACATATCAATACACATTTTAAATTCGTATGGGGCGAAAGTCCAAAGCGAACAACATATTGATTGGATTGGGAGTGTTACAGAATAGTATCAGAACCAACCTTGTGTACTCATTTGAGCCATGTGAAAAACACATGCCATGGGCTAACACAGACCTCGATCAATACAAAGATGTTGAGCCCTTTAAGGGGAGAAGATTGTAATGACTTATGGTTTAAGGACCAAGATGATTTGATTGAATAGTCCCACATAGGCAAAACATAGAGATGATCATGGACTTATATGTAGTTACCCCCTTCACATATCAAGACACATTTTAAATTCGTGTAGGACGAAATTTCAATGCGAATAATATCTTGATTGGATCAGGGGTGTTATAGAATTTGTAACCACTGACCATCGAATCATTGTTATTGGTCATGAAATTGCATCATTGTCATTGTTTATGATCACCAAATTACGAAACATCTTTATTGAAAGTAATATTGATTATCGATTTTCATGGGATCATGAACATTGCTATTGTGGTATTGCTCATTGATTATACATACATCGTGCCATTGTTATAAACTTTTGCTAAGCAAAGGTAAGTCTCCATTCTTAATTTATCAATTTATTCTAATTGATGATTATTCATTGTATATTTTATTATTTGCCACTTGGGCTATATGCTCACGAAAGGATTGCCTCCTATGTATTTGATTCTCATAGGGCTAAGTCAATGAAGGTGGATGAATAGATGTGTTGCGGCAATGCTTCGGCGACAGAGAAATACATGAACCTAGGGACCTCTTTTTATCGTCTTTCTTTCTCATGTGTTATCATGGATCGTATGTAATAACTGAGAGATATGATAGTTGTGTCTTAATGTTGATCTTTGTAATGTGGCGGGATCGATTTGGGAGACGTTAGAGGTGCCCTATCAGTGAAGCTGTAGGAAGGGTTACTCAAGCTGAAGTTATCTGTCAACCGAAAATAGCAGCAATTCTTTTTATTTTTTAATTAAGGGATCTATGGAGGACGAACGTTGAAAGTAACAACAGCACCCGACCCTATTTGGGGCGGGGGACACTCTCCCCACCCTGACCCCGTTGATCTGCCCCCGCCCCTAGCCCCGACCTCATCCCGAATCCCCGATGCGGGGGGGATTAATCCCCCACCCCGAACACCCGTGGAGCCCTGATCCCCCAATACTTAATTACAACTATTATAGGTTCTACAACATAATCTTTTAAAACTAATAATTTTTTATCACTTGAAAACTCGCAAAAAAGAAGAAAAGAGGCGGCGACAAACCTTTGTGCACAGAGGTGGACGACCGTAAAAAAGGTTGTTGAATCAGGCATCTTGCCGCTCGTCGTCACGATCATCGCCCGCCTCTCGTGTCTAACCGTCATCGGCGAGCGTCGCATCATCGCAAGCACCGCCTCCTTTCTCATCGAGTCATCATTTTGAGTGTCACCTCCTTCCGCGTGCAGCCATCATCTTTTCGTCGTCGCCTCATTTCGAGCACCGAGACCCCTCATCCATCGATCATCGTCGACACCCTGTTCCGAGTGCTATGATCCTTCCTCATCCATCGATAGTCGCCGCCGCCCCATGCGTCATCGTCGTGTCCTCCTTCATGATGACCTCGCTGCCCTCCTTGCTAGTGACGAGAAGATGCTGCGAGGGCTCATACATGGAAGTCGAAGCTGTCGCCCCTCTTCGATCGAGCGTCGTCGCCGCCCTTTTGCAGAGCTTGTCATTGCCGCCTCCATCACGACTGCCGGCCTTCGGCATAGATCGATGACTCTGGCAGTGCGTGGGGAGCCAAAGGTGATGGCAGGGGTCGAGGTTAGGGATTTTAGGGTTAGGGAGCACCGGAGCATGGAAACATTTTGATGTTAGGGGAAGAAAATATGGTTTCTTATATATATGAGAGAGTGAATTGTTGAGATGTAGTATATGATTTAAGGGTTGATATTTAAAATAAATTAGATTTAATAGGACGGGGTTCGGAGACCCGCGGGATAAATTTTTTGAATTCGGGGCCCAATCGGGAATTCCACGCGGGGCCCCGCGAGGGCAGGAAAGATTGCCATCCATAGTTGAAAGCTATTAATGTATGACTAACTCTTGATTATGATTTGATATAATATTGAATTAAGCTAGTTATCAATTGAACTGTTCGATTTGAAATTTATAATCACAATTCATAACTGAAAGACACTTCTGCACTGGTCTATAAAAGCGACAAAGAATTGCAAAAAATGTTTCCTTGGATCTTGTTATTAATTAAAGTTTTCAAGAATAAAATGACTTCATGAACTTCTGATATTTAATTATTACAATAAGATCCACACTTTAAACTAATACGAAGCATGTCTTCCGTCAGTTTGATTGTAGAGGATCGTAGGCTATCGATCAGATATCCTCTTTTCCTGATCTGTCATTACTTTCTTATCCTTTGGGGATAAGCATGGACTCACACATTGTATCTTTCCTGCAATCAATTAATACCCATAAACTTATCCAAAGAGAAAAAAAAATGGTGCTAAGAGCTGAGCAACAATTGTGCCTAGCTACCTGTAGGCTTACCCTACGGAGCAGAAATAATCGGTATAATTTGTCTAGGAACGTCACAAGAGTTCATATTGCAATAAGTTATAAGTTGTTACCATACATCAAGCAAATGCGATCCATGGCCTGATGGCCACTGCTCTTATCGCCTACTCGATCATGGTGTCGACTTTTCTGTTAACTTATTGAAACATGTGTATAGCATTTGGCGGGCAATTTAACCAGCTTAGCTCTAATCAGTCATCAATACACAGTGATATGCGTGCGCTCGATGCTCCTGTGAAGTTTTGTTTCGCCATCAAAATTGTTAATACTTTTGTTTAAAACTATTATGTTCATCCACTATAGAATTTTGACAATAATTTTGAATCAAAATTATCAATCATTTTATTGAAAAACAATCATATGGTGTGGAGCTTCGTATATTCAATAAACCATATCTATATATTAATACGTACTTTCATTTAGAAATGTTGTACTCATCCACTATAATTTTGATAATAATTTCGAATCAAAATTATCAATGATTTTATTGATATAAATCTTAAAAAGCACGTACGTAGTGTTATGTACATTATAGGGTGCACAACTAATCTTATACATTCTTCTGATGCTTAATATTTCGTTGCTCCTTCTCCATTATTATAACTACCTGAAATCTTGATAGTCTAATCATTTGAATGATTCAAACACCTTGGAAAGAATTAACCAATTAATGTGTTTCTCCTAAAAAAAACAATTAGTGTGCTACATACCTATTTCTACAAGAAAATAGTTAAAATCTCGTTTTTTTCGTGAATACCTTCATGGCCCTTTTAATAGTAGATATTTAATTTTTTTGTTAAAATAATATCTACAAATGAAATCAGACATGCCGACTAAGTCTACGAACTCTTTTTCCTTGCTCAGAGTCCCATGCATTTGACAAAAATCAAGCTTGAGTTACGATCCGAACTTTCGAACGACAAAGAAGGATTAATTTTACCCGAAGTAATACAAATATAGGACGTTGCATATATAGAGGAAGAATGAAGAACTTATAGCTCTCTAGGTATCATCTTTTTGCGTGCAGAACGCAGTGTAAGTAGATGAAGGAAGCTTATCTCTTTCCATGCAGCCATTAATGAACAAGTCGGTTTAGCCGTTGCGTCTACGAACCTACTCACCACGTTACCAATACAAGATATATACGTATTTTACCTTTGACGCGTGCAATTAATCTGCAGGCCAAGACCACACATACGTAGTTTGGAATCCAACACGAAACCTTCTTTTACAAGCTTCTAGCATGCATGCATGCTGTAATCTAAGTGATATATCAGGAACGTGGTTTCTAAAAGTTTTGAGTTCACAACTATTAAATTGCGTCCAATACCATGCTCTCAAACATGCAGGCAATGCATTAAAAGTTCGATTTATCCAATGTAATCACAAACCCTAAAACCATGGCGGAAACGCTGCGGCTTGAAAAAGGCGAGGGAGGATCTCCATCCCTGTTGATCAGCCACCGATCAATTTGCCCAACATTATCCACTTGGCCACCGGCTTTAATTGAAGGGGAGGCCACGCCGACACTTGAGTGATAACATCAAACCAACTGATCCAAAAGCCTTTCAGCTCCGTGCACGCTTCGCTTCTATATAAAGAGGCATGTAGGGGTCGCCATTTCCATCACCAAGCATTGCTTTCGAAATCCACACTTGAAACACAGATAAGATGAGTAGCAAGTTCGTTTTAGCTTTCCTTGCCTTCCTCGTCACATTCTCTCTCGCTCCGGGCTTGACTCAGTCCCAAATCCTATTCCAGGTACGTACCGTATATGTGCATGCAATTAGTACGTGGAGTTTCATATATGAGTGAGGTTCCACATATTTACGTACTAATTATTTAGTTTGCGAATGTAGGTGTTACTTATATATTGTTCATTCATGTACGTGACGAGTGAAACGTTTGCAGGGTTTTAATTGGGAGTCATGGAAACAGCAAGGAGGATGGTATAACCACTTGAAGGCACTGGTACCTGACATTGCCAACGCAGGAATCACCCACGTATGGCTGCCTCCTGCTTCTCAATCCATTGCCGAGCAAGGTTAGTATTATGTGAATATTTTAATTTAGTCATTTTTTCATATTTGGCTTCAGTAATACACTCGAGATTTTCCGACACAATGTTCTAGCTGTTGGCTATTATTGTCTGAACAACTTCCACGTCATTTCTACCCTAGAATATCGATTGAGCTGATTCCTGATAGGTATTTATCTATCCTGTGTATCATCAAAGGATCTAGGAACGAATATGATTGGAACCCAAATTTACAACTAGGACCGGATAAGAAAGGGTCTCTGGATCAATTCCGTCTCAGAGATGCAACTGGCAATTCTTGTTTGGACAGAAACTAAACCATGCATGCATACGAAAAAAAAAAAGACGGCTCAAATTTGTCATGTATAGGCGATTTCTGGTCGGATAAGCATCAGGGAGACGTCGCCTTGTTTTTTTGTGCCGAGATCTCTCATCCTTTAAGTGGTTGCTGTAACCTTGGTACAAGGCAGCATTTATGGTTGCACAAGATAACATAGATACGCATCAAATTAAATACCCATGACTATATATGACGTACGTCCGCGCGCATCATATGTAGATTTTGCATGACCCCATAACTTTCACAGCAAACTTATTTTATAGGTCAGCTACTTAGTCAATCAAAACGAGGGTTTAAAGCCAATTTAAAGAAAGAATTAGCAGAATTCTAATAGCTAGGTCAAACTGTTGTAAGCACGTTTACATGTAAGATATACTTTCCGTCTCCATTAAGTTGCTAATGTATAACGTTTTTATTAATAACTAAGCTCATCAAGTTTTAACTCAATATTTAGCTTCGCAAACATTTCATTTCTCTGTCTCTATTGATAAATTTTAAACCATGAAATCATCTTTTTTTTCTATTTTGTGTGTAGAAAATATAAACCTAAACCATTTATACGCTCCGCAGGTTACATGCCAAGTAGGCTCTACGATCTAAACTCAAAATACGGCACCAAGGACGAGCTCAAGTCTCTGATCAGTGCGCTCCACAACATGTCCATCAAATGCGTCGCCGACATCGTCATCAACCACAGGTGCGCCGAGAGGAAAGACAGTAGAGGCATATACTGCATTTTCGAAGGTGGCACGCCGGACAGCCGCCTCGACTGGGGCCCCCACATGATCTGCAGCGACGACACCCAGTTCTCTGACGGCACCGGCAACCCGGACACCGGCGGCGGCTTCGGCCCGGCCCCCGACATCGACCACCTCAACACCCAGGTTCAGAGGGAGCTTATCGAGTGGATGAATTGGCTCAAGACCGAGATAGGCTTCGACGGATGGCGGCTTGATTTCGCTAAGGGCTACGCTCCGAGCATCGCCAAGATCTACGTCGCCAATACCCAACCTGACTTCGTGGTCGGAGAGCTTTGGGATTCCCTGAGTTACGGCAATGACGGGAAGCCCAACTACGACCAGGACGGCAGCCGTCAAGAGCTGGTCAATTGGGTCAACGCCGTGGGCGGTCCGGCTACGGCCTTCGACTTCACAACCAAGGGAATCCTGCAAGCCGCAGTGCAAGGCGAACTATGGAGGTTGCGTGATCCTCGTGGAAAGGCCACCGGGATGGTTGGATGGTGGCCAGAGAAGGCGGTGACCTTTGTGGAGAACCACGACACGGGTTCCACCCAGAGATTGTGGCCCTTCCCGTCTGATAAGGTCATGCAAGGCTACGCCTACATTCTCACACACCCAGGGACACCCTCCATTGTGAGTACTAATTATCCTTCACTTTTGCTACATGGTTGAACATATCCATTTTTTATTCCTAGCGAATCCTTCAATAAGTTTTTATTAGATTATCTAAGATCTAGTTGTGTTCGCTCAGCTGCATGCATCTCCCTCAGCATTTGTGTCGCCCGCTCTGCTCAACTTTTCGTTTTTTGCAGTTCTACGACCATCTGTTCGACTGGGGACTGAAGGCGGAGATCACCGCGCTCGCTGTGGCGAGGACACGCAATGGAATCCATCCAGGTAGCACGCTACGCATCCTCGTTTCAGATGCTGATCTGTACGTGGCTGTAATCGATGAGAAACTTATCGTCAAGCTGGGGTCAAGACTTGATCTTGGGAACCTCATCCCTTCAGATTTCCAACACGTCACTCATGGCAACGATTATTGCCTGTGGGAGAAACACTGAAACTGTATGGCTTTGAGTCGATATCGTTCGTGTCTTGCATATTTGTCCTTTCATTTTGCTCTTTGGTGTGTATTTAGTTACGTACGTCATATAACTGGGGTTAGCTGATGCATGTGTCGTGTATGGGTTTGTACTCTACCTACGAGTTTAGTGTCATGCTAGTACGTACCGTGTGTTATTGTTGGTTCGTTTCGGGTCGAAGGGAGATTTTAGAGACCTTCAAAAGGGCTTTGTGCTTTAATCAATTTGGAGCATAAAGTCTTAATTCACTTTTTAATTAATGTCCAGATGTCTGTTTCTTTCTCATTCTTTGTTTTAGTTTTTATTTTCTTTCAAGCTGACTTCAGTAAGAATTAAAGGCCTTAGAGGTAGCAGAAGGACGATGTAAATCACAAGCCAATTAACAGAAGAAACAAGAGTATATATTTCGCTCTAAAAAATACAACATTTTCCTGAAACAAATTAAAAAATACAATATAGTCATCTTTGTAAACTTACTTTTTTTGTTATAATTAAGAATAAAATAGTTTACTCTCCCATAATTTGCTTCACTGTCATTTTAATAATATTTGAAACGTTAGTATTAATTATTGATATATATATATATATATATATATATATATATATACACACTATTAATATTGGTGTGTACAGCATCGGAAATATAGCAGATGCATGCCTTTGCATTTAAGTCAAACATCATGTGTAAATGTAGTCCATGACCATCAACCATCCACTGCGTCTGCATGAAGTAGTTAACATGGTGAACAATGAAATCTAATAAGAACTGTAATTACACCCAATGCACCGTCTATATTATGAAGATACACATAATATATGCAAAGAATAAAATCCATCGTCATCTTCCTGCATGTGGACTTGACAACGGTGAGATGTCGTGGAATTACACCTTTATTTGTTTTGTTATGATGCTGAATCGTCCTAGAAATCAAATGTTGCAAAGGGCCGACGACGACCTGTGCAAGATGAGTACTTAATTCTTCCTCTGATAAAGAAAATATGTAAATGCATGATTGAGATGTTCTCCCACAAACTATAACAACTTATTTTTAGATGAGATAGTCTTGATCTTACTTTCATGCATACATAATGTTAATAATGCCTTGAATCCAGAAGCTTAAATAAAATTCTCTTACGAGGGTCTTGCTGCCCGGTCAGCGAGTCTGTGATGGTGGATTGCAAGGGGGCGGAGCCCCCTGAGTGAAAATTTTTTAGGGATATTCTGTATGTGATTCCGATTTGATTTATTTCCTTATCACGAGATAAGTATCATATTTTCAGGGGATTTACTTAGAGTCTCAGTCCGTTTGTAATTTCTATCATCTATCAAAGGGAGTGCTTATATAAACTCCCTAGAGGTATAGATAGAGATCCATCCTTGTAATCATCGTTATTCCATAACAAAGAGCCGCCGTCATTTTTCCTCTTCGCGTTCTTCTGTGTTTTCGTGTGATCCCTCTCTCCATCTTTTCGTAACACATAAAGTCTGTAGAACAATAACATTGATTATTATACGGTGAAAAAAGATGCTAAATTGTGAAGAGAGCATCATGCAATTCTTTGTTTTTTTTTCTTTTACAAAGGTTGTGAAATTGAGCTTTTTTATATGTTGTCTTCAATGTTTAATTCAGTTGTTCTACTAATATTCTTCATACAACCACCTAGGCATACACTTTGAGTTCTGAACGTCCATTGCAAGTGATGCGTAGTTTCATATTTTGTGTTGCTTCTTGGATTATCAGGTCCTTTTTCCCCTTAACTAATTATAATTATGTCATTGTTCAATAATATAATTTAATTAAGAATGAACCTTTGTAAATTTTTGTTGCTCATTCTTTTCTTAATAATAATAGATGTATATAACATGGGGGTCATAATGATTTTTTGATAAATATGAACTCTTTAGCAATGAAAAGTTGTACAATTAATATGCATCCAATAAATTTGATTATGGTTACAAGGTCATGATTAAATTTAATTGATTGCGTGCATGCTATTTATCATCATATAATTATATATTAACATTTAATATAAAATACAAGATATAAACAAATAAAATGTTTTATCATAGATTTTTTCGATGCAAATTTAACATAATGTGAAGAACAATATAATAGCAAAAAATTCACTCGTAAAATCCTGGATTAGGTTAATCTACTAAAAAAAAGCACCTACCAACGTTTCCTTATATTGGTTGTTAACAAATTAATTATCTATTTAATAGGCTAAACGAAAAGAAAAAAATATCCGCTCACGGAGAACTGATAAGAAAAAATGACATCATAATTTTTTTTCAGCTATAATATTGCCAATTTATTGTATTTGTTATCGTACGATCAATCCTAAAAGGCTAAAAGCTTGTTTTTTTTATATTATATTCTTGACATTATAATACTGATCTAACTCAACCTAACATATTTTCAATATAAAAAAAAGATATGATTGTTTAATACAAAATTTTCTAGAGTTTTAAGAATCTACTATGATAAATTATATAAACTAATATGTACGTTTTAAATTATTAAAAAATAGTCATTTCTATATCTATATTCTAAAATAGTCTTTTTATTTGCGTTATTAATTAATGTTCCTGGAGAGTATGATATGATTTTATTCATACAAAAAAAATAAAAAAAATAAGATGATTGAATGAGAAATATTAAATATATGCATAAATGAATGCTCTCATCCAAAAAGTTGTGGAAAAAACCCATCAGTCTGACGTGTTAATTGAAAGCATTTCCAAGTCTAGGGAATTTTTTATAATAAATCCATGGATTGGATGTTGTGGTCCCTCGACTCTAACTTTAACAGGTGATTCGTCCTAGGTGTTTACACGCGTGCCCGGTGCGGTGGCATTTACTTGACATCATCTATTAAACAACGGATAATTGGATAAATACTTTCGGCACATGGAGTAAATAAGGGAAAAATAGTAAGAAAACATATTTTTTTATCCTTTTCTAGGAAATAAAATTATCCGTTAGTGAAAACTCCAGAGAAAAAAAATATAAAATTTGGAGAACCTCATGAGATAAATTTTTACTCCAACAAATATCAAAAGATGCTTCCCGACCCAAATTTGATAGGAGATCGGTGGCACAATTTACTTGCTTATAATATTAAAAGCAATTGAAGCGCGAGATGCCACAATTCTTGCGTCAACCCTGTGCACGCAAGCAAAAAGGCCCCCCTCCCTCTGCGAGCTCTAAGGGCGGCCCTTTTTTGCTTATGTCTCGGGGTTTTTTCTCAGTCGAGTTATCTTATCATGTATTTTTTTTTCAATTTATTTTTGTACTTAGTTTATTTTTTAAGTGTGATAGTAGTTTTATAATTTACACTCCAGAAAAGTGCACCTCCGGAGAAGGTCCTTCACATCACATGTCGCAAACCTATCATCGAAGCGTTGTAATCATCCCTATTTACTCAACAAAGATTTCAAACTTCCCTAAATCTAGCATCGTGCCTCAAGCGTGGGGTGGCAACCCACAAAAGAGCGTCCCAAAGCGTCTCAAGCGATCGAGCGTTACGCCGAGGTGCCCGTTTGTTCACAAACGCCTCCACCGAAGAAGCGTCCGCTCGGGACCGTGCGTCTCAAAAGTTGTGGCATACAAAAAATGTCATAAGCAAGCTTTTGCAAAGCGCTCAAAAGAGCTTGCCTAGACGTTTCGGTCGAGCGAAAAATGACCCCGTGACAAGTTGGTATCAGAGCAGCGTTTCTGGAATCGCTCAAGTTGGCGTTCGACGATCAAGGAGAAATGACGTCGAATTCGAAAATGACGAATGAACCCGTCGCACCGGAGAAGGGCCGCCCTGAGCGAGGGCGCGCCCGCTCGAAGGACGCCTTGTCCGCCTTCGAGCAACGCCTCGACCAATTCCAATTGGACGTGGGCGAGATGCAAGTCCAACTCGCAACGCACGAGCGAAAGTTGGAGAACACCGTGGATCTCGCAACGGTGCGGGAAGAGATGGCATTATTGTATACACGGCTCGAGTCCATAGAGGCGACAATCATGGACATGCGGGAGACCTTGGACAATGGTCTCTCAAACATACGGTTCGAGATGGAGTAAGAGTTCCAGACCTTCCGGGAGAAGCTCAAGCGACGCTATGGAGATGGACGGCGCCCCGAGGCGCTCGCCCCGCATGAGGCAAGGATTGATGTGCCAAAGCCGATGCCTTACAAAGGCGAGCGGTCGGCAAGGGAGATCAACGGCTTCCTGTGGAACGTCCGAAGGTACATGGAGGCCTTGGACGTGGCGTCCGAAGCGAGGATGGTGAAGACCGCATCCTTCTACTTGCAAGATGCGACGAATCTATGGTGCTAGTGCCATTGCGACGACGTGGAGCGTGACATTGTAGATCTCATTGAGAAGTGAGACGACTTTAAGAGACAGCTTACCAACTACTTCTGCCCTACCAAGTCAGGACTGGAGGTTAAGATTGTGTTGTTCAACATTTGTCAGAAGGGCACGTTGAAGGAATACGTGAAATAGTTCACCGAGCTCCGCCTACAGAATTTCCAAGTGGACGAAGACACGTTGCTGGCAGTCTTCGTGAATGGTTTGAAGCCATGGGCTAGGACGGAGTTGGAGCGACGAGATTGCCCCAACCTCCGCTCCCTAGTCGCCGTTGCCGAGTCGCTCATGGAGTACGCCAAAGCGAGCACTCCACCACCAAAGCCCTCGGGCAGGGATAATGGTGGGGGAGAAAAATCCAAGTCACAAGGAGGCAAGCCGCACTATTAAGACAAAGGCAAAGGACACCAAGACGGGAAGCCCAACAATGGAAGATTCAAGAGGGATGGTAAGCCGCCGAAGCCTTACTACATTTGCAAGGGTCCACATTGGATGAGCGATTGTCCGCAGAAGGCGACAGTCTACGCAATGTATTGCCCCGACGAGAAGGAGAAAGAGAATGAGGAGGTGTGTCTCAGTTCGATGCACGTTCTCAGCGCCATCAACGCCTCGATGGGTCCTTCATCGGCTGCTCGACTTTATGCGGACATCGAGTTGAACGGGCAAGTCTTCAACGCCCTCATTGACACGGGAGCATCGCAGTTGTTCATGTCGGAAGTGGCCGCCAAGAAGCTGAAGCTGCCATTACAGAAGACCAACGCCACGTTCAAGACGGTGAACGCGAAATCTATCTCGACCACAGGAATTTCTCCTGGAGTGAAGGTTCGCATCGGCAAGTGGTCGGGAAACTTCGACGTGACGGTGGCACCGGTGGATGACTACGAAGTGGTGACGGACATCTCTTTCTTACGGCACATCGCTGCATGTGTTATCCCGCTCACCAACTCGATGGTCATCTTCGACCCCAAAGGACCTTACAACGTCCCTGTGAGGTCAGGCGGAGATCTCAAGAAAAAGACCCTCTCCGCTATGCAAGTGGTGAAGGGTTTGCGCAAATAGGAGCACACCTTCTTGGCGACCGCCATCTTGAAAGATCCGGGGCCCTCCACTCTAACACCTCACAAAGTCCTTGAAACCCTTGATGGCGGACTTATTCGGACAACTTGGCGGTGCAAGATGGTTTACCAAATTGGATCTTCGTTCGGGCTATTGGCAAGTTTGGATCACGGAGGATGATGTGCAGAAGACGGCGCGCGTCACAAGATACGGCTCCTACGAGTTCCTCATGATGCCTTTTGGCCTCACCAACGCCCCGGCGACCTTCTGCACTCTCATAAACAAGGTATTACAACCATTCCTTGACATGTTCATGGTAGTGTACCTCGACGACATCACGATCTACAACCGCACCTTGGAAGAGCATATCGAGTACATTCGGTAAGTGTTCGAGGTGTTGCGGCAGAACGAGCTCTACATCAAGCGGGAGAAGTGTCTTCGCTCAACCGGAAGTGCACTTCTTGGGATATGTTGTCGGAAATGAAAAGCTAAAGATGGATGGTGCGAAGATTCGGGCCATCATGGAGTAGGAGCCGCCCAGGCGGGTTCCCGACATGCGTTCGTTCCTTGGCCTGACGAACTACTATAGGCGGTTCGTCAAGGGATATTCACATGTGACGACCCCTTTGACGAATCTCCTCCGAAAGAATGTGAAGTGGGAGTGAACGCCGACATGCCAGGAAGCGTTCAACACCTTCAAGAAGGCCATGACGGAGGAACCGATGCTCGTCCTGCCAAACCACACCAAGCCCTACGAGGTACAGACAGATGCTTCTGACTATGCCATTGGAGGAGTTCTTATGCAGGAGGGGCATCCCGTGGCATTCGAGAGTCGCAAACTCAACGACATGGAGCGTCGCTACGCCGTTCAGGAGAAGGAGATGACTGTGGTGATTCACTGTCTTAGAACATGGCGGCACTAGCTTCTCGGGTTTCACATCAAGATGGATAATGTCGCGACAAGTTACTTCGAGACACAGAAGAAGCTCTCGCCGAAGCAAGCAAGATGGCAAGATTTTATGACGAAATTCGACTATCTCCTGGAGTACAAGCCCGTCAAGACGAATGTCATTGTCGACGCCCTCAGCCGACGCGCGGAATTGGCGGCCATGAGCTCCTCTCAGGCCGACCTCATCGAGAGGATGAAGAAGGGATTGGAGTCGGATCACATGGCGAAGAACTTGTTCAAACAAGCGAAGGAGGGTAAGACACATCGCTTTTGGGTGGAAAATGAGCTGATCTTCACCAAGGAACGTCGATTCTACGTTCCTCTCTTTGACAATTTGCGGTGTACTATCATGCAAGAGGGCCATGACTCCAAGTGGGCGGGACATCCGGGCATCCGTCGCACTTTGGCACTCATCGAAGACAACTACTTCTGGCCAAGGATGGAGGACGACATTGAAGCTTTTGTGAAGACCTGCCTTGTTTGCCAACAAGACAAGAATATCAATCAAGCGCCTGGCGGACTTCTGGAACTTCTACCTATCCCAGAGCGTCCATGGAAAGATGCCTCCACGGACTTCATCACGAGTCTGCCCAAGTCTGAAGGGGCGGGTACCATCATGGTGGTCGTCGATCGATTCTCCAAGTATGCCATCTTCGTCGCCGGCTCCGCAAGTTGTCCTGCTACTGAAGCTGCGGAGTTATTCATGAAGCATGTAGTGAAGTATTGGGGCCTACCACAAAGCATCGTCAGCGATCGGGATGGGCGATTCGTTGGCAACTTCTGGAAGGAATTATTCAAGATGATGGGCTCCAACCTGCATTTCTCGACATCACTTCATCCTCAAACCGACGGCCAAACTGAGAGGGTGAATTGTATCCTGGAGATCTACTTGCGGCACTATGTGAGTGCCAATCAGAAGGACTGGGCGAAACTACTCGACATCGCGCAATTCTCCTACAACTTGTAACGAAGCGAGTCGACCAATCGGAGTCCCTTCGAGATAGTGATGCGGCAGCAACCTCTGACGCCTCAGGCCGTCGCCACTTCCTATGGTGGTAAAGTTCCCGCCGCTCACCGCATGGCGAGGGAATGGTATGAGCAGAACGACATGGCGAGAGCATATTTATACAAGGCATCGAAGCGTATGAAGAAGTGGGCGGACACTGCCCAACGGGACGTCAACTTTGAAATCGGAGACTTGGTCCTAGTGAAGTTGGTCCAACATCTTCGGCTAAGTGAGAAGAATTTGCACAAGGACCTCGTTAGGCGTTACGAGGGCCCTTTCAAGATTCTGAAGAAGGTAGGCAAGGTGGCCTACAAGTTGGAGCTCCCGTCCCAGATGCAGCAACACCCCGTCTTCCATGTCAGCCTGTTCAAGCCTTTTATTGAAGACATTGAAGATCCCGGGCGTGGGGTTTCAGACCGCGCTCCGCCGGCCATCCGTCAGCAGTTTACTGATCAAGTTGAAGAAGTACTCGCCGTCCGCACGAAGAATCGGAAGGAGTATCTTGTTCGATGGAGCGGAAGACCGGACGTCGACACAAGTTGGGAGACACGAAGACCTGTGGCAATTCAAGCAGAAGATTGAAGAATTACAAGCTGCAGCTCTAGGGACATCGCTGACTTGAGTGGGGGAGAATGTCCCGGGGGATTCTCCCCGGGGCACGTCGAGTTATCTTACCATATATTTTCCTTTTCAACCCACTTTTATACTTAGTTTATTTTCTAAGTGTGGTGGTGGCAGTTTTGTAATTTGTACTCCAGAAAAGTGCACCCCCGGAGATGGTCTTCCATACCACACGTCGCAAACCTACCACTCAAAACAGTGGTATAGTAGGGGAGACCCGCTAGTGCTCCCCCGAAGCATTGTAATCATTCATATTTACTCAACAAAGATTTCAAGCTTCCCTAAATTTAGCATCGTGCCTCAAGCGTGGGGTGGCAACCCACAAAAGAGCGTCCAAGCAATCGAGCGTTACGCCGAGGTGCCCGTTTGTTCACAAACGCCTCCACCGAAGAAGCGTCCGCTCGGGACCGTGCGTCTCAAAAGTTGTGGCATACAAAAAGTGGCATAAGCAAGCTTCCGCAAAGTGCTCAAAAGAGCTTGCTTAGGCGTTGGGCACGTCTAGGCGTCGCACGGGTCGATCGAGCGAAAAATGACCCCGTGACACGCCGAACTCAGCGGAGAGGAGGTCGACGAGGCCGGCGCCTCCCTTCAGCTTCCTCCGTCATGCCGATGAGGCCGCCCCTTCTATTTTTTATTTTAAAATATTATATTATTATTTTAATGTACACACATGAAGGAGAGAGTGAAAAAAATTAGATTGTGAAATAAGCATGGCTTTTAGAACCGAACCGGACCGACTGATCCGACCGGTTCAATCGCGAATCGGTTGTCGGTCCGGTCCGAATTTTTATATAAAATCAGTTTTGGCAAAAAATCGGTATGAACCGAAAAAACCAGTAAAATCGGGTTGAACCGGCCATTGTGGTTCAACCCAGTTTTTTTTATTAAAGAAGGAAACCAATGATATAAAATGGAAACTTTCAAATAGAATTTTGAAAGATAAAAAGGAAACAAAAAAAATCTGATGAAATGACGTCTAAAATCATGGAAGATTTGAAAAATAAATGGGAAAAAAGAAAAGCAAAATTGAATAATAAGAAAGTTATCTTTCATAATAATAATGATGATAATTAGCAATCTATTAGTCATCTTAATTTTGGGTAGCATTAACTTTTTGAAGCATAAGAGGAAATTTTAAAACTAAAACAATTCATCTCTAATTTTTTAAAAAAATATAAGAAATTAAATGAAAACATTATGCACAATGCAGGAATTTTATTTATCGCAAAAATTAGCTGTAAGAAATAATTAGGGAATTAGTATCATATAATTAATAAAACATAATGATAATATATTTGAGATTATGATTTTGAATAAGTCTTAATTTTTCATATATAATTAATGATATTTTCACATAACTTTATTATTACTAATGGTTTATTATTTATATAGTATATTATATTACTTATGAATTCTCTATTAAAATTTATTAGAAAATTTATTCTTTTAATATAATCCGATTCAATCCGGTTGAACCTGATCGAACCGATCGGACCGTGACCTAGTTAGCCATCCGATCCGATCCGGTTATGAAAACATTAAAAATAAGTTAATAATTGAAAGATAGTTTAGTTATAAAATGAAGGTGAAGGATGGAGTTAAAAAAACGTTAAAGTTGAAAAATATTTAGTGAAGTGGCATAAACATTTACAATTTCTATGGATGATTGCGATCAAATTGCTGAAATCAATTTCTAGTCATACATTCCAGATGCCGAGGGTCACAACGGCCAATTTCATTAAGCGCTCCCCGGGTCTCAAATGCCAAGACAGTCAACGTCCGATCTCAGCTACATGGAGTGGAGATCCATTATGTAGTTGAATTATGTAGTCCATTGTTAGAAATCGTGAGCTCCTCGATCATTCGCCGGAACACCCCTTGACCTGCCGGAAATGAAGAAGAGAAAGGCAAAAGAAGCAGTGGAAGCAAAGAGAAGAAAAAAAGAAAAAAACTACTTTCTATTCAAAATGAAAAAAAGGAACATTACAACCGTTCGGACACCAGATTACAAGACTTGAATCCTATTTATACTAATTACAAACCGTCGTATGGCTGCTACATAAGTTCACGACGGTGATAACTGCTGGAGATGAACTGTGTTGTGGATGAGGCATTGAGGTTGATGTTCGCCGACGTGCATTTCAATGCCCATCCCTCCAAGCGCATCCGGGCAGACCCAACAAAGTTAACTTTGACCCAATTCGGCGGGCGTGCCTTCCATCTGATCCAGAGGTGGAGCACGGCCGTATGTTTGATTATTTGCTGAACACAAGTATCAATCTTCTCCGTTTATATTTTTTTCGATTACAATACAATCTCCTTTTAGTTCAGTGCTAGGTTTTTAACTCCTTTTTTTATTACTTTTACTGGTTGAGAGAATCGCCGGAAGACTCGGGTTTATTGCGATTTATTTATTTATTGAGATTTACACTCATAGTATCGTTCCAGCTGACAGACGGAAAGGATGAGACTTGACAAAAGAAAATGAGTAAGGATGCGGTTGAGATAAAAGATAAGATTAGATTCAGACAATTAATGTAGCTATTCACCTAGTAAAATAGATCGTGGCAGCAGGCTAGAAATGGATAAAGCAAATGGCATTGCATGACTGTATTTCACACGGACCTCTAATGAGTATCTAATGCCTTGTCTATCGATGGTACTCAGCTTTACTCAAACGTGCACATATCTTAATTTTTCTTAGAATTATGTATACATTAAATCATATCTGACGGACTAGACGCGCGTGATAACGGAATGATCGATAAAGAAAAAGTACATATGTTATATGGCATTATGGCTATACCATCTATGCAAAACTTCTGTTATATGATATTATGGCTACAATTAAGATCAACTAGTTGCACACCGGCCGCTTAATTATTTCGAGAAAAAAAAAAGAACCAAGAAGCTCGTCACCCATCACCTGTAATATCTGCCCATGCTAACTTCGGAAATTTCAGGGTGCTGTAATCAGTAGTAATCCATCCTGAACGTTATTGACACTTGGAGGCCGAAGTTTTGCATCCCAAGAAATGCAGCTGACGCGAGCGAGCGAGAGAGAGAGAGGAGTCCCTGTCAGCAGAAGCCATGAATATTTACCTCATATAGTCATATTTGCCACCTTTCTGTTGCCAGAGAATTAATGGCGCCTCTCCCTTATCCTGTCGGTCGCACACTAACACTTTTACCACTTGACCAACACCTTCTCTCTTACATTTTTTTTTTCTCATTGTTCGATGAGAGAGACCACTTGACCAATCCTGCCGCTCATACGCCGAAAGAAAGATAACGGGCTTCTATTAAGCGCGCGTCCAAGGGTTTCATTACTATGGTATATACTATATATAAAGGTACGTAGGGTTTGCCATTTCCTTCATCAAGCATCTCCCCTCTCAAGATTCAAACATAAGCTAGAAAGAAGATGAGTAACCATTTAGTTTTAGCTTTGCTTGCCTGCGTCCTCACGCTTTCGCTTGCTCCATACTTTGCTCGGTCTCAGGTCCTCTTCCAGGTACATACATAACATGCACAAGCTTAGTAATATAGCAGATTTTCTTTTGGATGGTAATATGTAGCAGATGGTAGGGCATTGCATGTAGTTTACTTTTTTATCTTCTATTTGCGTGCATGTACTAAATAATGAGTTAAAAATATTGAAGGGTTTCAACTGGGACTCATGGAAGCAACCAGGTGGGTGGTATAATAACTTGAAGGCATTGGTCCCTGATATTGCCAACGCCGGAGTCACGCACGTCTGGCTACCTCCACCCTCGGCATCCGTTGCTGAACAAGGTCAATATGGAATCTGATGTTTCTTTGATCTCTTTCTTTAGCTTCAATCACTGTCGGACTATAACTACTACTAAGGAATGAGCATTTTTAAATTGTAGCAACCAGTAGTTAGCATACTAATTAAATTCATATGTCTTAAATACTGCAGTCATTAATCTTGTATAAACATTAACCACTTTAGACAATTTCACGAATGACCAACCATGAAATCATCTTCATGTATCCAAAAATACACGTTGATGTACCAGCGAGGCGAGAATCTTTTATCACTTACCGTAATAAATTATACGTACTCAAAATCTGAATGAATTACACATACTGCTCCATTTTCCAGCTGGTATATGCACCCAGCTGATATAAATTTTCAGTGAAGTTTCTTAATTCTTTTCTTTACAGGGTACATGCCGAGCAGGCTCTACGATCTTGATAGTTCCAAGTATGGCAACAAGGCCGAGCTGAAGGCCCTCATCGGCGCATTCCATGCCAAAGGAATCAAATGCGTCGCTGACATCGTCATCAACCACAGGTGCGCCGACTACAAGGACAACAGGGGTATCTACTGTATCTTCGAAGGTGGCACGCCCGACGGCCGCCTCGACTGGGGTCCCCATATGATTTGCAGTGACGACACTAAGTATTCTGACGGCACGGGCAACCGTGATTCCGGCGATGGCTTCGACGCAGCTCCTGATATCGACCACCTTAACACACAGGTCCAGCGAGAGCTCACAGAGTGGCTAAACTGGCTCAAGACTGACGTCGGCTTTGATGGGTGGAGGTTTGACTTCGCCAAGGGATACGCCGCGAGCGTGGCCAAGATCTACGTCGCCAACACCCAACCGGACTTCGTGGTCGGCGAGCTTTGGGATTCCCTGAGTTATGGCGGTGACGGGAAGCTGAACTACGACCAGGACGGCAACCGCCAAGAGCTGGTTAACTGGGTTAACGCCGTTGGTGGTCCGGCCACAGCCTTCGACTTCACTACAAAGGGAATCCTGCAGGCCGCTGTGGAAGGGGAGCTCTGGAGATTAAGGGACCCTCGCGGAAAGGCCACCGGAATGGTCGGGTGGTGGCCGGAGAAGGCGGTGACCTTCGTCGACAACCATGATACTGGCTCGTCTCAGAGATTGTGGCCTTTCCCTTCTGACAAGGTCATGCAAGGCTATGCTTACATCCTGACGCACCCTGGGATCCCCTCCATCGTAAGCAGATATATATATGGATAGATTTATAATTTGATACATCTGACATCTGGGACTTTACTGCAAAATGTGAAGTTGATCATCTGGCATCTATATTTGCTGAAATTTTAGTACTAAATTTGAATTTTTTTTCCAGTTCTACGACCATCTGTTCAACTGGGGATTGAAGGCGGAGATCACTACGCTGGCCGCGGTAAGGGCACGCAACGGCATTCATGCCGGCAGCACGCTGCGCGTCGTCGTGGCGGATGCTGATCTTTACGTGGCAGCCATTGACGAGAAAATTATGATGAAGATTGGGTCGAGATATAACGTCGGGGATTTCATACCTTCCAATTTTCACGTCGTAGCAACCGGCAGCGACTATTGTGTATGGGAGAAGCAGTGATCATGCCAAGGATGCTAATTACCTTGCACGGAGTGTGTCTGCTGATTATATTTGTAGTTTTCGCCTCATATTATTTCATCTCCATTAGTTTCGATTTGTATCGCATTTATGCTGCAGATAAAACTGCTCAATTGTATCGTTTAGACCTCATTCCCATAGTGGTGTACAAGTAACCTTGAACGAAGGACTACTACACATATTGTTGTACTAATAAATTAAAGATTGAATGGAAGACAGTAGGAAGCTATATTTTTATTTTTCTTGTAAATTGTCATGCCCCAATCAATTGGAGCATTTAGTAATCTTGAAAAGATTAATAAAGATAATTATGTGGTCTTCAAAATAAAAGGGTACCTACCCCCTACAACTTGATCGATCTTGGAAATATTAACTAAAGTTTTTTAGGCTAATGAGTGTTTTTTTCTCGTAGGACTAGACTTCTGGATAATTTAGGTATGCGTTACATTTTATATCTAGAATTAAATTTGTCAAAACCTATCATAACTTGTTACATCTCCAGAAAAAAAAACTGTCCCTCCTACCAATAATTCTTTTCTTTCCAAGGAAAAACCTAAAGAACTTTTGGTTTCTATATGGTTATTTTATTTCCTTGGGAATCTTGTGCATTTTAGTGAGGTATTTGATATACTAGCTGAATTTTCAGGAACAGAAGTTTTCATATTAATTGCACGGCCCCGTGCAGTGAATAAAAGTAAAGATAATGGATTTGTTAATAATATAAAAGAAATGGAAAGCTTAGCCCTTGAACGAGGAAAAATACATGGATTTCTGTCCACATTTGGAAATTGAACCCATCAATAAGCAATTTGTCCTGACGGCCCATCGATACAGTATCCATTACCATTTGCGTCATAATGTAGATTTATAAAAATCTTTCTTGCCTTAACGATTTAACTCTTCTTAAAAGAAAATTACTTTAAAATAAAAAAGATAAGAACTGACCTCTTAATCCGTAAGTGGAAGTTGAACCCCAGGTCAGCTCTTTATGATTTGTCTCTTTACTATGACAAATTGACAAGTATTAACAAAATGATTTCTATAACAACATGAATTAACCTTGTAATCTGAGAATCAGGATGACAATTAATATTTATGCAAGCCTCTAGCACATGATATGCATGCTGGCAGATGGGAATTAATTAAGAGCTTCCGTCCAAATAATTTTATCCAGCCGTCTTCTTCTTTGCCTGGTAACGGCTCTCCTTTATCCCTTTACATATATAGCCGCCAATTAGTAGACGAACTGCAACAATACTTGGCCGCTTTGAGACATCTCCACGCATCCTTCTGTTTGAATCCCTTTTGCTCTGCCTATATAAGGCACTGCCAGTCCAGCTTATTCTTCTCTTGAAGGACAAGAAGTGAAAGAATATATTTGTGGCAGCAGGAGAAATGAGGACGCATCTGCTTCCACGGCTATTTCTAACGCTCCTACTTGTGATCTCTTGCCACCCTACCTTATCTCCTTCACAAATCCTCTTCCAGGTAGACTCTAGAACACTTCGTGCTCTGCTTAATCTATCTAGTCTCTTTTCTGGTTTGTTGATCAAACCAGGCGTACTGGTCCGTCTCTCTTGCATGCAGACTTTTGATTGTTGCACGCAATTTTCTGATGGTTAACATTTCTTCCTTAAAGAGATGTGTCCGAACTATCTCAGAGTTTTGTGTTTTAGTTCTTGCGCTTCATGTATAACGAGTAAATCTACTGCAGGCCTTTAATTGGGAGTCATGGAGGCAAGAAGGAGGGTGGTACAACTATTTGATGGGTCAAGTGCAAGACATAGCCGGCGCTGGAGTTACTCATGTTTGGCTCCCTCCACCTTCGCATTCCGTGACGGAGCAAGGTTGGTTAATTAAAATTACTGGACCAAAAATAAACACACACATATATACTATTCATATGGTGGTCATCTTGTGTTCAAAGAAAATGAATAACTATGAGCGTGGAGCCAAACTCGCGCAAGTCCACAAATTGGGCTATGTAACGCCTAAAAGTAGCTGAATTGCTTTGATATTACTTGATAAGTACTTTTTGAGTCTCACAAGAGTTGCACCTGTTCGTGCAAAGCTAAATATAAGCTGACAATTTAGCTGCCTTTTGGTATTATATGCATTAGTTTATGGTTTTGGTTCACCCAACATTTCCTTTGTTAGGTATAGCACACATCACGCATATAATTCCAGGCTTTAGTTACTTTTATTTTTCTAAAATAAGTTTGCCTCAGAATTTGCGAATTATATATATATATATATATATATATATATAATATAATATAAAGTAATCTTTATAGAGCATGCATATATACATAATTTTCTTTATTTAGACATATCAAAATTAAATCGCAACATGGCTCAAAAAAGAGGAAAAAATGGGGAAAGACAGTAGAGTCAGAGAGCAACTAAGAAATAAGTCATGGAACGATCTCCTAAGTTTTATTTTCACAGGTTACTTGCCAGGGAGACTGTATGACTTGAACGCATCAAGATACGGAGGCGAGGACGAGCTAGAAGCGCTCATCGATCTCTTCCAAGGGAAGCACATCCATTGCCTCGCCGACGTCGTCATCAACCACCGCACTGCCGACCACAAGGACGCAAGGGGAATCTACAGCATCTTCGAAGGCGGCACGCCGGACGGTCGCCTCGACTGGGGCCCCAAGATGATCTGCAGGGGCGACATATACTCCGATAACACCGGCAACCCCGACACCGGCGACGACTTCCCGGCGGCCCCCGACATCGACCACCTCAACCCCAGAGTCCAACGGGAGCTCGCGGACTGGATGAATTGGCTCAAGAACGACATTGGCTTCAACGGCTGGCGGCTCGACTTCTCCAAGGGCTACTCGGCGAGCATCGCCGGGCTCTACGTGAACCGCACCAGGCCTTCCTTCGTCGTCGGCGAGTACTGGAGCCCGTTAGCCTACGGCGCCGATCAGAAGCCGAAGTACGAACAGAACCAGCATAGGCAGGAGCTGGTCAATTGGGTTCGGGCGGCCGGAGGGCCAGCCACAGCGTTCGACTTCACCACCAAAGGTATCTTGCAGGCAGCTGTGCAAGGGGAGCTGTGGAGGCTGAAGGATCGGGGCGGGAGGCCGCCGGGGATGATTGGGTTGTTGCCGGAGAAGGCGGTCACGTTCATCGACAACCACGACACTGGTTCAACCCAGAACCTGTGGCCTTTCCCAGCCAACAACGTTATGGAGGGCTATGCATACATTCTAACTCATCCAGGGATCCCATGCATCGTACATAACTACATTTGCACTATATATCTATTTGGATTCTTCAATGCACTTTGATATATACCAAATAAGGAAGAGAATTTTGTTGTTGCATGCAGTTCTATGATCATCTGATGGATTGCAAATACAAGCAGCAGATCAAGACATTGGCGGCGATCAGGAAACGAAACAGGATACATCCGAGGAGCAGGGTTCACATTCTTGTTGCAGAAGATGATCTGTACCTGGCAATGATCGATGGCAAAGTTATAGCAAAGATAGGAGCAAGATACCACGTCGCACGCCATCTTATCCCCAGAGGATTCCATGTCGCGGCCTCCGGTGCTCAGTACAGTGTGTGGGAAAGGAGGTCATCAGAATAAATTGGTAGTATCGTACAGAAAAAGAAGAGAGAAAAATTTTGTTAGAAGTTTATCTTTTTATGATACCATTACTATTTGTGGTCTATGAATGTAGCGGAGATAGCCATGCATGGAATGGAAGAAAGGTTTGAAATAATGTTGCCTTGTATTACGGTACTGCCTATTTCCCTTCTCATTTTTTATGACTTTGGTATCGCCCTCTAGTGAAGTTAATAACTTCCATGATTCCATCTCTTCATTTACGCATCTCAATCGTCGGAAAAATAAAAAATAATAGTATAATTTCTACACATTACAGTTTTAGTCTAGACTTCAACGTTTTTTGTATACACTGCATCTTCTAATAAAAGGTTTTGAGAGAAAATAATTTATGATGAGAGAGAAAAAGCATTCTCATTTCTATGACTTTGATATTGCCCTCTGGTGAAATTATTAATTTCCGTCACTTCATTTACCCTTGTTGACTGGAAAATAAAAAGAATAGTATTCTACCCATTACAGTGTTAGCTAATATAGATTACGGTATTAGTTATCCTCGTATAAAATAGAACTGATAATAATCAATTTCCTCTTTTGGCTTTCGGACTTTAAAGGTTTATGTATACACTGCATCTTTTTTGATAGAAGGCTTTGAGAGAAAATAATTTATGAGGAAAATAGTTTGAGAGAAAAAGCATTCCGAATGGAATAAACCTAAAAAGATAGTGCAACCATACAAAAATATGGTTAACTTTCTTTTTCAAATTGCTTAAGGTGGGATGACATTTTGAATCGACAAAAGTGAAAAATATCGTGTTATTTTTACGTCCATTAGGGAGCTTGTCAATGATATCGTCAATATTATGTTACATGTGGTGTGATTTAGATTTTTCTAAATATGGACTTTTTTCTGTAGTGTGATAGGTGACTTAATGTGAATCTTTTCAATCATCATTCTTTTCTAAAATATCATATTTAAAATTTATAGAAATCACAAACTTCTCTTAATAATAATGTGTTTGTATCATAATTATTTTAAAATTTGTCAACCATGTTTATTACATAAGTCAAAATAAGTCTTTTACCTAATATTTCATCTTTAAAGTTCCCTCCTTTAGTACCAATTTTTTAAAAGTTTTTTCAATTACAAGTGATGCATATAGTGTAATGTTATTCTGTGCTCTAAATTTTGGCAGCATTTTATTTAGATATTATTTCTAACTCAAATTTAATATTCTTAAGTTTTTAACTTAATCATTTAAACTTTAGGAACATATCTCATTCTAATCACGTCTTCCATTTCGAATCATTTATCCAACTTCTCTTTTATCTCATAAAGCTCTATCATTTTGGATGAGCAAAATGTTATGTACATACACTAACATTATCACACACCTGCTCTTATTATTCTAATTCATACACAACAATGTAATTTGCTTACATCCAAATCAAATTTGATAAACGTCGCATGACATTTTAACATCATTGGCAATGCTATTTTTTATTGTGACTTTTCTTGTGCGTACATTGTATTCTCCAATTTTTTCACTTGAAAAATATTAAATCATTGCATATGGGTTCACTCATTTTTTAATTGAATTGAAAGTTAATTTAATTGAAATAACTCCAAAGTGCTCATATGAGCATATTGATAAGATCATCCTCATTGACGTAAACTTAGATTCCGAGGAATACATTGCATAAAATAAAAATTTACTACCTAAGTATCTTTATCTTGGGGATAACTTTTCATTTCGTTATTCAATGATTTGACTTAGAAGTTATAACTTTCTTATACATATTTTTGCATTTAGATTCTTCTTCCCATTTAATATTTTATCATTACATAATTCTATGCAATCTAATATTTTACATTTTTAATTCCACACACTCTATATTATAATACATGGCACACTTTCAAATACAAGATATTTTTATGAAATAATCTAATAACTTGCTAGATAATTTCAGGGTTCTCTTATGGATTTTGTTGGATCTTCTTCCTAAGTCAAACAAGTTTAACTTTATGAGGCATGTAAATAATTTGCACCAATATATTATAATCATAATAATGTTCATGATTAATGAATACAAGTAAGAATATAAAATGGTCCAATGCATGATTTTTTATTTTTAATAAAGTGATTGTTTTTTTTTTCTTTGGCATGTAATTATAGTGAGACAATAACCTCTTTTTTAACTGTCAAATGTTGTCCAATTCAATTTTGGGTTTTGAGTTTTCAAAAGTAACTCACTTCTTTTATGCCTCATGATTTCTATTTTTTTCTAAGTCTTGCATGAGCCAAAGAAAGAGAGAATTCCTATACGAAGAAACCTCTCCGTCTTTCTATCATTTTGTATTCATTTTTAATAACCATATTGTTCTTTTTATCGATCAAAGTCATATTCTAATAATGTTGATAAAGTGATCAGTGAAATGATTGACGAACATTAGAGGAAACCAATTTTAATAATAAAATTTAATAAAAGTGCAAAATAAATTTATTACTTAATGATACAAATCGATATGAAGATATAGTTAGAATTATTTATAAGTTCACGAAACTATTTTGGTTAGAGCATAATAACAAATCTACTTATTATTTTTCAAAATAACTTAACTTTATTTAACAAAAGTATTCTATCATGAAACATCATACAATGATGACAAATGTTATCTAATAAAAAATTAATATTTAAATTTATATTAATTATAATATATAGCATGTATCGTAATGTATATAGACATAAATTAATAATAATAATTATATATATGGGATTAATATACCTCTAGAGCATCTTTCGCTCTCAAGAAATGTTGAGCGCATTTCAACCGTTCATCTAATGATTAACGGATCTCATCACGAGTGAATAAATCTCATATTTAAAAATATCATTTATGTCAAAATTAGTGAATCAACGATTAAGATATGCTCAGCATCCCTTCAGACCAAAAGGTGCTCAAGAGGTAAATTAAATAGTACTCTAATTATGCTATGTCATATTGTAATCACTCTCTCTATATAGATGTATCCTAATGCTGTCCTAAGTGCTCTATTCTATATAGGCTTTAGTTAGTAGTGACATATATCAATGAATCTAAAAAATAAATATTAAGGGTAAATTTAATTTTATTAGATGTAAGATTATTTATTTGATTTAATAAGTAAATATAAAATTATTTAAGAAAAATATTAGTTAATAAGTTTTTTTACTTGGAAATAAACGAATATTAAACTTGAATAAATTAGTTGGACTAAAAGCAAATATGGCACTCATTTTTTTAAAAATAAAAGTATATTATTTTTTAAATTGTTTGATTACATAATAATACCATATTATTTTTAAAAAAAATTATACAATACGTTTTGTTTACCTAAAATTAAAAGAATATTAAAACTAAAGTGAACTTAACTTGAATAAATGTAAAATGCATACCTAAATGCTATATATATATTCTATCTCTTAAATTTTTTGTTTTCATTTTTGTCGAGGGAAAAAAATCTAAGTATATCCAAGAAAAGTTCGAGGGACCCCGCTGTTGCTGATGCAGCGAAGCAGCTGGCAGTGAGCTGGCTCGCTGACAGTGCCCAACTCCGCCCTATTGGATGGCGACGCGGGGTTATATGAGCGATTGCTTGCGTCATCCGTTATCGTGAGGGGGATACAGCTGGCAATTCCTCCCTCACACGTTTCAAATGTTTATCAGCTTTATAAAATTCTTAGAAATTTGTTTTAGGTAAAATAAATCGGCTCACATGATTTTTTTTTCCCCTTACAGAATATGCTTGAGAGTTGATAGCTAAATAGTTAAAACGAACCGAAAAATTCACAATAAAATAATACATCGTTTTGAAATAACAATTTCCTGTAGAAAGAAAACTAACCTCTTAACGGAGATAAACAAGCTTCGTCCCTTTTAACAAGGAATGTTTGTTTAATAAAATTATAGCATTTAATTTATAAGAGAAGTAATGCCATTCAGATATTTTCTTTAGGTGTATATATTTCTCATCGTTTATACACAAATTATAAGTGTAAAAAATATGCTGACATTATTTTTTTTATCCAAACGGTCGATACATACATCGATATTTTGTTAAATATAAATGTGTTTTTTAGGGATTATATATAATCGAGCTCACTATTTTCCCTTTTTAGCTCTCCGAGAATATATATAATATATATATTTATATGAAAAAATTTAGATATTCCCTATTTCACCTTGTTTCCTATCGTCTCATCTTCATCCAACTGTAATAAACTATTTGAGAGATTCAATCATGAATCATTAAATGAAAATATGATGATGTAAAAAATAAAGAACAAAATGAGATACGAAACATCAGAATTGAAATCATTTATATTAAATATTTTTCGATTTATTTTTTAAAAAAATAATAGCACATATAATTAACACATTTGGCCACATGTTATTGTTATAATTACGAATGCGTACAAATCTGATTAATTAATGTAAAAGTAAAACAGACTATACCTTGTCGCAATTTCAGATATGCTGACATTAATTTTTTTTTTCTCTCGACTTCAAAGTTCAAAAGGATTCTAATGTTTAATACAAAGAAATATAAATCAGAAAAATAAAATAACACATAACTAATTACAAAAAATAATGATAAGTGAATTAAAAATCAAATTGAGCATGGGGTCACCTGTTAGCTTCAATTATTTTCAGAATCTATGCCGGCTAGGCATTTAAAGTTCAAATCTATTTATCATTAAATAGATTGGAACCATATGAAACGGAGGAAGATAATATTAATTAATGTGATGGACGTTGACGCCCGTGTTCGACGTCAATTATTGAACGAGAGTACGACTGACAGAGAGAATGTTGGGGACTGACGGCGAGTTATGTAAGTAACTTTGTCTTCTGCTCGATCCTCCAACTCCAAAGGCCCGGGGGAGGAACCAAAACCAAGGAAAGCTGTCATTGTCCGACATGTGTTCCCAGTCTTTTTAACATTGTGTGCACCAAGGACCGGCCCAAACATTTAATTTATATTTTATTATGTTATAAGAGTTTAAGTAGCATTCGACAATTTTTGTACAACCAACAAATTAGAGCCTGTTAAATAATAATTGTAGGATTTAGATTCGACCTTTAATATCAATTTGTTAGATTTCATCTCAAACATGTGTGGATTAAGATTTTAGATAGATTACGTTCACCTAATTGCGGACCTGCGCTAGGCCATACATCGGGGACCCGGTGACAAGAAAAAAGTCCTTTTTTATGTTTGAGGGTTTGACTTCGTGCGTTAAATAAACTATTTAATAAACTAATTTTAATCATAGTCATAAGTATAATATTTTAAAAAAAATATTAGAGTAATTTTATTAACTAATATAGAGGATACAGATTAAAACAATATATGCTTAGATTTTGTTATAAGTAAGTTTAAATGTCTTATAATTGTTATTTTTTATTTTCCCTAAATTTTACGCTTTTTTACCTAGTTTTAATAATTATTATATAATGCTAAGTAAATAGTGTAATTATAAGTTAATTTTTTATGAATATGTAAACGGTAACAAAAAATTTAAACATTTTTATTTAATATATATTATTGATAATTAAATAATCTGTTATCTTATTTTTTATGTCATTTGTGTGAAACAAAATTATTCAATCATTTTAAACATATATTTATCAAGCGTCCAATTGAAGCTCTAAATATTAGATCACTATCTGCTAATTAATTCATTGTCTCTATTGAATTGTTAAAATTTTCAAGCGGAGTGGATCGTTACATCCTCCAATGGTGCATATTTTGTTCCCCTTATAAATATTTGTATATCGTGTTAAGAATGTTACTTGAGAATAATAATAATAATAATTTTTAATAATTATAATAAATTATATTCTATACCTTCTAATTTCACAGGACAAAGAAAAAAAAAACAACGTATTAAATTGTCAATCGATTTAGAATTCTCTTAAATTGTAGTAAAATAAAAGAAATTTCAAATTCAAATTAATCTCATCCGTCCAAAACCAAAAGACAAGCCCTTTTTTTTTAAATTGACACTAATTAAAATCATTTTTTAGTTTGAACCAAAAAAAGAAAAACACAAAAGATAAAAGTCAACCCACCAACTTGCCCACCAACTTGATCTCATCCGATTTCCTCAACCACGCATTTAGCGTCATTGCTTTACTCTAAAAACACATTTAACACGTGAAAAATGCCTGCAAGCAAGAAAACCCATCGGTGTTCTTTTTACTGCTACGCAAAGATTCCGCCCCCCGTGCCAACAACAAAAAGCGTATCGATTCCGTGTCCCTCCTCACACGTGTCACTTCCACGTCTGCCTTCGCAAACCGATCGAGTCGTATATATAAAGCACGCGCCAAGAACTGCCAGCCGCCAAGTACACTCCACTGATCAGCTCAAGAGCGCCTTCAAAATTCAAATCGTTGCAAAGCAGCGGCGGCGGCGACTCCCCATGACCATATCGCTCGAATATGCGGCCAAGGACACGCCGCCGGTGCAGCGCGTCCCTTCCTTCCGTCCCTGCCGCATCTCGCCAGAGCAGGAGAACGACATCATCGTCTCCGCTCTCGTCCACGTCCTCTCCGGCCGCACGACCGTGCCCCTCGACTTGCCACGATTCGACGCCACCTGCCGCGTCTGCGGCATTGCCGGATGCTTGGGCTGCGACTTCTTCGGCGCCGAGGCGACGCTCGCCGACGGTGATGCCGCCGACTCCGCCGCGACGCCCGAGAACGGCGGGAAGATGAAGAGGAGGAGGAAGAAGAACAAGTACCGCGGCGTGCGGCAGCGGCCGTGGGGGAAGTGGGCGGCGGAGATCCGCGATCCCAGGCGCGCGGTGCGCAAGTGGCTCGGCACGTTCGACACGGCGGAGGAGGCCGCGCGCGCCTACGACCTCGCGGCCATCGAGTTCCGCGGCGCGCGGGCCAAGCTCAATTTCCCCTTCCCCGACCAGTCGCAGCCGGCGGCGGCCGATGACAGCCACTCCAACACGACGTCTCCGTCTGGACAGTCTCCGGTTCAGCAGCAGCAGCCGCAGCAGGAACAGCAGCAAGTGGTCCACAGAGCGCCGGAGCAGGGGTACGAAGTGATGGGAGTTTGGGATGAGCTGCAGGACTTGGTGACACTGGACGATGCGGAATTCTGGAACTCGATTTGCAACATTTAGTTCGAAGCTTCAGCAGTCAAACAAGAAAAGTCATGCTGGCTAAGAATTTTAGATTGGTCTGCACAAACTTTGCGTTTAAAACTTTAAATTGCCAAATCCAGAATGTGTTTTTTGTTTTTTTCTGGAAAGAAATGGATTGAAATCATTAATTCTTTTTTTCCCATTTAAATGTACATGGATAGATAGAAGAACTGATCAGCAAGAAGAAAAGAAAATTAGCATAAAAAGAATATTTTGCCGTTTCATGTTCGTGTTTAGAACGAGTGTCAAATTGTTTGACTCGTGTCATTCCGTGCTATGCAGCAAGGTTGCCGGATCCATTGAGGAAAGGCGTAGGACCGTGGCTGGGCGTGTGGGGCCCCAAAGCAACTGATATTTTATTTGTATGGTCTCAAAATTTAAATGGGTGGTTAGTTTAGTCCAATCCCATGGAGCCATAATAATAATAATAATAATAATAATAATAATACGCTCGAGAACGTGTGCATTTAAGTAGTGGTTGACAGTGCACAACAATGGAGCCACCCATGTCACGCTCGAGTTTGTTTGACAAAGACTTGAGACTTGAGAGCGCATCTCGTCTCGTCTCGTCGTTCCTTTGCCACATCTGATTCTGGAAACAGTGAACACAGAAACGCGCCTATGGTTTTCGTTATTACTGGTGACGGTTTCCATAAAAAGGTCGAACAAGTGCCCCCCACTGGACAGATACTTTGGTGGACCCATTCCTTCTTAAAAAAAATTATTTATGTAGCAAAATTTATAAGTTAGGTAAAATAATTTATAAGTGTTTCCTATTCGCTAGCTAAAGAAAAAAAATTGATAAACACTTTATTAAACGAGAAAAAATGATCAATTTAATAGTGAATGTACTATTTTATGCTTAAAATATACATAATTTTTCTTCACATATTTTTTATATTATAATATTAAAGACTTTTTATTATTTGATTAAAATAATAATTTATAAATTTTCTATTACTAAATGTGTAACTACTTATTTTTAAAATTAACTTCAATCATTAAATTATTTATTAGCATTTTAATTTATCAATTATTTTATATGAGCTAAGTTACACGAATCCTAAGTGTTAATCGAAGGAGGAGGAGGAGAAGGGTCTGTAAAACGTGGTAAAAGTTTCAGCAAAAAATTAATTGATTCATGAATGGATGCCATTATTCTACCACACTATTTCATCAAATTTATGTGAAGTGATTAGGTTCTTGATTCCAAATTTAGGGTCACGAATGAAACATAATCCAGTCAAGATGTTAATTTGAAATTGTGGTCAACAGGTAAAATATAAAGGTGGAACCGTGGATGTGCTTCGTGATTTTTCCCATAAAAAAATTATTTATAAATGTTGAGTGATCTTTTAAAGCATAAAAATCATCCTATATTTTTCAAAGGTAAAAATTCTCTTAATTTTGTCGGTTAGACTCAAACTAAATATTAATATTTCTATAAAATACTAATATTAAATTAATCACATTAAATATTTTAAACTATTAAATCAATAACTTTTTTAATTATATCAAAATAATATATTACTAATAACATATGCCCAGTTTGTTGTGAAAAAGATTAAAAGAGAAATTACAAAGAACTAGAGAGATTTATTTTTAAATGGGCTACAATCTTGAGCAACAACAATACTACATATAGACTACTCCCAAGTTTTCCGTAGGGAGTCACCATGGTTCCCCTTAGTATCATCCTCCGCCTCCTAAACAGATGCACAGTCAAATCCTAGATGAAGTACAGATATCAGATATGAAATACAATTTTCGAGATTTAAGCCGAGGTGTTCTTGAAATTAAATGTATCACATCTCACATTTTTTAAATTCTTCGTGTGACAAACAAAGTCATACACTATCGAAAATTTTGCATGGTCACGATGTGACACCTCTCCAATAGTTCTCTCAGCTTGTGGCACCTTGTGCCAACCATGTGTTTATCTTGTGCGTCCATGCGCTATCTTGTGCTGCTCTGCTCTACTCATGGCATCCGCAACAAATTTGAAGAGTCCTTAACATCCTGACTCACACATCTTTTTTTCTTTTTAAAGGAAAGGTTCATATTGATTAGCCAATATGCTCATAGTGTCACTACACAATATGTGGACAAAATTATTGTGTACAAAATTCGGAACAGAATTGATCAGTAATCGATCTTCTACCAAAAGATATTAAGAATCGATCTTTGAGTCTGTCATATATATGCCTACATGTGAAATGAGAGAACATTGAAATACAAGTCCTAATATAATTAATAATGCTCTTAATATGCCAGTTGGTGATATCCACCGTAAGTCAGTCGAGAATCATGCTCCAAAAAAAAAAATAGCTTTGATGCCACGATGATGACATTGCAGCAATCCGCAACACATAGCCCAAACTTTCACCTCCAACGTTGAATGAAAACGTTCATAAGTGGCCCCTGCAAATATAAATTAAATGATCTCACAATGTAGCATGCTCCTACACCCAGTGATGGTATGATGCCACCCTCGCCCCCACACCCGCTCACCCATCCTCGCCCCCGCCCTGGCCCTACCCCGAATCCCTGATAAAGGGGCAATTTAATTTCCCACCCAATTCCCTACGGATCCCTAAGGCTCTATGGGCATCATATTCCTCAATTTTTAAATTTAAAAATATTTAAAAACTTCAAAATATTACATAATATATAATTCTAAAATTACAGAAACAATATTTTTATTAAACAAAAAATTATCTTTTTGAAAAATACAATAATTCTGTTTTACGTTTGTGCAAAAAAGAAATGAAAATTTACAACAAATACAACAACCATCATTTGAAAAAAAGAATAATATAAAAAACAATTTGGGAGACTATTATTATTATTATCTTTTTCTTTGAGATTATTATTATTTTGAATCCATCTTGAGACCAAACTCAAAAGATAAGAAAAATGCAAGCATCCAATTTCAATTCTTATTTTATTTTTCAACTCTTATTATTTTGTTTGGTCGGATTGACGTTCTTTAATTATGACCCAATCCATTATCCGCTCTGCACCACACTGGAATTATAATAAATCGATTTGGGCTACAATATCGGGCCAAACAAAAAGGCAAGCAACAGCCTTTCTTCTTAATCTAAGGCCCAATCTATTTTTAACTCGGGCTTTGTAATGGGCCTCGTTCCATTCAATTGCCTGGCACACCCGTCGGTCTTACTCTTATCTCGTGAACAAACTCGGGCACTCATCAGCCGCATGCCGTTCGACTCCTCTGACTTGTAGTTTGGATTGGACTCTGGTTGTGTCTGAGGCTGTGCAGCGTCCTCCGGAGTCCCGAACAGTCATGGCAATGCGCATGTCTGCCGCTGCAGCAACCATGGCCGGAGTCCACACGGAGGCCTCGTCCCCTCTGGCCTTCGCCAACCCTTGCTTCTGCTTCCCCGCGTCCCCCGTTTCCGCAGGCGCGAGCAGGAGAAGCACGCTCTTGACCACCGGCTCTTCTTCCGGATCCCTGCGTCCGTCCGGGAGCGTCCTCGCCCGCGCCCAGCCTCAGCGCGCCACATGGCTCCCGGGTCTCGACCCGCCGGCCCACCTCGACGGCACGTCCGTCCGTCGAACTCCTTTTCTGTGTTTCCTTCATCTTTTGTTGATGCTGTTGGGCCTGATGAAGTGACCAGTTTCGAATGATGGCTGTTAACGGTTGTAGGCTTGCTGGGGACTTCGGATTCGATCCCCTGGGGCTGGGCGAGGACCGGGAGAGCCTGAAGTGGTACGTCCAGGCGGAGCTCGTGCACTGCCGCTTCGCCATGGCCGGAGTCGCCGGCATTCTGTTCACAGACGTAATGCACTCTTTTCACCCACCTTGCCACAATTTCTCCATGCAATTGTACATGACTCTATCCATTCGAACTATAAATGGGATCATATGAATTTGTCTGGCTTGTTTAATTATGCCTGCAAACTCGAGTGTACCTAGCCAGATTGATGTCAGGTTCCAAAGAGGAAAGTTAAATCGTTTAGAGCAAGAAAGAACACTCTTATCAGTAACAGATGTTACTGCAACTTTTAAGTTAGAAAACGCGAAGCTTTTGATGCACCGGTGCTGATGATTTTTATGCTATTTCTAGCTGCTTCGTGTAACTGGAATCCGCGACTTACCACTATGGTACGAGGCAGGTGCTGTGAAGTTTGACTTCGCCAGTACAGAGGCACTCTTCATTGTTCAGCTTCTCTTGATGGGGTATATGTTTTTCTTTTTCTTGTTATTGATCATAAGACAGGCACTGAATGGCCTAGCGTGTGGTTCACTTCAGTGGTTCTTAGGGAGCATGCAATCTGCAAGGCCTAATGTTTCTGCTGATTATTGACGTTTCACTTTGTAGATTCGTGGAAACCAAACGTTACATGGACTTCATTGAGCCAGGATCCCAAGCAAAAGAAGGCACCTTTTTTGGGTTGGAAGCTTCATTGGAAGGTCTACAACCAGGGTGAGTTAACTATTCACTATTCAGTTGAAGTAAAAAAATGAACTAGAAAAAAGACCATCGCTGGGCCATCTATTACTGCTGATCACCGTCAACTTTAAAAGTATATTATCAGATCATCATACTTTCTGAGCATTATATGCATTATATCACCACATGATTTACAGATATCCAGGTGGACCGCTATTCAATCCTCTTGGTCTTGCCAAAGATATTGAGAACGCTGGGGAACTGAAGCTGAAAGAAATCAAGAACGGTACGTTCGTGGATGTGCTTTTAGTTTCTAATCCACTCAATAAAGATGCTTGATTATGAACCAAAATTACTGTCACAGGAAGGCTAGCTATGGTAGCCATGCTTGGCTTCATTGTTCAAGCAAATGTCACTCATGTAGGTCCCGTAGACAACCTTATAACACATCTCTCAGATCCATTTAACCAGACCATTATTCAGACAGTGTTTGGATCTGCTTCATGAGAGCAAGTCTAAAAATCCTCATGCACGGGTGTCCCAAGATGCAAGCTTGTCGAGTGCAGATGAGATTACACTGCTGCAAATGCTTCATTGCGTCTCTTTAAGTTTCTTTGTAAAGAGAAAAGATTCATCCTCACAAAAAGGATTATAACAGTAATACAGTATTCCATATCCTGCTTAAGCTCTGTTGAGAATGTAATTTTCTCTATCCTTTTACTATAATGATTTTTTGGAGTAACACTTTATTTCAATTGTGTATATGAGTATATCTGCTCTATATTATGATAAATATTTAATTGTTCGCCCCTCCAAAAAAATTATTGTTTCTCTGGAAGTGTCATTTCTTTAATTGTGTTATGCCTCAAAGGCTCAAACAGTTGATCAACTTTCCTGAGTTTTAATCCTTATGTTGCTAATTCTGAAATGCGATTATTTAAGTTTTTATTCTAATGGCAACACGGACAATTAGTCAATTACCATTTCTGAACTCTGCAATCCTTGGGCATCACAATCATCCTGAATCATGGTGCTTGTGTTGGCTTTCAAACTATTCCTCAAGGACACTGAGGAAGCTAAATAGTATATTATGTTAGCATATGTTAGATGGTTAGCTTGTCATTGTACTGGATGGGCAGAAAGTTTCACATGAAACAATGGCAGGGCTTCCAGCTTCTCTTATTCTGCAATTGAGCATCCCTTAGACGAACATTGAGTTTTTTTTTTTTTTTTTTTGCTTTAAAGTTTTTGTTTTCCTTTCTCCATTATACCGAGAAGGTGTTGATATGAAACGACATGGCTTTCGATTTCCTCTACTTTACATAACAAGACATTAAACTAACCATTGTAACTGAAGCTGACATTTTGGAGTATTTATGTCAGCTTTAGACAGGTAATAGACTAATTATTTCATTCAAATTAATTGGGCATAATATTCATCTGGCGGAAAATGCATCAGCAATTTTTTTATTCAGGTGGAATGCATCTCCTGTTTTACTTTTCTTCACTTGGCCCTTTTGCAAATAATATTAGAAATGCATCAATAAGAGAATAATCAAGGTGTTTATTTCGTTATAATCTTGTGATAGACAAAGTTTCGTCATCAAGTTTAGTTGGTGTCACAAAAGATTTAGAAGCTATAATATATCTTTCACTATATAAATGTTGATCTCGTCTCCCCAACAGAGTAAACTCTTGAAGTAAACATTCTACAATTTGCAGTTTTGAATAAGATTTTGGAAATTGTAAATTAAACTTGTGAATTCTGAAATAAATTGGCTGGTCAGAAAAATATGTCCGTTTCTTTTTTTTTCTTTTAGGGAAAAAATAGTCTTTAAGAAGATTTTTTCTCTATAGGGTCAATCCATCCACAAGGCATCGTTACCTCACGTTGGAATCCGACAAGTATCAAGTACAACGTTTAGCCTTCTCTTGCCCACAAGTATGGATATCAAACGTAAAGAATTCAGCCCATTTTGTTTTTGTCCTCATAATACTGATACAGTTTCTTTTTTATTCATCTGGTCTTTAATGTAATAAATCCTCTTACAACATGAAAATATGAGGGGAGAGAGAGAGAGAGAGAGAGACAGTGAGGAAAAAAAAAAACAAAAGACGAGTTACCTCAGAAGTATTAATCTGATCAGATCTGAACCCGAAATAGGAGTTCTGTTAATGAAATCAATGGTTCACATACACAAAACTACAAGTAAACACAAAGGATAAAAAATTGATGGCCCACAGGGAGAGGAGAATGTTTGGAAGGGACGAACCAATCCAAATATTAAGGGGGTTCCACCATTTTCTCACGTGATTTCCGCTCCTCTGCATTCCAAACCGTCGACTGTTCTCCTCCTTGCCTCCTAAACAACTCCTGAAACAGGAACAACACAAGAAGAAGAACAAGAGTAGAGAAGGGAAAAGAAAGGAAAGAAAAGAAAAGAAAAAGGTGGAGCTCCTGTAAGTTGTTTCTAATTGCTCGGAGTTATCCATTTCCTTTCAATAATGTCTGCTCTTAGAAGTCTTCGAGTCTGCAGCATTCTCTTCCCACGTTGAAGTTTCAGTCTCTTGTATAAGGCGAGGAGATCGATGCCTGTGACCTTTTTCATTTCTTTCTACGTTATTTTGCCGAAGCATTTTGTGCAACTATGTGTTGGTTATGAACATGCATGCATGCTGTAGGAGACAGCAAATATTATCTTGCGTGCTGAGTTGTGCTGCCTTTTCCGGATTTGATCTAATTTGTTGGTGCCTCCTGAATTTTATTTTCTTGTGTTGCTTCGTGAAATGTAAGATTCTTGCAATTAACCTATTCTATGATTTTATTCTAGCAATTATATCTCAAACGCAAGTGCTAGATTGGCCTCTGCAATCGTATGATGCATATACACTACATTTCTTTCCTCTGACACATTGGTCAACCATATCTTTAACGAGCAATTAGCATCTTAAATACAAGAAGTTTGCTCCTCTTTATCCATCGTTACTGTCCTATTTGAATTCTGGATTGTTAATAATCTTTCGCTTTCAGTGTCAGAAGGTTCAGCAGACGCAGAGGAGTTCCCATGATATGGAGAAAGCAAGTGAAGATCCTTCAAGTCTACCATCTACATCTTCTCCAGTCATTGACAATAAAGACGAATCTGATCGCCACCGCCATCATGATGGAGCGACGATACTTCCTGAGAGCCCAATGCAAGAAGAGGCAGAATCTGGTTCATCTGAGTTGTTTATTGGGCCTGAATCCACTCTCGAGGATGCGAATGTTGTTTCAGATGCAGATAACGCGGAGCCCCGAGAGAAGCAGCCTAAATCATCTAAACTATCAGAAAAGTTGAAGAATGCTGTCCTAAATCTAGGACTTATTGACACTGCAGCACCATTTGAATCAGTTATGGCGGCAGTATCAAAATTTGGTGGGGTTGCTGATAAGAGCGCACAGAAGGCACAAATCATAGAGGTAGATGTTACATTTTTTTTTTAATTCTTCCGAGGACTGCTGAAATGAATTGTGTAGATTCCTGCTAGTCAGAAAGTGAAAGTTATTTTGATGCAATCGGTGTCACCAAGTTTTCGAATCTTCTTGTGCTTCTTTTAGAAATACTGCTAACTAGCTGTGATCCTGAACTGATCGTCAGATATGTTTTAGATCGCTTTTTTTTTTCCTTTTCTTCACAATCTCAAGTCCTGTTGACGCAGACCAACGACAAACATATTCAACTAAAACTGGAGAGATTACATGAAGAACTTCCGAAGTACAGGCAGCAATGTGAAGCTGCAGAATCGATGAAAGTTGAGGTCATATCAGAGTTGGATCACAACAATAGATTGGTAGATGAATTAAGACTCAGCTTGGAGAAAGCAAAAATGCAGGAGGCACAAGCCAAACAGGATTCTGAACTCGCTGAATTGATGGTGAGAGAGATGGAGCAAGGAATTACCAACAGCGCCAGTGCAGCGGCCAGCGCTCAGTTAGTGGTCGCCAGGGAAAGATATACGAACACAGTTGAAGAATTAAGATCGGCAAAGGAGGAGCTGGAGGCATTGCAGAGGGAGTATGTGTCTCTGGTCGAAGAAAAGGACACGGCGATCAGAAAAGCCCAGGATTCTGCTTCCGCGTCGAAGGAGATGGAGAAGACCGCAGAGGACCTAAAACTTGAGCTCATCACGACAAAGGAACTGCTCGAGGCTGCTCACGCCGCTCATCTTGAAGCAGAAGAGCGGCGCATGTTCGCAGCTCAGGAGCTGGAGCAGGACAAACTGAACAAAGAGAAGGAGCTGGAGCAAGCCGAAGAAGAGCTGCAACAGCTTGATCAACAGCTTTCCACGACAAATGATCTCAAGTCAAAACTGGATGCAGCATGTGCATTAGTCGCCAGTCTGAAAGCTGAATTGGATTCCTACGCTCAATCCGAACTGAGCGAGGAGGTGAAGGACAACGAAGGAGAGACAGGCGAGGAGGAGGCGAACGCTCAAGCTTCTTTAGCCATGACCCGAAAGGAGCTTGAAGAAGTAAAAACAACCATTGAGAAATCAAAAGATGAAGTAAATTGTCTCAGGATCGCAGCGTCTTCGCTCAAGTCCGAATTGGAAAAAGAGCAGGCATCTCTGACGACCTCGAGGGAGAGGGAGGCATTGGCGTCCATATCAGTGTCCTCGTTGGAAGCCGAGCTCAACAGGGCAACTACTGAATTGGAGTTGATCATGACGAGGGAGAAAGACGACAGGGAGAAGATTGTGGACCTGCCCAAGACTCTGGAGCACGCAGCCCAGGAAGCAGACCAAGCCAAGTCCGTCGCCGTTTTGGCACGCGAGGAGCTGCGGAAGGCCAGGGAAGAAGCCGAGCAAGCCAAAGCTGCGGCGGTCACCACGGAGACGAGACTGGAGGCGGTTCTCAAGGAGCTCGAGGCAGCGAAAGCGGCCACAAGGCTGGCAACCTCAGCACTCAGTGCGCTGCGAGAGAGCCAGGACGCGAGCATAGAATGGGTGGATTCGCCAACTAGAATATCCTTACCAGTTGATGAGTACTACAAGATGAGCAAGAAGGCTTACGATGCCGAGGAGTTGTGCGGCAAGCGGGTCAGTGCCGCCATGGAGCAAATTGACGCGGCAAAGGAATCGGAGACGAAGAACTACCACAAGTTGCAGGAAGCTCAAAAGGAGCTCGAGGAGAGGAAGGTGGCTTTACAAGACGCGGTGGACAAGGCTGAGAAGGCCAAGGGAGAGAAAATGGAGGTGGAAGACGAGCTCCGCAGGTGGAGGTCCGAGCTTGAACAGCGAAGGAAAGAGGAGGGCGAAGGCGCTCAAGGACTCGATGATGACTGCAGCGGCGAAGCCGACTACTACGCTGCCGAAGGAGAGCCAGCAGGCGAGGAGAGCTCGACGACGAGGTCGGCAGAACCGATGAGCCCCGACCACGACGACGGGACAGCGCAGACCAAGATGAGAAGGAGGTCGTTCTTCCCGCGCGTGGTCATGTTTCTAGCAAAAAAGAAGGCTCAATCCTTGAAGTAGCAGTGACTAATCTACTGAAAAAAATAGTGACAAATGATTAGTACGTAGTATAAAAAGTAAATGAGGAAAAAAAATGTAATTTTGTTTATCATTCCTCTTCTTTTTCTTTCATAAGAATGTTTCTTTGACACCACAAATAGTGCTGCAAGAAATAACATAGATGGAGATTTTGCTTGTGACTTGAATTCTATGGTTTCTTTCGGTCAAAGAAAACATTATTCAATTATATTCTTCTGATTTTGTATATTATGTTTAGTTTATGAAAATCGATCAATCTCAAAGTTCGAATAATCCTCACATATTGTCTCATCGACCAAACCTGTGGTTTTCCGTTTTTATATAACTTTGTATATAAATCATTCTACTGATGAGTTAGTTCCGCGACAAAAATAACAACTAGATAACTGAAGAAAGAAACCTAGAGCACAATCTTCTCTTAATCCCACTGTAATGACAAGACTCTTCATCTTTTAACTTATTTCATCAATTATTATTTTTCATATCTAACCCTAAATTATGAATTTATTTTTTTAATCTCTAAATTATCACATTTTTTCTAATTTAATCATTCACTTCTGCTAACTTTTTGTCATCTTCAATTTTTTTCATTTATGAAAAATAAAAAATACCCTTCCAACATCGATTAAAAAAAACAGGAAAGAGGGAAGGGTCGCTGCCCCTCTGCGACCTTCCGGCGAACGTTGCAGGAACCCCCCCCCCTCTGCGCTTTCCCGATGCCTCCTGTCGCCCCCCATAGTCGATCGTTCCCTCGAGCTCCTATGGAACGATGGCCCCTGCGCCCTCCTCCTCTTTCGCGAGATCCTCCTCCTCCCTTCCTTCCGCCCCGTTGCCTCCTCCTTCGACCATGCTGTCGACCTCGCCGCCCACCTCCATGACGATCGCTCCCTCGTCTACTTCTTTCCTTCCGCCATCGCCTCTACCTTTACCATCCTCTTCAAGTGCCATGTCGTCGTTGATAGGCCCGATCACGTCGTCTGCGTCCCCCTCTCTCTTTCCCTGTGCACGCTGACACAAGGAAAGAGCCCTATTTCCTAGTGTCGTCCTCCGTTGTCGACCACGCCCTCGAGCTCCTCTTGAACGGTGGCCCCCATGCCCTCCTCTTCTCCCCTGTGCTCATCCTCCTTTCCTTCCGCCCCGTTGCCTCCTCCTTCGACCACGCCTTAGACGATCTCTCCCTCCATCTACTCCTCTCCTTCCATCGTCGCCTCTACCTTCCCCCCACCCACTGCACCTTCACCATCATCTTCGAGCGCCTCGTCGCCGCTGGCAGGCCCAATGTGCATGCCCCTAAAGTATAACTTATTTTTTTATCCCTAAAGTATCGCAATTTTTTTCAGTTGATGCTTTCATCCTTTCAGTTGATCCATGTAGTCGACCCCACATAGTGGGATAAGGCTTTATTGTTGTTGTTGTATCATTTCATCAACTTATATTAACTTTTTTGTTACTTCAATTTTTTCTATTTATGAGTATATTTGATATCTCCTTCTGAGTCATTTTTTAAAGTTACCAAATATCAAATTTTTTACAAACTAACTTATAAGTTGACTATAAGCTTTGTCCTAAAAATTCGAAACGGATAACATCACATACTAATAGAAAATATTATATGATATAAAAAAATGTCTTAATTTCCGGCTTGGCAATTGTTATGGCTCCTTGGGCTGCGCCACACGTGGCCGAGTGCACCACCATCCCACCAAATTGACCCAGATAGCAGTTTACCGCTTGGCCTTCTTTTCTATTTTTCCCAAATCATTTTTACTTAGAAAATAGAAAAAAAAATGTGTTAAAAAATGGAAATTTAAAATAAGAAAGGAAATTAAAATAAAATGATAAAAAAGTTTTCTATAATCAAACTGTCTGAGCTCTGTCGATTGAAAACTCCGGATCTCGAATATTAAACGAGCTATGTCAATAAAAAAGACAAGTACCTGTATAAATTAAGAAGTCGCCATCAGAACTTTTCTAATATTCTAAAATATTAGTGATACCACGTTTTAAATATTATATATATATATATATAACCTTTGTTTCTCTTTTTTTTTTATTTCCTTTGTCTCTTCGTTAATTAAAACAAAACAACTTACTATCCTGATTCTATAAGGTCAACCAAAGATTGGATAATTTATAGACTTCGCAATAAAGATCAAACAATTAAATAAATTTTAAATATTACTTTTTCTAAAAATAAATAGATGCGGGAATAAGCATTCCTTCACTTTCTAAAATTAATAACAAAAAGTGTTGATTGGTCCATAAGTATGAAATTTCCTAAATTTGTTTTTTTAAGATTCATTGATGAAGAAAATATCCAGAACTAAGATGAAATTGATTAAAATTTTCATAAGCCCGAATAGATCATCGAACCCAATCAAGGATTTAATTTTTTTATTAAGAGACATTTTTTTCTTTAAGTTGAATAATATTTTAGTTTCAAATGTCAAATGTTACTTTTTTCATATAAAAGGAAAAAAAATGAAAGGGCAACCAAAACACAGCTGGGGTTGATCACATGTGGGGGACTTCAACGTCGCCTATTAATAATTCATTTTCTCCCATTTAATTCTTGCCACGATCATCACGCACCTATCCATATCGACTAATTTCTTTAATTTTAATATTTTTTAAGATTTTGACAACATTGTGTATTATGTTGTCTTTAAGCAATTCCCAATTCATTTCGGATGATTCATTCCTTAACTACGCGCTTCGCATGACTTTTTTTCTCTTTATACATCTCTTATTAAGATCGTTAAATTTTAGAGGTAAACTTTTACAAGCTCTTAAATATTTTAGATTTAATACAAATTTTTTTTTTTGTAAAATGTATATGATTAGTAAAATACAAAAATGTATATGATTAATTTTTGTAAAATTTTAATGCATTCATCTTTAATTGTTTTTTATTGTTATTTTATTTTATATTAGTAAAATGTATTAATTTTGTGTTATTACAAATCATAAATAAGTTCATAATAATATGTTGTGATTTCATAATAATTATTTTATATATTAATTGAAATGACAATACGGGACAAAGAATTGGAACTTGACAATCTCGTCCGGCACCATTTGCTCCAGCATGGAAGAACTACGGGCAGACCTCAAAGTTTGCTTCTTGCTATACGTAGTTCTCTGATTTAGAGCCTAGTACTGATTTTAATCCGCACGCATTGTCGTCTGCACTGTTCTGGCAAAAAGAAACTTCAATAAATTTGATCAATATAAGTTGGCTATGAGCCTTCGTAGCATTCGAAAGATTAGGAGCAAAGCTTCTCTACGGTCCATTTAATGGCGACACTATAATTGTTAACATGTACACGGCGAAGTACTTTGTACATACGTTAGTGCAATCACTCGGCACGATTGAACAGTTTCAGTCCTCGTCCAACGTCTTCGCAGTGCCCAACGTGCGGGATCAGAGATCCCTTGTCGACTCGCCTCTGCAGCTTGCAGTCGTAAGGCTGAGGGAAGTGGAAGCACGGATCGAATGACATGGCTCTGCGGCAAGGGGAGCTGTTCCTGCCGGGGCTTCTCAGGATCCATGGCTTCAAACCTCCGAGGCCCTGCGCGACGTACCCAAACGTCGACCATTCGCTGGTGACCAGCACGTCGCTGAAGCTGAGGAGATACATCTCCGACAAGGCCTTCATGTTGTGGCTCTGTTGGTGCGTGCGCTGCTGCTCCTCGTGGCTCGGCTGGTAGACGCTGATCACTTCTCCGTTAGCTGTCGGATGCTCATAGTACATGTTCCTGAGCTTCTCATAGTAACCACTGTCCAAATTGGTCACAAGAACAGCTTTACGCCTCGCTCCATCTCTGCTCTGGACCAGCTGCTCCTCGAGGCTAATGTTCGGCAGCAGCTTCTTCTTCAGCGTGCAGTTGATAACTTGAGCTAACATGTCCTCCAAAGGGATCGGCGCGTGCCGGAAAGTTCGAATCTGAATGCCCACCCTTTCTTCTGCGGTGGCTAGATATGATTCATAATACCTTGTAATGTAGCCCCAGACTGAGTTGGTCGGACGGAAAAGGTACCTCCCCAGATGATGAAAGACTGTATCTTTCTCAGGGAACAATTGTGCTAGTTCTCCCATGTACTGTGGGACGAGAAAGAGAGCAGGCACGAAGTACTGGTTTGAACTTATCAGCAGCCAGGGGATCTTCTGAAGCAGTGGCTGAGACTCTCCACAGTAGAAGAGACCATCGATGTTGCTGTAATCATGTCTAAGGTAGACATAAGCATAAGCAGGCAGCGAGACATTCCTAGTGTCCATGCCATTGACGAGCACCCTGTTCCTGATCATGTTTCCGTAGCTTTGAGGAATGCTGCTGATGTCGTAGCGGTCTACATTCTCGATCGGAAAGCTGGATGGCAGAATCCATGAGGCGCCAGGGAATGGCTCACAGAAGAGGTCACGCATATCGTAGGGAAGGTGCAGCAGTAAGACCCTGTTGTTAAGAAGAGCATAAAGGAATGCTGCGACGATGCTTATCATTCTGTTGCCCAACCCATCAGCCGGTAGCCAGATGACATAGTTGCATTCCATGGATGCAGAGCTGTTATCTGCTCTCAACCTTTCTGTTGACTTGTTGTAGAGCTCAGTACCAGGGGCACACTTCCTGTGGAGGTCTTCGTACCTCCGTAGCCTCTCCAAGAGATAAGGCGAAGGTACGTGGTCTGTCTCCTTCCAGTACATTGCTAACTGGTACCGACTCAAACAAGTTGCGTCATGGAAAGCAGGGCTCACTAGACCTCTGAGAAGCCTGTCCTTCGCAGCGAAAGATGCGAAGGGATCTTTGGCTTCTGAATCATGTTTCGATCCCGAATTCTGAGCATCTGAATGGCAAAGCCTCGAATTACCTGGATGAAAAGGTTCACATCATTCAACACAACTCACAAGAACATTAAAAAGTTCTTTGATCGAGATAACAAAGCTTCAAGTCCTTTGTCCTACATTTCAACAGTTTCTAGTCGAAACAATTCACGTAAATTTTCAAAATAGAAATTGAAAGATGAAAGAACATCTTGTCGCTATTGTCCACTGTTCATTGTCGGATATAACATATATAGTGCCACAAGAAGTGGATTACTGGAGTTATTCTGAATCTATTTTTATCCTAGTTTGCTTGAAACAAGAGTCTCGAGTGATTTTGACCAGGCTGGGGATGGGAAAGTGGTGCCATTTACCATATGAGGACAAACATTTCACAGAATTAATTGCCGACCATGGGGGAGCCAACTGGTACCCAAGCTCTTGAGTCTGCCTTCACAATCATTTTATGTCATAACGGAGGGCACAAGAGTTTCCGTATACAGGATCGAGAAAAGGTTGAAAATTAGTCTTCGAATGTATGGATGAGTTTTATTCTATCTAAATTATTAAAAGGTTTTCGTTTGTCATTTTTCTCTGTGAATATTTCCTTTTTATTATCTTATTACTACATTTGTACCTGTCATTATCATTTAAAAATAAAAGACAAGTAAATTGAAATACACCTTAAGAATAAATTAACAAAAGGTAATATTACATTAAATAAATCAAACGATGGGCATAAAAGATGAGGAAACGATCTATTCTTTAATTTCCGAATATTAAAGTGGAAATAAGATTATAGTCGGCGTTAAGCCAAAAATAATCCTATTCATCAATATTACTTCACAAACTCCTTGTTCATATGCCGCGAAGGTTAATTTGATGCATAATGTGAAGCAAACAAAGATACTATGTTGGTCTCGGTAGTCTGATATAGATGTTAGTAAATGAACGGAGCGAAACCCAATCCAGTTTTTTTTCTCTTGGTAAATGAGAGAAGTTGAAGAAATTGTATAGTCAACGAAAAGAACGGCACCAATCATACACCATGTAGGCAGCACACAGAGCAAAGGCTGGAAGGGTGATATACTGATATGTGTACTGACCTTCTACGAACGCCGTTCGGCTCCGGAGGAGGTCAAGGGACAGCTTCCGGTTCTCGCCGGAGAGCACCACCATCGCCATGACGAGGACGGAGCAAGCGAACACAGCCAACAGGTTCCTCAGCGTCCCGGAGCCAAGCTTTCTGTCGGCCATTATGGCCTGGAAGTCGCCGTGTTCGTCCTTGCGCGCCGATGGGCTGCTCCGGGCTGGGGACGACTGCTGCCTGCGGATTTGCTTCACGTCCATTGCTTTACCACCACCACCACCACCACGACCTCCTTCTCCGCTGGGTTTGAACTTCGAAGGACTGCAAGGGGTTAAGAGGGGGTCATGGCGACATGCGCCGCAGCAAACGAAACGTTCAACTTTGGAGTTTAGACCCAACGCATTCTTTATTCCTGATCCTGAGGCAAGTTAGTGGTGGTGTAACGCCCCCAAATCGACCCCCGCCACGTGGCAAAGACCAATCTGGAGACGCTACGTCATGCTATGACTTTGACCATCATATTGACCATATCTCAGTCAAGAACCGAGACACGTCAGCGAAAGAAAAGAAAAGAAGATAAATTATAACTTTAATTGCGGAAGTCTAAAAGAAATAAAATAAGTTCTACATCATAAATCTAAAATGCGGAAGGTAAATGAAAACTAAATAACACTCTAAAAGCCCTATGGTTCATGTGTTGTCCTATCGCCAGAGCTTCATCACCACACGCCTACTCCACCACGTTACTGACTTGGTCCTGTGGAAATCAGACACAGGGGAGGAGGTCCTCCCGTAAGCTTTACAGCCTAGTGGGGAACCACATGATATACAATGCATGACATGAATATAATAATCAGCGATAATTAATCAGGCTTAACTTGAGCATGAAAGATAACATATCAGTATCATGGATCATAATAAGGATAAGATCAGCGATATCATGAATCATGAGGATCAATAGTACATAGTAAACTTGGAATCATGACATACTTGACTTGACTTGAACTTGAACTTGAACTTGAACTTGAACTTGAACTTGAACATACTTGTCGATCGTGGTTATTAATTAACAATCAGGGTGACTTTGAGGTGCCTTTAATTCTTGGGGTATGCCCAGCAAACGATACGGCCTTGTGCGGGTCAATGGGTGATCAAACCATGACCAAGGGAGCGACCCTTATCTTGATGCACTTGGCTTGGACTGGCAACCCATCATTAATCTTTCATCTGAACTTATTAATCACTTTTATTATCTTTTCATTCTTTGTATCATGTGATGAAGGAGATATGATCGGTATGAGGTAAATCAAGACAAAGAGTTCATGTTGGAATTATAAGGAAAATCAATAATATTCATATCAAAATAAAGAGAGATTTATAGGTGAATTTTGCTGGATTTTACGCCCAAAGAATCTCCTCCACTTTACGGCCATAAAACCCTAATCCTTTGGATTTTACGCCCAAGAATTTCTTTCACTTTACGGCCAAAAAAAAATTAACCTTTATTACGTTACGGCCGTAAAAACCCTATTTTCTATTCCGTCATGCTATGACTTTGACCATCATATTGACCATATCTCAGTCAAGAACCGAGACACGTCAGCGAAAGAAAAGAAAAGAAGATAAATTATAACTTTAATTGCGGAAGTCTAAAAGAAATAAAATAAGTTCTACATCATAAATCTAAAATGCGGAAGGTAAATGAAAACTAAATAACACTCTAAAAGCCCTATGGTTCATGTGTTGTCCTATCGCCAGAGCTTCATCACCACACGCCTACTCCACCACGTTACTGACTTGGTCCTGTGGAAATCAGACACAGGGGAGGAGGTCCTCCCGTAAGCTTTACAGCCTAGTGGGGAACCACATGATATACAATGCATGACATGAATATAATAATCAGCGATAATTAATCAGGCTTAACTTGAGCATGAAAGATAACATATCAGTATCATGGATCATAATAAGGATAAGATCAGCGATATCATGAATCATGAGGATCAATAGTACATAGTAAACTTGGAATCATGACATACTTGACTTGACTTGAACTTGAACTTGAACTTGAACTTGAACTTGAACTTGAACATACTTGTCGATCGTGGTTATTAATTAACAATCAGGGTGACTTTGAGGTGCCTTTAATTCTTGGGGTATGCCCAGCAAACGATACGGCCTTGTGCGGGTCAATGGGTGATCAAACCATGACCAAGGGAGCGACCCTTATCTTGATGCACTTGGCTTGGACTGGCAACCCATCATTAATCTTTCATCTGAACTTATTAATCACTTTTATTATCTTTTCATTCTTTGTATCATGTGATGAAGGAGATATGATCGGTATGAGGTAAATCAAGACAAAGAGTTCATGTTGGAATTATAAGGAAAATCAATAATATTCATATCAAAATAAAGAGAGATTTATAGGTGAATTTTGCTGGATTTTACGCCCAAAGAATCTCCTCCACTTTACGGCCATAAAACCCTAATCCTTTGGATTTTACGCCCAAGAATTTCTTTCACTTTACGGCCAAAAAAAAATTAACCTTTATTACGTTACGGCCGTAAAAACCCTATTTTCTATTCTACTTCGGCCGTAATAATTCAACTCTTATTTCGTTACGGCCATCATCTGTTACGCCCATCCGTTACGGCCTATCCCGTTACGGCCGTAAAACTATACTCTTCGGCCGTAACAATCCATCTTCCCTTTTCTCTCTCTTCGTTTCTCTCTCTCCCAACTTCTCGGATTTTTACGACCGTAAAACTCATCTGTTACGGTCGACATCTATTACGGCCGACATCTTTTACGGCCGACATCTTTTACGGCCGACGTCTTTTACGGCCGACATCTTTTCTCTTTTTCTTTTCCATTTTATTACGGCCGAAATCTAACTCTTCGGCCGTAACAACCTATTTCCCTTATCTCTCTCTTCTTTTCTCTCTCTTCTTTTCTCTCTATTCTTTTTACGGCCGAAATTATATTCTCTCTCTTCTTTTACGGCCGAAACTCTATTCTCTCTATTCCCTTTACGGCCGAAATTCTCTTCTCTCTCTTCTTTTCTCTTTATTCTTTTTACGGCCGAAATTATATTCTCTCTCTTCTTTTACGGCCGAAACTCTATTCTCTCTATTCCCTTTACGGCCGAAATTCTCTTCTCTCTCTTCTTTTACGGCCGAAACTCTATTCTCTCTATTCCTTTTACGGCCGAAATTCTCTACCTCTCTGTCCCTTTTCTCGACCGTAAGAAAATTACGGCCAAACAATTCTTACGGCCGTAATACTTCTACTTTTTTAAAAAAATTAAATTGCGTTATAAGACCGAAAACGAAATCCCTATCTAAATCTTACACCTTAGCAATCAATAATACAGAAATATAACAAACAGAAAATAACTAGGCATGCAACAATCAACCAATCAAAGAATTCAAGAAATCAAACAATTAACAATAATAACTTGAATCATATTCATATTCTTTTCATAACGATTCGGGCATGAATTGAGAAAATTCAGAGGCCATGCAAGGTGATTTCGATTCACCCACCTTTGTTCGCGATTGATTCGTTCCTCGGTTCGTCGAAAAATCGATCAATGGCTCCCTCCCCTGACTCTCCCTTGTTTTTCCCTCTGTTCTTCGCCTCTGGACGTTTGCAAAGTGGCCGCACGAAATCAAGACCAACAAAAGGCTTTCGTGGGGGTTAGGAGGGTGAGGTGTTCTTATATAAGGTTTTGTTTAAATCTAATCTTCCTTTCCTAATTAATTATGAAGAGATCAGATTTGATTCCCTTTCTTTCCTAACTTTGATTAGGATATGATTTGTTTACTGCGTGTTTAAATTCTGATTTATTTTCTCTTTTTTTTTATCTTTTTGTTGGTTGTTACATTCTTACCCCCTTAAAAGAAAATTCGTCCTCGAATTTTGCACTAAGTAGAGGGCTTACCGAAAAGATGAGGGAATTCTTAGCGCATTTCCGATTCGAGCTCCCATGTCGCATCATCGCCTTTATGGAAATGCCAAGCTACTCTGACCATGGTTACGTCGTTGTTCTTCAGGCGTTGCACCTTGTGCTCCACTATGTGCGTCGGATACTCAGCGAAGGTCAGGTCTATGAATTCTTAACGTCATGCATCATCATCTAATAGGATTTCTGTTGCTCTATTTTTTTTTCTCCACATTGACATGCTGGGTACTTGGGACTTATTTTCGTATCTCCATGTTTCATGTCATAACTATTTGTTCATCCTTATACATCCGTGTCCTTCCCGAATGGATCGCAACCCAGGCTTATGGTTATATCCTTATACTTCTTTGTACTTTTTAAATGGATCGTAACCCAGGCTTATAATATTCATCACATACTTCCTATAAGACTTATTCCTAAATGGACCGCAACCGAGGCTTATGTTATTTATCTAGTACTTCTCTCTTTAGGACTTCATCATTTGGGTTTTACATGCTTGGTTCCTTCATCATTACATACGCAGCCTCATGAAGCCTAGTGATCATCATTTGTGTCTGAGTGTATGTGTAACTGAGTTCATTTTTTACCAAAATGGTACTTCATGAAGAACTCATAATCTTTCAAACTTCATGTTATCTTCATTATCACATATTAGCATACTACTAAAAGAAAATATACCTAGGACCTTTTTTTTTTAAACGATGAACACTTCAAATTTTTTTTTTTTTACGTAAATGTGGGCATAGTTTGAACACAATGTTCTTGAGGACCTAAAAGTTTGAGGGCTATTCTTAGACCAATGGCATCGCTCAATTTATAGTGATCATTCATTGTCAGGAAAAATTATCTTCATTACTTCCTCTTCAGCAACTCGAACTACTGGTACTCACTCCCTAGATCGATCTTGAGAGCACTTAGCCTTAAATAGGTCATCTTTACATGGTAAGAAACATTTATGTCTTGATGGTTGTTTTATTTAACAACTTGTTAATAAATCTCTAGATTCATAGAGTCGTCATTCTTCTTTACAAAAGATGTGACACATCTAAAAAAAATGAGGCCATCAGTCTCATAAACCCCTTGTCTTGAAGTTATTAAATTTGTCTTTTCGATTCATGTGTCATGGGGCATTAGAAATCAATGTCATACTTGAAAAGAGGTCGATATGACACTCAACTTCTAACGATAACCTTTTAGACGATTTGGATACCAGTAACTATCTTCTTCTTTTTGCATAATACTTATACATCTTAGGAGGAAGAATCAAATAGAAATCCCATCACAATCCTCCTAAGAAGTTTCTAGTTGATGTGAAAAATAGATCTTATCTTCAATCGTCATTAGTATCACTAGCATGGACTTTATGGTCACTTGATCTTCATCTTAAATCAGATATCTTAAAGGATTAAATAAAGTATAAAATGAGTCAAATAAGACAATTATGTTTGATATCAATCAAGAGTCCTTTAAATCAATTGAGGACGGATCATTCTTGGCATCCTATGTCATTGGAATAGGGTTGTTTCTTAATCAATGTCATTTGTTATCCCCCCCTTTTTTTTTCTCGACACATTGTGCCAATGCTTTATTTGATATGATTGTCATGAGAGTTGCCCTCAATCTTAACTTCTTAGCTTACATTGATTTGTTTCTTGCAATGTCAGGTCATATCATTTCATGGGAGGCCAGTGATTATATATGACCACAATAAATCCTTTTCTTGAGTATCTTGAAGCACTCTGAATCAATGTTAAGGTCGAACGATATCTACGCTGAGGGGTCGCTACATAGTATATTCTAATCCAGAATTAACAGAATAATTTATGTGCACTACATAACATAAGTCCTTAGTCAAACATCATGAATGCAGGTTGACACATGGAATGAATTCAAACAATAAGACAAGAAAACAAAACAATCAACAAAACAGAAGACAAGCAATCATTCTTCTTCTTCGTGCATCATTTCATGATCCTTTGCATTAACGATATCTTGTAGTACATGTGAGAGGGTCGGGAAAACTTTAAAGTTGGAAAGGAGAACTAATCCATTTATAAGACTTATGATCAAATCATAAGTAGTCCACTTGATCAAGACAAAATCTTGAACATTTTTCATCATACTGACGTAGAGGCATCTTAGAGAACATTCTATATATCATCTTATATCTTGCATCTTAGAGGACATTCTATGTATCACCCGATGGCTTGCTTAACCCATTATCTAAACATATATATGATTTATTTTCCCTCTTGAACCATCAACCATGATTATATGATTAAATACCCTATACGTTTTGACATTATTATGAAAACTATAATTATATCAATAATCAAGATAAATCAATTAAAACTTGCATAATCATCCCTCTCGGGTGCATAACTTGCTTTTTCAGAAATCTTGTAGGGGACTTACAAAATTTCTCATACTTTACCTTAACCCCCCATACTTTCTAAAGATTTCCTCACTTGATGTTTTGATTTTTTTTTTTAATACTTAATGACTGGAGACTCATATCCTCCTCAAGCATATCCCAATTAAGAGACCTTAAATCATTTTAAAAATTCTCACATTCATTTTAACCCTTTCATGTCTTACTTGTTCTTATATAATTCTTGTATTAATCATATTAGTCTATTTTGAATATATATATACATTGTGATGATAGAGAATTCATTCTTTAATAATGGCTATTTAAAAACATACTTCATATTAATAAAATTTCAAATATACTATATACTAAACTAAGTTAGTTAAATCTAATTATTTATTTATTTATCTTTATATATTTAAATTCTCTATATTATGTTATATGTACATATGTGTGTGAGTATGCTAGGTCTAAAAGTTCGGTTAACTTAAATAATCACTTACTTATTGAAAATTTCTCCTAATATTTATTCAAGCTAATGTGACTTCTAAACCCTTTAAGCTTCTATATTTGTCCATCCATACCTTATACATGATTCTTGGACAGCTTACTAATTCTTTAAACTCTTGTGTACGGATATTACATAACTTGAACATAATTAATAATTTGATTATTATTTTTCCACATAAAGTAGTCCAACTAAGAATTTCGTATAACTAGTTTAGATTTGCTTAGGGCCATTATCCACATAATAAAGGGATCATATGAAGTCTAAGGCACAAGAAGCATTATGGGTCCATACTTATCAACATAAACATATAAGATAATTTATTGAACCCTTATATTGGTAGACCAATGGAACCACCTAAGTCATCACCATAAATCATAACTTATGCATGCTTGGTTTCACCTCTACTATTTGAAATCATCTCACACCTACGTGTTGTGTGAGTCGAATCCTTTAATTACTCTTATAATTTCTTCGTTTCTTTCTTAAATCTACATCTCTTTGCAACTGATATACTTATTCATTTTCCTCTTCATACTGCTGCAGTCAGCAGAAGAAGTCCGTGAATAGAGCAATCATGAAAGAGATGAAAAAACATGGATTATAAGAAACATAATTGTTTCTTATATTTTATTCTTTAAATATCTGTAAGACCTTTTTTTTCACGTAGGTATATTTATCCACATGCATGTTGTTTATTCTTTTCCAATTTGTTCGTAACCTTTATGATCCTTTTTGTTTAATCACTAATAACATTTAAGTTGATTCCTACCATACAGAGTGACCTTCCTAGGAATCAATCACTCATGTGAAATACATATCAATACATCAATAAATAATAACTTAATGCAAGAAAATCTTACTTGTACTTTACGGTGGAGGGTGTGGCGACTGCTCGGCGATAGCACATGAACCAATACCATACATATTCTATACACTAGGACGTCAAGAGAGTCCTGACTTTAGGCTCTGATACCATAAATGTAACGCCCCCAAATCGACCCCCGCCACGTGGCAAAGACCAATCTGGAGACGCTACGTCATGCTATGACTTTGACCATCATATTGACCATATCTCAGTCAAGAACCGAGACACGTCAGCGAAAGAAAAGAAAAGAAGATAAATTATAACTTTAATTGCGGAAGTCTAAAGAAATAAAATAAGTTCTACATCATAAATCTAAAATGCGGAAGGTAAATGAAAACTAAATAACACTCTAAAAGCCCTATGGTTCATGTGTTGTCCTATCGCCAGAGCTTCATCACCACACGCCTACTCCACCACGTTACTGACTTGGTCCTGTGGAAATCAGACACAGGGGAGGAGGTCCTCCCGTAAGCTTTACAGCCTAGTGGGGAACCACATGATATACAATGCATGACATGAATATAATAATCAGCGATAATTAATCAGGCTTAACTTGAGCATGAAAGATAACATATCAGTATCATGGATCATAATAAGGATAAGATCAGCGATATCATGAATCATGAGGATCAATAGTACATAGTAAACTTGGAATCATGACATACTTGACTTGACTTGAACTTGAACTTGAACTTGAACTTGAACTTGAACTTGAACATACTTGTCGATCGTGGTTATTAATTAACAATCAGGGTGACTTTGAGGTGCCTTTAATTCTTGGGGTATGCCCAGCAAACGATACGGCCTTGTGCGGGTCAATGGGTGATCAAACCATGACCAAGGGAGCGACCCTTATCTTGATGCACTTGGCTTGGACTGGCAACCCATCATTAATCTTTCATCTGAACTTATTAATCACTTTTATTATCTTTTCATTCTTTGTATCATGTGATGAAGGAGATATGATCGGTATGAGGTAAATCAAGACAAAGAGTTCATGTTGGAATTATAAGGAAAATCAATAATATTCATATCAAAATAAAGAGAGATTTATAGGTGAATTTTGCTGGATTTTACGCCCAAAGAATCTCCTCCACTTTACGGCCATAAAACCCTAATCCTTTGGATTTTACGCCCAAGAATTTCTTTCACTTTACGGCCAAAAAAAAATTAACCTTTATTACGTTACGGCCGTAAAAACCCTATTTTCTATTCTACTTCGGCCGTAATAATTCAACTCTTATTTCGTTACGGCCATCATCTGTTACGCCCATCCGTTACGGCCTATCCCGTTACGGCCGTAAAACTATACTCTTCGGCCGTAACAATCCATCTTCCCTTTTCTCTCTCTTCGTTTCTCTCTCTCCCAACTTCTCGGATTTTTACGACCGTAAAACTCATCTGTTACGGTCGACATCTATTACGGCCGACATCTTTTACGGCCGACATCTTTTACGGCCGACGTCTTTTACGGCCGACATCTTTCCTCTTTTTCTTTTCCATTTTATTACGGCCGAAATCTAACTCTTCGGCCGTAACAACCTATTTCCCTTATCTCTCTCTTCTTTTCTCTCTCTTCTTTTCTCTCTATTCTTTTTACGGCCGAAATTATATTCTCTCTCTTCTTTTACGGCCGAAACTCTATTCTCTCTATTCCCTTTACGGCCGAAATTCTCTTCTCTCTCTTCTTTTCTCTTTATTCTTTTTACGGCCGAAATTATATTCTCTCTCTTCTTTTACGGCCGAAACTCTATTCTCTCTATTCCCTTTACGGCCGAAATTCTCTTCTCTCTCTTCTTTTACGGCCGAAACTCTATTCTCTCTATTCCTTTTACGGCCGAAATTCTCTACCTCTCTGTCCCTTTTCTCGACCGTAAGAAAATTACGGCCAAACAATTCTTACGGCCGTAATACTTCTACTTTTTTAAAAAAATTAAATTGCGTTATAAGACCGAAAACGAAATCCCTATCTAAATCTTACACCTTAGCAATCAATAATACAGAAATATAACAAACAGAAAATAACTAGGCATGCAACAATCAACCAATCAAAGAATTCAAGAAATCAAACAATTAACAATAATAACTTGAATCATATTCATATTCTTTTCATAACGATTCGGGCATGAATTGAGAAAATTCAGAGGCCATGCAAGGTGATTTCGATTCACCCACCTTTGTTCGCGATTGATTCGTTCCTCGGTTCGTCGAAAAATCGATCAATGGCTCCCTCCCCTGACTCTCCCTTGTTTTTCCCTCTGTTCTTCGCCTCTGGACGTTTGCAAAGTGGCCGCACGAAATCAAGACCAACAAAAGGCTTTCGTGGGGGGTTAGGAGGGTGAGGTGTTCTTATATAAGGTTTTGTTTAAATCTAATCTTCCTTTCCTAATTAATTATGAAGAGATCAGATTTGATTCCCTTTCTTTCCTAACTTTGATTAGGATATGATTTGTTTACTGCGTGTTTAAATTCTGATTTATTTTCTCTTTTTTTTTATCTTTTTGTTGGTTGTTACAGGTGGAACATAAAAGTAAGCCATTAGGTCATGGGAAGGAGAAGGCCAACTTTTTAACATTGTTTTCTACATAAAACAAACAAAAAAAAGTTGAAGTCTTAAGATGATTCATTAGAACATGGAGAGAGAGGGAGGGAGGGAGGGAGGGAGGGAGAGAGAGAGAGAGAGAGAGAGAGAGAGAGAGAGAGAGAGAGAGAGAGAGAGAGAGAGAGAGAGAGAGAGAGAGAGAGAGAGGAGAGAGAGAGAGAGAGAGAGAGAGAGAGAGAGAGAGAGAGAGAGAGAGAGAGAGAGAGAGAGAGAGAGAGAGAGAGAGAGAGAGAGAGAGAGAGAGAGAGAGAGAGAGAGAGAGAGAGAGAGAGAGAGAGACCTGGAGAAGGTGCTCGACTCACTAAGCACACAGAGATCTGCAGCAACAAAGATCGAGTCTTCCCCGCTGTTTATATTCTATGCCTGTACGCTACACATTATGATTCATTAAACAAGTGATTGCCTCAAATTGCGAGAACCAATCTTTCGCCATTACTTAGTAGCGTCACCGTGCCCAAAGTTTGGTTGATACGTTCTCTTATCGAACCATGGGCCCTTTTGACCGTGCCGTGGTGTCGGTGGTTCAGTCGCAGGAACCAATCCATCCATCTAGCGCATGCATGTGCCTTTCACGTGATAGTAAATTCTAACTTTAATTATACACCGGGGTACACGTTGAAATTATTAGTAATTGCAGGTAGCATTTAATAGATAAAAATATATAAATTAGTCTACTGTTTGACCATGATGTAATTATACGTTTGATTTTCTTAAAGAGAATTAATTAATAAGATATCGATAATTTCAAGTACTTGTGTACTTATTCATCTAGTTTAGAATTTATTTGCTTTTATCCTTAATTTTCCCAGGAACGATCACGCTCGTGGCACGACGTCAATTTTGTAGCCATGGTGATTAAAGTAAAAAAAAAAGGAATTACAATTTCTATTTTAAATATATCTTTCTTCCTAACCCCGATGTTAAAATTAAATATACACAATCCGTAGGTTAAAAAATAGACCACCATCAAATTTGATTAATTTAATGCTCACGTTGAGTTATACGTTTGTATATGACAAATAAAATTCTTGACGAAAGTTCTCTGTATAAAACACGAGATCTTTTTTCAAGGAACAACTTATCAACCTCAACCTCCATTAGTAACTAATCTTGATTTACAGATGTAGCACAATTTTCTTGTTTCCACTATTAAAAAAATTCAGATCGTAGATGGATTATCCTATAACCTAATTGGAAAAAATACAGTGTTATATCCATTTTTGGCTGGATGAATGCACCAGATTAATGTGAAGGCCATGGGCCACCTCTGTTTCCTGTGACGATTGCTACAGATGGCAATATGGCCCACAACGTGCACCATCCTTTTCTATTTGAGTGAAATCGCATATATAATGCACTCATATTTGTTAAGAATATATATAATAATTAATATGTTTTAATAGCTTATCATTTTTCAGTTGTCGTCTCAGTATCCGGGGTCATTAGATAAAAATGTAAATCTACTATACCTCATACTTGTAGGTCAAGTTCTCAGTAAAAATATTTTGCATAGTTTATTTGAATTTTATTAAAAATACTTTAGTGATGCAATGAGTTGGACTTTGTCAAAATTATCCGGAGTATCAATAATATACTACGTTTACAATATAAGCGATAATTGTTAGATTATCCAATTTAATAATAAGGACAATTTCTTTGGAATGATATTTTTTTAATAATATGAATAAGAAAAACATATTTATGAATAAACAATGTAACCCACAAAACACAATATATGGTAATAGATTGTAAATCCTCCATCATTGTCCTTTTTTTCTTTTTAAAGAAAGTAAATTCATTCATGATTGAGTTTCTTCTTCGTAATTTTAAATATAAAGGTATATAATTCATCACGCTATTATACTTGTAGACTTGACATTTGAAAATAGCTACATAGAATGATGGAACATTTTTTTTTACCTACGGTTTAAAACATGATAAATTTCAATAAATGTTTTTCAACTTATCATCTTTTTCAATTCTTTTTGTAATATCCTGAAATTTGGGCCAAGATTATTTGAACCTTTTGACTAAAAGTTTAATGTAAATTCTATATAAATGACTAACAATCTTATTAATTTTTCAAAAACCTAGTCGCCAACCTCTCTTCTTTCTTTTTCTTCTTCACTAAGAAAAGTCTAATGTTAGGAGATCTAGAGCCATATTCTACATGGTGACTATGTTTTAATATCAATAAAAAGAAGATGAAGTTTTCTAGGGAAAAGGACAAAAAGATCTAGAGGTTTCTAGATGAAGAAGAAGGACAAAATGATTAGGAAAATGGGAATTTTAGATCTAAAATTCAAAGGTATGTAAAGGAGATCCAAACTCCTCTCTCCCCTCTCAATGATGTTTTGTCTGGATTAAGAGTTTTAAGAACACCCTATTTTTTATCGGGATTTTGATTGGGGGTTGCATGATTTGTGTTGCATAAATCTGTTAAATTCATGATTGTTTTGTAATAATTATTAGGATAGGTTTTACTTATCAAAAAATTACAAATAATATATGTATGGAAAGCCCTCGAAGTATAGTTTCCACAGAAATTGGTTTCATATGATATGGAGTAGAATACGAATAGTTATGATCCAAACATCGAACTAGAGTCATATTGTCTCGGGCATTCGTGACTGTTTTGTAATAATTGTTGGATAAGATCTTCTTACAAAAATTATAACTAATACATTGATTGAAAGATCTAGAAGTCTAGTTACCACTGAAATTGGTTTCATATGATTTGGAGTTGTATATAAATAGTTATGATCCAAACATCGAATTGATGTCATGCTGTCTCTGACATTCATGACTGTTTTGTAATAATTGTTTAGATAAGATTTTCTTATCTAAAAATTATAAATAATATATGGATTGAAAGATCTAGAAGTCTAGTTTTCACAAAAAATAGTTTCATATTATTTGGAGTTGTTTACAAATAGTTATGATCCAAATACCAGGCTGGTGTCATGCTATCTCAAGTAACAGCGAGACAAAATTATAAAACATATAATAAATTGTTTTATACTGAAATAGTGTTTTAATTTCATTCACAAGTTAATGGTTCATGTTATCTTTCTGTGAAAATTGGAATCACCTGAAAAGAACAAGTATAAGTAAATTTATTAATATTTTAGTGACTGTTGTCAGAATACTGTGCAAAAAATAGATTATGTTACTTGTATGAATTTCTAGGAAAAAATCTCAACTCTTGTTAATGAATGAAAATTGCATGTTTAATGTGTTCCATGATGCGTAGATTCTAAGGTATCATGCCTGAAATATTTATGATGTTTTAAATTATTTTTCTTGATGTTTCAATATAAAAAATTAAGAATTTTGGGTGAAAGATCGAACTTTCAGAACGTTGTCCCGGAACGGCTGTGATAGAAGATGGGTGAAACCAGCACTCTGTCATGACCGTGACAACATTGTCGCGGCCGTGATGGAGTGGGGCACGACCGTGACCAACCAGGTCACGACCGTGATGATGACTCGACACGACCGTAATAAAACATGTCACGATATGACCATATGCGGATGAATTATAGACCACTGTCACGGGCGTGACGCAACTATCATGGCCGTGACAGATAAAAAATGAAAAGCTATTTTAATCCTATTTATTTATGTATATAGACATGTATGGATTTGTATTGATTGTATATGGCACGTAACGCATTTTCAGTCGTAATTAGGCTAAAAGATGAAGAATGAGTGATATGAAAGATTGTTGTATTGCAAAGCATAATGCACATAAAGTTGAAGAAGAATGTCCTCATCATTTATCAACGGTGAGAAGCAAAGTTTTGCACATATGTATGTACTTCAAGGGGACCTAAGCTCACGAAGTAAAGTCCTGCATTTATGTATGTGCTTCTCAAGGAATAAAGTCCCTCGTCAGAAAGTGTGTGTATTTCCTAGAATAAAGTCCCTCACTATTATAATGTGCGTATTCTTCAGAATAAAATTCCTCACTATTATAGTGTGTGTATTCCTTAAAATAAAGTCCATCACTATTATGATGTGCGTGTTCCAAGGATGTGGTCTATGATGATGTGATATGATTCTTTCAACTATGTTAAGATCAAGAAGTTATAAGTTAAAGTAGAAATGAAAGAAGTTAAAGTATCTTATGAGAAAGAAAGAATGTTAAGATGACGATGATGAAGAAGTAAAAGATGAAAAGTAAAGTTCTACACTTAGGTATGTACTTCAAGGGGACCTAAGCCTGAGAAGTAAAGTCATGCATATGTGTATGTACTTTTCAAGGAACAATGTCCCTCATTGTGTGTGTATTCCTAAAGATGATTAGGAATAAAGTCACTCACTATTATGATGTGTGTTCCTAAATATGACAAGATATGGAATGAAAGTCAAGATGATATTATGTGATAAAAGACGAATGATGAAGATGACACTTGAAAGATCACATAATAAATAAAAGAAGAATGAAATAAAATCTAAAGGGTTATAAAGCAACCTTAAGGAGATGTAAAGTATGAAGTCAAGCAGTAAGGATTAAGGAATTATGAAGATACACTTAGAATGTACATGACAATGAATGTGAAATGAAATGATATGTTACGTATGTGATGAATGATATGATTGTATGTTTTTATTACATGTTATATGTAGATGATGGATCCGAAGTAAAATAGGTATGACATAATATTTATGTTATATGAATGTTGTATGATGAATGACTATAAGCATGATGTATTATCATATAAGATTTATGATATAAGTCATGACATGCACGTTCATATGTTATTGTTATTATGATGATGCACCGCTGGAATGGTTAAAACTTCCGAGATGCATCACTGTATATCACAAATCCATCCGTACCCGAGGGAATGGTTAAAACCGGAGCACTCGTTAGTCTTCTCTTGAGTTCTTGAAAGCTTCTCTCACATTCGTCAGACCATGTAAACTTTGTATTCTTGCGTGTCAACCTTGTGAGAGGAATGCAAATAGAAGAAAAGCCTTCAACGAATCTTCTGTAATAACCTGCTAAACCCAAGAAACTCCTTACTTCAGTAACAGTGGTTGGCCTCTCCCAATTGACCACGGCCTCCACTTTTGAAGGATCAACCGATATGCCTTCCCTGGAGATAACATGACCCAAGAACACCACTCGATCAAGCCAAAACTCACACTTACTAAACTTTGCATATAACCTTCATTCGCTGAGCATTTGCAGAGTAGTTCTCAAATGTTCTTCATGTTCAGCATGACTTTTGGAATATATCAAAATATCATCAATAAAAACAATCACAAATTGATCTAAGAAAGGTTTAAAGACCCGATTCATCATATCCATGAAGGCAGCTGGAGCATTAGTCAATCCGAATGGCATTACCAAAAACTCATAGTGCCCATATCGTGTCCTGAATGCAGTTTTTGGAATGTCACTTTCTTTTATTTTGAGCTGATGATATCCCGATCTGAGATCAATCTTCGAAAATAGAGATGCACCCTGCAACTGATCAAACAAATCATCTATTCTTGGTAAAGGATATTTATTCTTTATGGTAACTTGGTTCAGCTGACGATAATCAATGCATAACCTGAGAGATCCATCTTTCTTCTTCACAAATAAAACTGGAGCTCCCCAAGGTGATACACTTGGTCGAATAAAACCTTTATCTAACAGCTCTTGTAATTGCGCCTTCAACTCTTTTAATTCCGTAGGTGCCATACGGTAAGGGGCTTTGGAAATAGGAGCTGTGCTTGGGAGAAGGTCAATAGAGAACTCTATCTCTCTATCAGGGGGTAAGCCAGGCAACTCCTCCGGAAATACATCCGGAAACTCCTTCACGATTGGGACATTATCCAAACTGATTCCCTCCTTTTTGCTTTCAACCAAGAAAGCCAAGAACCCTTCACATCCCCTCCTAAGCAATTTTTTAGCACGCATATAAGAGATCAAACAACATGTTTTTGGTTCCTTATCTCCCATGAAGCAAAATGAGGGCTGATTTGGAAGTGAAAATGTAACTACCTTCTTGTAACAATCTAAACATGCATGATATGATGACAACCAGTCCATACCCAAAATCACATCAAAGTCATGCATGTATAAAAAAATCAGATCAGCACTTAAGGATTTGTCACCAACTTTAACACTACATGACTTATATATTATATTCGAAGGCAAAGTGTGCCCATCAGGTGTAGTAATTGTGAGGCAATAACCTAATGGTTCCCTTTTTGCCTTCAAATGGCATGCAAAATTTGGAGATACTAAGGAATGAGTAGAACCGGGATCAATCAAAACTCGTGCCTTAGTGCCACAAATAGGAAGATTACCTGTGATCACTGCATTTGAGGCCTCAGCATCCTTCTGTGTTAAAGCATACACATGTCCTTGTCCAACTGGTTGCTTTCCTTTGTCTAATGGTCTGTTTGGTCGCGGGGGTTGTTGAGGTTGTTGTCGCATTAATGGACAGTTCCGGATAAAGTGACCCACTTTTCCACACCTAAAACAAGCTCCTACTTCTTTATGGCAAGGGGCATTACCATGAAAATTCCCACATGTTTTGCATGGTTGAGCATTTTGTGCTTGTGACTGTGATTGTTGTCCACGAAAAGGTACATTATATCTCTTCTTCTTAAAATCAAAAGTCTTTGGTCTCAGATGCTGACCAACATTATGTTCCTTCCTTTTTTGCTCTTGAGATACCTGGTACATATTTAAATCATTCTCCACCAGTTGTGCCCTCTCATAAACATCATCATATACTCGTAGCTTTAAAGCTGTAAGTCTGTTCTTAATGGCCGGTTTCAATCCCCTCTCAAACTTCTTTGCCCTTTCAGCTTCATCTGAAATTAGGTGTGGCGCAAACCTTGATAACTCTGCAAATTTAGCCTCATACTGATCAACTGTCATATTTCCTTGTTCGAGCTTCAGAAAGTCGATGACCTTCTGATCTCGTGCACAATTTGAAAAGTACTTTCCAAGAAACACTTCTACAAACTTCTTCCATGACAGGTTGGCATTAGTAGCCAAAACTCTAGGTTTAGTTGCTTTCCACCAATGCTCGGCATTGCCCTCAAGCATAAATTCTGCAAAAACTATTTTCTCTCGCTCATCACAACATAAGGCAGCAAATATCTTCTCCATTCTGCTTATCCAACTCTCGGCTTCAGTTGGATCACCTGTACCCTTGAAACTAGGAGGGTCGAGTTTCTTGAACTGCTCAATGGTACATTTCCGGCTACTTCCCGCTTGCTCCACTGTATTATCATTATTCTTATTACTCTGAGTAGCTTGCACCTTCATTATGTCGCTCATTTCTTGTAGAGCACGAAAAACACCTTCGAGTCGAGGATCATGATCAGGACTTTGACTTTGGGCCGAGCTTTCCCCCCTTGTCTTCATGGTCCTTATGACATAGTCAATGCACAGAAATTAATGATATAACGTAACAAGGGTGTACAACCTAAGCATAACAATGTCCTCCTAGACATAGCTATGCAACACATAACAAAGGGAAAGGACCTATTGCTCTGATACCATAACTTGTCACGACCCCGGAATTGAGTCTCGGCCTAACCCGTAAGTCGCGACGTAATTACGGACGATCAAATAAAATTTTGCGGAAACGTGCAATAGTTCCCCTAGAAAACATTAGAGGATAACACACATAACAATCCACGCAATTCATATATTTGATCATCAGAGCATAACAGAAAACCTTAAGGTTTACATCACACAAAACCATATTCTTTTAGGATACAAAAGTATATTCGTTTATGTATTTTACAAACACAACTCCTTTGACATCCAACAAGGGATGCAAGAAGTACAAGTCTTCTATCTATGTCACCACGAAGATGCCAAAACTCTCTAATACCTTAGCAACAGAAAGAGTCCGCGACTCTGCTAAGGTAGTCCACGTGCACGATCTCAAAAGCTCTAATGATCTGAAACATGTTGAAACAACGTAATGAGCAACCAACAGCTCAGTAAGTTGATAACTCATACTCAATGTGTTAACCACCTTTCAATTCAGAAGGATATCAAATACATACAATAGTAAGAAGCAAAATGATAAGTTACCTTTAGTATCATAAGCGCAAAATCATATACAATTTGCAAATCCGATCAATCAGACAAATCACTTAACATATGCAATGATGCAGCAAACACATGAATGCACAGATCACCAACTGGCCAGTTTGTATAGTCGATAGATGGATTCGAGAGGTGGCTCCCACCGTGACTACTCACGATGTAGCACTTCGCTCCATTCTACCTCATCCCTGCCGGGGAACAGAACGAATCAAAATGTAAGTGGATTCAAGAGGTGGCTCCCATCGTGATTTCTCACGATGTAACACTTTGCTCCATCTTACATCATCCCATTTTGGGATCAGAATATATTGATGGTTGGATTCGAGAGGTGGCTCCCATCGCTATCAACGATGTAGCACTTCGCTCCAATCATCACTCATGCAAATGCATGACACACACATATGCAAATGAATGATTCCTTACACAAATTGCACATTCAGATATTCTGACAAATCGTTCGAATCAGTCATTCACACAAATACATCATTCATACAAATCAATGTCTCACTCAATAATACTCTTTAGAGGACAATGAATAGTTCAAAATAATTTCCATCCAAATGTCAATGTAGAAATCACAAAGAATAGGAGGAACCAACTTACCTTATATAAGTGATGTGAAAATTTTAATCGCCTCCTCTTATCCTTACTTACTCCTTTAATCCTAAAATAATAACATATGTCCATTTAAATACTATGATCTGAGAACTAACATAATATACATGAAAAACATATCAGATAAACTATACATATCATTTACCCCCTTCACTCAAATAATTCAACTACTTGAATCCTTAGAAGTGTTCATGTTGCACATGGCAGATTAACAACCTAATGCAAGAAAATTCATAACTCCGAATATTTAGGGCCAAGATTCATATTATAATTTTTTATGAACCTAGAGTTCCTCAGGAATGACTAATAAAAGTTTCAGATTTTATTTCATCATAATTAGGTCGCAGAAAAATCGACAATTAGCATAATATCAATTATAGTTCCTAGTTCTGGCAGACAGGGCAAGGTGCAATAATAAATTCATAACTCTCAGAACACAATTGATTTCAAGGTGATTCGAATTGGAGACGAATCCTAACTTCAACATATATCTGAACCTTAAATATCAAGAATTATCATATAATATGGAATTTTCTACATAATTTACAATTCGAGTGAGCAATTCTGCAAAACAGTCTGATAGACCCTTAAACATGAGGGCATAACTTTTTGTACACCAATCCAATTAAGCTAATTCCAAAGACACACGAAAGCTAGCTCATAAGGGATGTTCTAGAATTAATTTCATAATTTTAGGAGGTCACTAGGGCATCCAGATGACCTAGCAAATCTCGGGCATAGATGTAGCTAGGGCTTGTTCTTGATCAAAAGAGATCAAGCTAAGTATACCCCTTAACTACACTGAGATTTTGGAATGGGAAAAAAAAGAAAAAGCCAGAGGAACTATGTGAAATCAGAGTATGACCATAATTACAAGATCTATGTAATACTTACCACAAAATGACCAAAATCCACTTTTGTTTACTTCTCCAAGTTCTTCTTTCTTCCTTGAATTTTGCTTTTCTTTGTGTTCAAGTTTCGGATGGATGAACTAAGGGCCGACAATAGGTGGATAACATCTTGTAATAACCGACTTTAAGTAAATGGCTTTGGTTTTCTATTTATTTATTTTATTTTTTATTTACTTAAGACATTACATGTAAATAAGGAAGTACCCCCCATTTGGATTCAAACAAAATATTTTCAAACATAAATTAAGAGAATAAAAATCTAAATTTTGGTCCGAAGAACAAAAACGACGATTTTTTCAGATTTTCCGTTTTTACACATCATTTTTACCTAACTAGAACATCTTCTAAAAATTATTAAAAATCATATCTAGCATACATTCATATATAGGAATAATTACCGGCACTTTATTTTTCTTAATTCTATTATTTTCCGATATCACATTTTCATGCCTTAAGCGAAATTTTCAACGCTTAAGACGTTCCGACGATCATAGTTGGAACTTATAACATAACATTCATATCATAATGCATATCAATCACTTAAAACCACATTAACAAATATCAAATCATAGGGATTAGTTTTGGGATATTACACTCTACCCCCCTTAAAAGAAATTTCGTCCTCGAAATTAAGCATACCTTATTGATCAAATAAGTAGGGGTATTGATCACGCATGTCTCGTTCAGTTTCCCATGTTGCTTCCTCAACACCATGATGCTGCCATAGGATTTTTACCAACGGAATAGTTTTAGTTCGGAGAACTTGTTCCTTCCGATCCAAAATACGAATTGGTCGTTCTTTATAAGACAGGTTCTCTTTCAACTCCACGGGTTCATATTCAATCACATGCGACGGGTCTGGCTCATATTTCCTTAACATGGATACATGAAATACATCATGTATATTTTCCATATCAGGAGGTAATGCTAAGCGATAGGCAACTGACCCCACTCGCTCAAGTATCTCAAATGGTCCTATATATCGAGGACCTAGTTTGCCTTTCTTTCCAAATCTCATCGCGCCTTTAGATGGGGAGACCTTTAGGAATACATGATCTCTTTGTCGAAATTCCAGGGGCCTTCGACGATTATCAGCATAACTCTTCTGTCTACTCTGAGCTTCTTTAAGCTTTTCTTGAGCAACCTTGATCTTATCAGTGGTTGTCTGAACTATTGCTGGACCTGTTAGTTGTTTTTCACCAGCCTCTTCCCAACAAATTGGCGATCTACAATTTCTTCCATATAAAGCTTCAAAAGGTGCCATTTCAATACTGCTATGATAGCTATTATTATACGAGAACTCTATAAGAGATATGTGTTCATCCCAATTGCCTCCAAAATCTAAAACACATGCACGAAGCATATCTTCCAAAGTCTGAATAGTTCTTTCTGATTGTCCGTCTGTTTGAGGATGAAAGGCAGAACTAAATTGAAGCTTTGTTCCCATAGCTCGTTGTAAAGCTGTCCAAAAATGTGATGTGAAACGAGGATCTCGATCAGAGGTGAAGCTAGCAGGAACTCCATGCAGTCGAACAATCTCCTCAATGTAAATTTGTGCCAATTTGTTCAAGGTATAATCTATCCTAATAGGTATAAAATGAGCTGACTTTGTTAATCGATCCACAATAACCCATATGGCGTTATGCCCTTTGCTAGACCTCGGTAATCCTTGAACAAAATTCATAGTTACATCTTCCCACTTTCATTGGGGAATAGGAAGTGGTTGTAACGTACCTCCTGGCTTCTTATGTTCTGCTTTGATTTGTTGGCACACTAAACACTTGGATACCATTTCAGCAATGTCCTTCTTCATATCATTCCACCAATAATGCTTTTTCAAATTTTGATACATTTTCGTATTGCCTGGATGAACACTATAAGGAGTTCTATGTGCTTCTTCTAAAATTAACTTTCGGAGCTCAATATCATTAGGAACACAAATTCTATTTCCACACCTCAATATCCCATCTTCATGCATTTGAAAATCTGGATTTCTTTCTCCTTTCCTTGTAGTCTGGAGTGCTAACAACTGAGGATCCTTCTGCTGAGCTTCTTTGATTCTATGTATCAGTTCGGGTTCCACCTTCATTGTCGCCACAATTCCATTAGGACTATGTTCAATAAACTTAAAACCTGAATCCCTTAACTCTTCAAGAAGTTTCCATTCACTAACCACCATACTAGCCATGAATGCTGATTTCCTACTCAATGCATCTGCAACGGTATTTGCCTTCCCCGGATGATATTGGATGGTACAATCATAATCTTTTAGAATATCCATCCATCTCCTTTGTCTCATATTTAATTCTCTTTGGGAGAATAAATATTTCAAACTCTTGTGGTCCGTATATATCTCAAATGTTTCTCCATATAAATAATGTCTCCAAATCTTTAATGCAAAGATAATAGCAGCAAGCTCCAAATCATGTGTGGGATAATTTTGCTCATAATCTTTAAGTTGTCTGGAGGCATATGCCACTACTCGGCCATGTTGCATTAGTACACATCCTAAGCCTTTCCGAGATGCATCACTGTATATCACAAATCCATCCGTACCCGAGGGAATGGTTAAAACCGGAGCACTCGTTAGTCTTCTCTTGAGTTCTTGAAAGCTTCTCTCACATTCATCAGACCATGTAAACTTTGTATTCTTGCGTGTCAACCTTGTGAGAGGAATGCAAATAGAAGAAAAGCCTTCAACGAATCTTCTGTAATAACCTGCTAAACCCAAGAAACTCCTTACTTCAGTAACAGTGGTTGGCCTCTCCCAATTGACCACGGCCTCCACTTTTGAAGGATCAACCGATATGCCTTCCCTGGAGATAACATGACCCAAGAACACCACTCGATCAAGCCAAAACTCACACTTACTAAACTTTGCATATAACCTTCGTTCGCTGAGCATTTGCAGAGTAGTTCTCAAATGTTCTTCATGTTCAGCATGACTTTTGGAATATATCAAAATATCATCAATAAAAACAATCACAATTTGATCTAAGAAAGGTTTAATGACCCGATTCATCATATCCATGAAGGCAGCTGGAGCATTAGTCAATCCGAATGGCATTACCAAAAACTCATAGTGCCCATATCGTGTCCTGAATGCAGTTTTTGGAATGTCACTTTCTTTTATTTTGAGCTGATGATATCCCGATCTGAGATCAATCTTCGAAAATAGAGATGCACCCTGCAACTGATCAAACAAATCATCTATTCTTGGTAAAGGATATTTATTCTTTATGGTAACTCGGTTCAGCTGACGATAATCAATGCATAACCTGAGAGATCCATCTTTCTTCTTCACAAATAAAACTGGAGCTCCCCAAGGTGATACACTTGGTCGAATAAAACCTTTATCTAACAGCTCTTGTAATTGCGCCTTCAACTCTTTTAATTCCGTAGGTGCCATACGGTAAGGGGCTTTGGAAATAGGAGCTGTGCCTGGGAGAAGGTCAATAGAGAACTCTATCTCTCTATCAGGGGGTAAGCCAGGCAACTCCTCCGGAAATACATCCGGAAACTCCTTCACGATTGGGACATTATCCAAACTGATTCCCTCATTTTTGCTTTCAACCAAGAAAGCCAAGAACCCTTCACATCCCCTCCTAAGCAATTTTTTAGCACGCATATAAGAGATCAAACAACATGTTTTTGGTTCCTTATCTCCCATGAAGCAAAATGAGGGCTGATTTGGAAGTGAAAATGTAACTACCTTCTTGTAACAATCTAAACATGCATGATATGATGACAACCAGTCCATACCCAAAATCACATCAAAGTCATGCATGTATAAAAGAATCAGATCAGCACTTAAGGATTTGTCACCAACTTTAACACTACATGACTTATATATTATATTCGAAGGCAAAGTGTGCCCATCAGGTGTAGTAATTGTGAGGCAATAACCTAATGGTTCCCTTTTTGCCTTCAAATGGCATGCAAAATTTGGAGATACTAAGGAATGAGTAGAACCGGGATCAATCAAAACTCGTGCCTTAGTGCCACAAATAGGAAGATTACCTGTGATCACTGCATTTGAGGCCTCAGCATCCTTCTGTGTTAAAGCATACACATGTCCTTGTCCAACTGGTTGCTTTCCTTTGTCTAATGGTCTGTTTGGTCGCGGGGGTTGTTGAGGTTGTTGTCGCATTAATGGACAGTTCCGGATAAAGTGACCCACTTTTCCACACCTAAAACAAGCTCCTACTTCTTTATGGCAAGGGGCATTACCATGAAAATTCCCACATGTTTTGCATGGTTGAGCATTTTGTGCTTGTGACTGTGATTGTTGTCCACGAAAAGGTACATTATATCTCTTCTTCTTAAAATCAAAAGTCTTTGGTCTCATATGCTGACCAACATTATGTTCCTTCCTTTTTTGCTCTTGAGATACCTGGTACATATTTAAATCATTCTCCACCAGTTGTGCCCTCTCATAAACATCATCATATACTCGTAGCTTTAAAGCTGTAAGTCTGTTCTTAATGGCCGGTTTCAATCCCCTCTCAAACTTCTTTGCCCTTTCAGCTTCATCTGAAATTAGGTGTGGCGCAAACCTTGATAACTCTGCAAATTTAGCCTCATACTGATCAACTGTCATATTTCCTTGTTCGAGCTTCAGAAAGTCGATGACCTTCTGATCTCGTGCACAATCTGAAAAGTACTTTCCAAGAAACACTTCTACAAACTTCTTCCATGACAGGTTGGCATTAGTAGCCAAAACTCTAGGTTTAGTTGCTTTCCACCAATGCTCGGCATTGCCCTCAAGCATAAATTCTGCAAAAACTATTTTCTCTCGCTCATCACAACATAAGGCAGCAAATATCTTCTCCATTCTGCTTATCCAACTCTCGGCTTCAGTTGGATCACCTGTACCCTTGAAACTAGGAGGGTCGAGTTTCTTGAACTGCTCAATGGTACATTTCCGGCTACTTCCCGCTTGCTCCACTGTATTATCATTATTCTTATTACTCTGAGTAGCTTGCACCTTCATTATGTCGCTCATTTCTTGTAGAGCACGAAAAACACCTTCGAGTCGAGGATCATGATCAGGACTTTGACTTTGGGCCGAGCTTTCCCCCCTTGTCTTCATGGTCCTTATGACATAGTCAATGCACAGAAATTAATGATATAACGTAACAAGGGTGTACAACCTAAGCATAACAATGTCCTCCTAGACATAGCTATGCAACACATAACAAAGGGAAAGGACCTATTGCTCTGATACCATAACTTGTCACGACCCCGGAATTGAGTCTCGGCCTAACCCGTAAGTCGCGACGTAATTACGGACGATCAAATAAAATTTTGCGGAAACGTGCAATAGTTCCCCTAGAAAACATTAGAGGATAACACACATAACAATCCACGCAATTCATATATTTGATCATCAGAGCATAACAGAAAACCTTAAGGTTTACATCACACAAAACCATATTCTTTTAGGATACAAAAGTATATTCGTTTATGTATTTTACAAACACAACTCCTTTGACATCCAACAAGGGATGCAAGAAGTACAAGTCTTCTATCTATGTCACCACGAAGATGCCAAAACTCTCCAATACCTTAGCAACAGAAAGAGTCCGCGACTCTGCTAAGGTAGTCCACGTGCACGATCTCAAAAGCTCTAATGATCTGAAACATGTTGAAACAACGTAATGAGCAACCAACAGCTCAGTAAGTTGATAACTCATACTCAATGTGTTAACCACCTTTCAATTCAGAAGGATATCAAATACATACAATAGTAAGAAGCAAAATGATAAGTTACCTTTAGTATCATAAGCGCAAAATCATATACAATTTGCAAATCCGATCAATCAGACAAATCACTTAACATATGCAATGATGCAGCAAACACATGAATGCACAGATCACCAACTGGCCAGTTTGTATAGTCGATAGATGGATTCGAGAGGTGGCTCCCACCGTGACTACTCACGATGTAGCACTTCGCTCCATTCTACCTCATCCCTGCCGGGGAACAGAACGAATCAAAATGTAAGTGGATTCAAGAGGTGGCTCCCATCGTGATTTCTCACGATGTAACACTTTGCTCCATCTTACATCATCCCATTTTGGGATCAGAATATATTGATGGTTGGATTCGAGAGGTGGCTCCCATCGCTATCAACGATGTAGCACTTCGCTCCAATCATCACTCATGCAAATGCATGACACACACATATGCAAATGAATGATTCCTTACACAAATTGCACATTCAGATATTCTGACAAATCGTTCGAATCAGTCATTCACACAAATACATCATTCATACAAATCAATGTCTCACTCAATAATACTCTTTAGAGGACAATGAATAGTTCAAAATAATTTCCATCCAAATGTCAATGTAGAAATCACAAAGAATAGGAGGAACCAACTTACCTTATATAAGTGATGTGAAAATTTTAATCGCCTCCTCTTATCCTTACTTACTCCTTTAATCCTAAAATAATAACATATGTCCATTTAAATACTATGATCTGAGAACTAACATAATATACATGAAAAACATATCAGATAAACTATACATATCATTTACCCCCTTCACTCAAATAATTCAACTACTTGAATCCTTAGAAGTGTTCATGTTGCACATGGCAGATTAACAACCTAATGCAAGAAAATTCATAACTCCGAATATTTAGGGCCAAGATTCATATTATAATTTTTTATGAACCTAGAGTTCCTCAGGAATGACTAATAAAAGTTTCAGATTTTATTTCATCATAATTAGGTCGCAGAAAAATCGACAATTAGCATAATATCAATTATAGTTCCTAGTTCTGGCAGACAGGGCAAGGTGCAATAATAAATTCATAACTCTCAGAACACAATTGATTTCAAGGTGATTCGAATTGGAGACGAATCCTAACTTCAACATATATCTGAACCTTAAATATCAAGAATTATCATATAATATGGAATTTTCTACATAATTTACAATTCGAGTGAGCAATTCTGCAAAACAGTCTGATAGACCCTTAAACATGAGGGCATAACTTTTTGTACACCAATCCAATTAAGCTAATTCCAAAGACACACGAAAGCTAGCTCATAAGGGATGTTCTAGAATTAATTTCATAATTTTAGGAGGTCACTAGGGCATCCAGATGACCTAGCAAATCTCGGGCATAGATGTAGCTAGGGCTTGTTCTTGATCAAAAGAGATCAAGCTAAGTATACCCCTTAACTACACTGAGATTTTGGAATGGGAAAAAAAAGAAAAAGCCAGAGGAACTATGTGAAATCAGAGTATGACCATAATTACAAGATCTATGTAATACTTACCACAAAATGACCAAAATCCACTTTTGTTTACTTCTCCAAGTTCTTCTTTCTTCCTTGAATTTTGCTTTTCTTTGTGTTCAAGTTTCGGATGGATGAACTAAGGGCCGACAATAGGTGGATAACATCTTGTAATAACCGACTTTAAGTAAATGGCTTTGGTTTTCTATTTATTTATTTTATTTTTTATTTACTTAAGACATTACATGTAAATAAGGAAGTACCCCCCATTTGGATTCAAACAAAATATTTTCAAACATAAATTAAGAGAATAAAAATCTAAATTTTGGTCCGAAGAACAAAAACGACGATTTTTTCAGATTTTCCGTTTTTACACATCATTTTTACCTAACTAGAACATCTTCTAAAAATTATTAAAAATCATATCTAGCATACATTCATATATAGGAATAATTACCGGCACTTTATTTTTCTTAATTCTATTATTTTCCGATATCACATTTTCATGCCTTAAGCGAAATTTTCAACGCTTAAGACGTTCCGACGATCATAGTTGGAACTTATAACATAACATTCATATCATAATGCATATCAATCACTTAAAACCACATTAACAAATATCAAATCATAGGGATTAGTTTTGGGATATTACACTTTTCTTCAACTTTACTTTGTAAGTATACTCTTCTACAATTATTGACTTATTTCAATGGTATAACTAATTACCTGATTATTTTGCATGTGACATGTTATTAAAAAATAATAAAATATAAATAATAATATCATAGTTATAAATTAAAAAAAAAATAGAGGAGGAGAGTATCTCCCCTCTCCCTCCAAGGCAACTCCCTCTACGTCATCGACGAATACACCAGAGGGAGAGGGGGCAGCGACCTCTCTGGCATCTCTAGAGAAGGGGCGGCGACCTCTCTCTTTGGCATCTCTGGGAAGTTTCTTGTTGGAAATGTCACTTTTATTTTTTTTGTTATTTCGTAATCCCCCAAGCAACTAGCTCGGATGCTGGTTATGGATCAAAGGCTTCAGTTTGAACTATATCCAATGCATTCAATTCATGTAATGCACTTCATTCGGGAAAAGTCTAGGGGTCATCGACAATGTCGCACGTGAGGGGGCAGCACACCCCTAGGCATGCCGTCGCACACGAGGGGCAAAGCCCCTTCGAGGGCGCCCCTCCTCCCCCATCATCAGCAGCGCTACGTTACGTTCTCTCGTGCATGACACTGCCAACGCCGCAGAGGGGGCCGTCATCATACCTCCTCTAAGCCATGCTCCCCCCTTTGTGTCGTCAGCGATGTCGTGCATGAGGGAGGAGAGCCACCCTTCATGCGCTATTCGCATAAGGGAGTCCCCTTCCCCCTCCCATTCTATGTCACCGATGGTGTCACACACGAGGAAGCAACGCCCCCACCCCTTTTTTAAAATTTTTATCTATTATATTATTTTTTAATACTATTTATCATTTTATATTTATTTTTTTAAAAGTGCAATAACTGAGTAAATGGCTATACTAAGTTAAAAGAGTCATTGATGAAATATGTCAATTGTTGGAGGACAATCTAATTACAAGGTAAAATCCGAGAAAAGAATCGAAAAAGACGATGAAGTTTGAGGGTATTTACTAATTTACTAATAAGATTAAAAGTTAGGGAAGTGGTTGACAAATAAAAGGGGATCGCAATTTTCCCTTAGTCGTTAGTGTCCATGATGTAAGATTCAGCCCAGCTCGGTTGGCCGAACCGGTGTTCAATCATGAAAATTTAAATTCACCCTTGAGGTAGACCTACTTAACCCGATCAAAATTCATGTTCAACCGATCGACTCGACCCCCCTCCCCCCCCCCCCCCCCAACCCCTCTCTACGGGCGTCGGCAAATTGATCGCATGGAGGAAAGAGAAATAAGTTGCGTGGATGTCACATTGATAATGCAAAATGCATCGAGTAGAAAGTTTGCCTCCGCCATAAATCCAGAGGAGAGGAGAGAAAGAGGAGGCCCTTGCTCGTGGGCGTCGGACAGCTACGCGGAGAGGAGAGAGAGAGGAGGCGGCGGCGCGAAGAGGAGAAACGAAGATGAGAGAGAGGATAAAAAAAATGAGCGATGCTGAGGGTTTTTCCCTTTTTGTACCCTTTGGAACCTGTCAAATCGGGCGTGCGAACTGCGCTGAACTGCTCGTCAAACCGACCTCGGACTGCGTCAAATCTCACACAAACTTTTTAGATCTGCGCCAACCGTCGGAGGGGATGCCCATTTTTTCCTTTTTTTATGGAAAAAATTGTTTTAAAATATAGTATTTATATTTTAAAAATTAATTATACTTAACCAAGCATGAAATGTTTTTAATAAAATAATAAGTATAAATAATATTATAAATATTTTTATATACTAAATAATTTATTTTTTAAAAGAAATGTGTGTGAGCGAGAAAATAAGAAAAGAAAAGAAAAGAAAAACGAAATTAAAATAGGTGACGTCAAGTAAAAAAAAGCTTAGTTTCGTTGCATTGCTCTGTTTCTACCAAGAAGGTGAAATTGAAGCACTGGAATAAGAGTCAAGTGCATCCCGACTCCAGCTCATGGTTCCATCTTGACCGACAGAACCGTGAGCCCCATTTGATGGAACCAGGGTGTGGTTCTGTTGCAAAATGGGGCCTTCAAGAAAAGGCCTTATCTGAAAATACTTATAAAATAATACAAATATATGAAAACATCAACATGCAAGGAAATGAAAAAGAAAGTGAGAATTCATTTTTTATGGATGAAAGGAAAGAAAACGAAAAATTGATATCAGGAGACCATCAATATCTAATGTAATGCATGCTTGATTTTAACCGTTCAGGATGAAACATATAATAAAGCCATAGATCGTCCATAGCATAATGTTCATTGTTCAATAGACTCCAATGGTTGGGGTAAATTACACGAATGGCCCGTCAACTTTGAGTCGATTTCCAATTGGTCCCCCAACTTCAATTTATAATTAGAACATCCTCCATCTTTCATTTTCTTATACGCTTAGTCCTTCTGACCGGTGATAGTGGGTTTCCCGGTTGCCTTGCTTACATGACAGACTTTATCTTTCATCCACATCAGTTTAAATCCGCCACATCATCATAAAAATTAAAAAAATAATAACAAAAATATGAAGTTGTCCACGTCATTAAAAAAAATAAAAAACATGAACTGGGGGAGCGAGAGAGGGGGGCGACCGCCCCCCTCTAGTCGAGCTCTCCAGAGCTCGACCAGAGGGGGGGGTGGTTGCCCCCCTCCTTCTCTCTCCCGCGCGTGCGGGAGAGAGAGGGAGGGGGCGATCGCCCCCCCTCTGTGGGATCACAAGACATCAAGATGGGGGTGAATTGGTGTTTAAATCGAAAATATCGATTTGCAAAAATCATCACGGAAGCTTAAAATCGATTCGTTAATATTTAAATCAAAACAATAGCAATCAAATCACATGAATAATAGAGTAGGAAGGAGAGAGAGAAAGATAAACTCGAGATGCACGGTGGTTTATTGATGAGGTTCGACCACACCTTGGCCTACGTCCCCCCTCTGACTTCCCGACCTCAAGACCGTCGGAGATTCACTAGCTTTCTCTTTTCTTGTAGGGAGAGAATAACCATTTTTACACCACAATGCCTTCTTCTTTGCTCAAGAGATAAGGCACACATCTTTTTACAAGGAGCTCTCAAACTCTCTAAATAGAAACACAAGAATTCCCTCAAATTCTCTCTTCTTATAAAGAATGTTTACACTTAAAAACTAGAAGAGGGAAGGGATGATTTGCAACTTTGGCTCAAGAAAAATACTTTGAATTTGAAGGGAACTCCAGAATGATTTGTCTTACTTAGTTGATCTTCCTTCAATCTTTTAGATCCCTTTTATAGGCTTCTCTTGAAAATTTGACCATTGTAAAATAATTCAAAAAGATTGTGCTGTCAGCTCTATAACGGTCGACCATTTTAGATAATGGTCGATCATTCTAGATAACGGTCGACCGCTTTGAATAGTAACTAGCTGTTGCACTTGTCTTTTTTTGCGCAATTATCCGTTGATGGTAGTCCGTAGAAGAATTTTAGCCATTGTTGTTGCCTTTGCTCCCATAACGGTCGACCGTTAATATTTCGGTCGTCCGTTTTAGAGATGTCTTTGGTCTCTGTAATTAGCGATCGTTCCGACAGCACCTGCGGTCGTTCGTTCTAAACCGTTCATCCTTTTTTACTCATAACGGTCGACCGTTAATGTATCGGTCGACCGTTTTGTCATTGGTAGCTTGATAGACCTGCACTCTTTTATACATAACTTTTTGCACAGTTATCCAAATGAGATAATTTTTTATTCTATGAAAAGACAATAAAATGCTCTACAAATTTTGTATTCATCATTCATTGAAAATCCAATGAGATCATAGTCAAATATTCAATCCATCCGTTCAGTGCATAAAGTTGTCAATTTTAATTTAAACTTTATAGACCTTAGTCAATTATACATAACTTTTCGTACAAGTATCCAAATGAGTTCATTTTGTATTCTATGGAAATATAACAGAATTTTCTACAATTTTATGCTCATCATTCATTCAAAATCTAATGAGATAATAGTCCAATATTAATTCAAAGTTTAGTACACAAGGTTGTCCATTTCAAATGAAACATTTTATATATTTACTCTTTTATACATAATTTTTTATACCAGTATTCAAATGAGATGATATTTGATTCTATGAAAAGCTAACACTTTTATTTACAATTTTCATGCTTACCTCTCATCCCAAGTCAGTTGATGAAGTAATCAAATATTTAATGAAAATTCAGCACATAAAATTATCAACTTCGAATAGAACGTGTCGATCTTCACTATTTTTGGCATAACTTTTGATACGGTTGTCCAAATGAGGTAATTCGTAATTCTATGAAAATATAAGAGGAATATATATAACTTTTATATTAATCTCTTTATCCAAATCTCATGATGAAATACTCAAATATTAAGTACAAGTTTAGTACATAAAAATATCAAATGTAATTTGAACTTTTCAAGCTTCATTTAAACATAACGTTTTATGTGGTTGTCTATAACTTATCAATGAGGTGATTCTTAATTTTCTACAATGATAAGAAAGTTATCTATAACTTTTATATTCACCTCTTAATATAAATCTCATGCAAATATAGATAAATATTAATTGAAAGTTTAGCGCATGAAGTCACTCATTTCTATTTAAACTTTTTCGACATTTTAAATATAACTCTTAATCTTTTGAAGTTTGTATCATCAAAATATAATTATATAGGGATTAACAACTTTGCTCCAACACCCTTCTCTCTCCAGCACGGCGAGAGAGAGAGGGGGCAATCACCCCCCTCCTCTCTCCAACATGGAGAAAGAGATAGGGGGGCGACCGCCCCCCTCCTCTCTCCCGCGGGTGCGAGAGAGAGAGGGAGGGGGCATTCCCTCTTTTCAGCACGGCGAAGGGGAGAGAGAGAGAGGGGAGGGGGGGGGGGGGGGGGGGGGGTTCACCCCCCTCCTCTCTCCATCACGGCGAAAGAGAGCCCCTCTCTCTCTTTTGCCGTGCTTGAGAGAGGAGTCTCCGGCAAGCTTGATCGGTCGCCCCCTCTCTCTCCCGCAGTTGACTTTTTTTATTTTTAAATTTTTTTAATGACATGGACAACTTTATCTTTTTTATTTTTATGATGACCTGACGAACTTAAAATGACGTGGACGAGAGAGAAAAAATACCACGTAAGCAAGGCAACCGGAAAACCACTATCACCGGTCAGGAGGACTAAGCGTGCAAGAAAATGAAAGATGGAGGATGTTCTGATTATAAATTAATGTTGCGGGACCAATTGGAAATCGACTTAAAGTTGAGGGACCATTCGTATAATTTACCCTAATGGTTGCCAACCTCTTTTTGAAGTGCTGCCTAAACCACGTGCCACTTCGTTTGATGAGAACAAAAGGAAAACAGATGACTTGCATTCCGAACAACATTACGCTGAAGAGAGCCCAGAAATTGCAGTTTACACAAGTATCGTTTCCCAAATTATAAAGTTATGGGCCTAATTAGATCTGAAAAAAATGAACTAATTTTCTAAGGCCGTGTTTGGTACAGAATGTTTTAGACAACGTTAGTTCTTGAGAAATTGATTTGATAAAAAAGTTTGAATTTGTGTTTGAATGAAAAAGTGTAATGATGAGAATTTAAAAAGTTAATTTGATAGATAAATTTTATTGAGTGTTTGAATAAAAATAAGAATTAAGAATATAATTTATTATTTTTTGAGGTATAAGATTATAGTAAATAAGAATATATCATTAATATTATAATTTAAGTAAATCGTTATATTATTAATATTATTTTTATTTATTTTGATTAAATCTTTTAAATATTATTAATATTATCATTTACATACATCTTAGGATCCAAATATAATATAAATTTTTAAAAAAATAATTGAATAGTTTAATTAATAAAGTATTTATTAATTATTAGAACTAAATATTTTATAATTTTTAATTAATAACATTTAATAAATTATTTTATAAGATGACTAATAATGTATTAATAAATAACTAAATAATGTATACTTATATTATAAAATAATTAAAAATGTGGATGAAGTTAGGATTGAAGAAAAAGAAAAAAAAAGTGAAAAGTTGACTACTGAAAAGACAAAAACAAAATAAAAGAACTTTTGGCCAAATTTTTTTTTATCAAAGTCACGTGACGTCAATTATGCTATTTGGAATGTTCTAATAATTTGTTCCCAATTAAACGCAGTCTAAATAATCAACTTCTAAATTAATTCTGGAACGTGCCCTAACTATCTGTCACGGCTGAAGTAGAAAATTTTTAAATCGTTTCTGAGAATATTGTGCCATTATAATTTGCAACTGGCCAGGTTTGTTTGGAGAGAAATACTTTTGAAGATGTGATTTATGACAGGAATATTATCAATATTTTTCTTCTTAAAAGGGGTAAGATTCGGCCGATATGAAAATCTGGGTGCCATACAGTTTCTGGGACAGCCGAAGTTTGTGCCGACACAACAATTGGAGCAGGGGACCCACCGGTTGGTTGTCTCCGATCTAGAATTCATGCCATGGCAGGCAGCAGCCAGCAGCACAACGTAATTAGCTTTAACACGACATGAAATGATACGACACAGCATAATTAATATAATCCACATGTATAAACGCAGGTTAAAACCTATTATGAGGCAAGAGGTCATGAGACTACAATAAGTGACAAGCCATGTCTCTGACAAACGATTTGTGTTTCTAAAACCTAAGCTAAAATGTTAAGTTTAAGTAAAAGTGAAAATTCTTTCCTATATATATATATATATAATTTTTGTCTTAACTAAAATCAAATTATTTTTTAATTTAAAAGTATATAAATTTTGAGTGCACATTGGAGTTTTGGTTTGATTATAATTACTATTTCATTATTCAAATGTAACTTAACTAAAAGTAGCGGTAAGATATAGCAATAATATTAGAATTATATATTTTCGAAGAATTCAATTAAAAGGTAAATTTTGAGTAAAAGTGGGAGGCGTATTCCTGTATGCGCACGCACATATTTATTTATGAAGATGTAATAGAATTATTATTTTGTTTGAGTATAATTATGATAATTATTATTTTTTTGCTTTTAATGTAAATAATTAAAAATTCGGATTTAAAAACTACTTTAAGTACGATCATTGTTTTAGCCCATAGTACTATTTCATTTGTTTCAATATAACTTAACTAAAAGTAGTAGTAAAATATAATATTATCGATTTTACTTTGTTTCTGATAACTAAATTTAAAAAGTGAAGTTTAATCAAAATGGAGTCCTACTCCTATATTTTCTATAAATAAAGATAGCATATCATGGGTTGTCTAAAATGAAATTAAGTTTGAATATAATTCATATTAATATTTATGTTTTTTTTATTTTTAAATATAAAGTTATTCTTTTTTGAAAGGGCTCACTGATGAAAAATAATTGAGAGCTAAATTTTAGAAAGGGTTAACTAATAAAATTTCAAGTAGTTTGCATTTATCTTATTATTTTCATTATTTATTTAAAATTTTCAGTTTGAGTCAAATAGATCTAAGTTTGTTATTATTTCATATTTTCTTTGTGTTTTTTTGGTGTATTTCAATTTTATGAAATGATGTTTTTGATTTCAACCTCTGTATGGAGTCTGTCCAAAACTGTAGTCTGTATTTGGACAACTTAAGTTCTTATAAGATTCAAGAAGTAATCCAGTAGATAGAAAAGTTTAAATTTGGTGTTTGGATAAAAGAATATGATGATGAAAATTTTAAAAATTAATTTAATATATAAATTTTAGTAATTGTTTGAATAAAAAATAATAATTAAGAATATAATTTATTATTTCATAAAGTATAAAATTATAATAAATAAATTGATTATGTATTTATTTATTTTAAATAATAATTACTAGATATAAAAGATATTATACGTAATTATTAATTTAAAATTTATTAAAGATAAGTTGTGTCCTACTATATTAATATTAATTTTGATTAAATTTTATATATATTATAATTTATGTAAATAATAACTTAAGAACCAAATATAATATAAATTAGATTAATACTATAATATAAAAATATGTTAATAAGATTATAATATAACTTATATCATGTATATTTTTTCTCTAAAAACAATTGAAAGTTTTAATATATAATAATATATTAGTAAATAAATAACTATATATGTATATATATAGGCCTAATATTAATAGTAAATATTAATTAATAATATGTTATTATACTATAATATTAATTAAAATATAATGGATAATTAAGAAAATAATTGTGCAATATTGGATTAAAATATCTATTTTATGACCCGAATGATTATGTATTAATAAATAAATAATTATAAATTTATCATATACGAAGTAAAGTATTATAACTAATAAAATCTTTATTTATTATTAGATATAAATAAAATTATTTCTAATAATTTTATGTTAATAAATAAATAACATATACTATATAATTTCTAATTTATAACATATTATTAAATAAGAATAGTCTACATAATAAAATAATAAAAAAGTGATCAATTCTTGCTACAGGCAGTGGACGTTGATTGGAACTTGAGTTCCGATGGGACCATCGTAACTTCTTCAACTCTTTGATAGAATTATGCGAAGAGAAATGCTACATGCTTCTAAACTCATGTGTCTAATAATCCTCCTAAAAGTTTACGGCTGAATTGATGATGTATTTTTAAAAGATTGAAATATACTTCAATTTTACTTCCTAATATGCCCTTATCTCTCTCTCCACGTGAATTCCATCTTATTTTTTATGTGCTTCATTTAACATATCACTTTAAATATTTACCGTGCTTTGATTTGTCCATTATATTATATTAAATATTTTTTACGAAGCTTTAATTTATTGTGATTTTCTTTTGTACCATGTATCGATATCTTGCCTTCTTTGTTTTTTTTTTCATACTTGACTTTATTTATTGTGATTTTTTTCATGTTATTCTACCAATGGAAAAATTACTAAATACCCCCAAAAAATAACAATAAAGTTATAAAATAATAATTAGCTAAATCGGTTGTTGAAAAAAGATTCTAGATATTTTTCAAAAAATGAGTTATTTTTTCATCAAAAGTTAAAAGAAAAGCAACAATTTTCAATTCATATATAATTTGGTAGATATATTTCCTAACTCAATGGTCCATTAGATCTTACTTCATTAACTTACATAGAAAAGCATCCCAAAAATAAAATTAAAATGCCAATATTGCCGATAAAACATTATACAACGAGGAATATATCTAATTATTTATATCCATAATGAATAAGAAAACTCACCTAACTAGGGTTTTTTTATTAAGACCAAATTCAATGCCAAATAGAAAAAACTCATTATCGTTAGGCATTAAAAATAAAACCAATTTTATTAATCAGGAAAAAAATGCCGAATGACATAAAAATAGTATTAACATTTCACTGTAAGTAAACTATTCAAATAATAACGTAGTGTTGCTTATGCAAATAAAAACTTATGAACTACAAAATTTTACAGTAAATAATCTTAAATAAATGGAGTTATATTTCTTTAACTTATTCTAATGGCAAAAGGCGTGGACATGAGATGGAAAAAAAGAGGAACGTGAGATTAAAGAAGAAAGATAAAGATAAAGAAGAAAGGTGTGGGGTGAGAAAAAAATTAGAGAAAGGTAAGTAGGTGTGACGTGGGAGAGAGATAAGGGTATATTTGAAAGTAAAATAAATATATATTTTTATTTTTTAAAAAGAAACTGTAAGTGCCACATGTCAACCTTATATTGTTAGACAGATGAGTTTAAGAGGCTATAACATTTCTCTTATGCCATAAGCAATGATTTGACATTTAAAATGGAGAGGATAAGTATTTACTAAGGGAGTCTTTAATGCCACCCTACTTTTTTCATGGTCCATTTTATCCTTTTCAAATTTCTACTTTTTTTTTTCTCCGTTACACTGTTCACCTTTCTACCTTAGACTACTCTAAAAAAACCACATTTATTGCACCATTGGCATTGACAATATTGATATATATTGTATATGCACTTTTATTCATAACAATAACAGTACCGCACAGAAAAAAGTATTTTTTTATATGAATATAACATGATATAATTAAAAATAATCAATATAATAAACATTTTCTACCTTCCAAACCTCGTGTTTCAACTACAAATAGTAAATATATTGTGGCAATGTACGGCTATTATAGTACCTATATCTTTGGAAATACTAAGTCCTTCTAAAAGTTAGAAACTAAATCCTTATTTTCACAAGAATGCGTAAATTATTTGTTAATTAATCAATAAAATGTTAATCTCATTCGGTACATATTTTATATTCGATTTAAAAAAGGACGGTCCGGATGTGTTTCAAAATGAATGACTGAGCTTAGTCCATATGGTAAATACATAAGAATACACAAAAATTACGAGCTTCATCTTAAATCGGATTATATTTTTGGGCGACGGTAGCTCAGTTATCGTGGAATTTATAGAAGGAAATTGTAATATTAAGAAATAGAAATTTTAAGATCATCTAGCTTCGGGGCTCCGCATCCGAGCCCCCTCAGGGGGGTCCCTCAAGATCTCAGACTCGTTGTCCGGACAACGAGTCCTCTGTGAGGGAGGGCGACTCCAATCAAGATATTGTTCGCTTTGAGCTATTGACCCATATGAATTTAAAATACGTTTTAATAAGTGAAAAAGTAGCTACATATAAAATCATGACAACCTTCGTGTTTTATCCATATAAAACTATTCATCAAATTATCTTGATTTTTATACCTAGTGTCGTTACAAAATAAGTTAATCCATGGATTACAATCTATTGCTCTCGACCGGAGTAACTTCTCACAACTCACCCAAAAATGACGTGTGGTTAAAAAAGTAGGTTTAAGCTCTTTTTAATTATTAATTGCACAATGTGTGTTCATCTGCAAATATTTAATATATACGACGCAGCCAAAATTTCTTAGGTAGCGGTGGCGCTACGACAGAGAAATATTTTCATTGGAATTTTGACAACAATTAATTAAGAGTAAAATGTAGCGTGCCCACCAAAATTATAATTAATTTAATAATACAGTGGCTAATGATATTGAAATGGTCATCCGACCTATATTTTGACATTATGTCAAGCGATTTCTTAGGCATTCTGTAAGCAACCAAATGACTTGAAAGATTAATCGTCGACAAGATTACAATTAAAAAAAATGACAACAAGCTCACGTCTTTCTATTTAGGAATGGGAGATTCCCTCACTTTGTCATTTTGTAATTTTTTTATTATTCCAATAGATAGTTTTTATTTAAAAGAAGAGAAAAAAGAGATGACATTTAAGTAACAAACAATGTACGCACACTTGTGCTAATATATATATTTTAGCCGGAAAAGTTAAAAATGTATTTCATTCAAAACTCTAATTAAAAATGCAAGATAACTAGTCCTTTTTTTTTTAATTCAAATGCTCACGCTTGAATTAATTTAACAAAATAACATATCAGTGGTTTGCTAACAAGCAAACAATACAACAATTTCATTACTAATCTATCGAAATTTTTTATTCAAACATAATAAAGTTAATTGTTTATGAAAAAAAGGTTTAACAGCCAAAATATTTCTTTCCGCATCAACATGTTACCATGCCCGACGCCAATTAACTGATCGGGCAACTAACGAACCAGCTTGAGTCCACCCCGGTACTTGTCTTCGCACATCCGCAGGTGCCGTTTCCCGGTCTCGCTGATGCCTTTGCGTCCCTCGATGTCGACGTAAGGAGGGTTCAGAAAACATGGCTCCATCGACAGGGCTCGACTGCATCGAGGCTGGGCTTCTTGCCGCCGGACCATCATCCACGGCCGCAGCCCGCCGAGTCCGGCCGCGACGTAGCCGAACGTCGAGTACCCGGTCGTCACCAGGCCGTCGCTAAAGCTCAGCAGGTACATCTCCGCCAGGGCCTTGGCATTGTGATCCCTCTTCTCCGTGTGCTGCTCCTCCTCGTGGCTCGGCTGGTAGACGGCGATGAGCTCCCCCGTGGTCGTCCCGTGCTCGTTGTACATGTTTCTTATCTTGTCGTAGTACGACGCGTGCAGCGAGGCCACGAGAACGGCCTTCACGCTCGACGCCGGCCTCAGTGCGTCCGGCTCCGCCTTCAGGTCGAGTTCGGGTAGTATCCCGTGATTCAAGGTGCAGTTCATGATCTGCGGGAACATGCGATCGAAGGGCAGCGGTGCGTTCTGAAATATTCGAACTTGGATGCCCACCCTCTCGTCGGCTTTGGCCAGGTAAGCTTCGTAGTATCTCGTGATGTAACTCCAGACCGCGTTCGTCGGATGGATGAGATATCTTCCCAAGAGGTTGAAGACCGTGTCCTTCTCAGGGAACATCTTGTTCAGCTCCTCTTCGTACTGGCGGGGTAGAAAGAGGCCGGGCACGAAGTATACGTTCGATCTCAGGATCAACCAAGGGATCCTTCGGAGAAGGTCCTGGGACTCATCGGTGAAGAATGTCATGTCGAGCTGGGTGTAGTCATGCAGTATGTGGACGTAGACGAAAGGAGGCAGCGCATGGGAACTGGTCGCGCCATCCGTGCCGTTGCTGAACACCTTGTTTTTAAGCATGTTGCCGTAGCTCACGTCGCTGTGGACGCCGAACCTGTCGTAATTGACGGGGAACTTGTCCTCCGGCGACAGGACCCACGAGGTTTCGGGGAACGGCTCGCAAAAGATGTCACGGAGGTCGTCCGACCCGGCGAGCAGCAAGATCTTGTCGTTGAGGAGGGCGTAGAGGAAGCCGGAGACGATGGTTATGATCCTGTTGCCCAAGCCGTAGTCCGGTATCCATACCACGTAGCTGCATTCTGCGTCGTCCGAGCTGTGCCCGTCTTTCAACTGTTGAATGGCCTTTCTAAAGGGTTCAGTTTTGGGGCCACATTTTTTGTGCAGGGCTTCGTATTTGCGCAGCTTCTCGAGGAGATAAGAGGAAGGCTTGTGCTGGTATTCGTTCCAGTACTGTGCAGCTTGATACCTGCTCAAACATGAATGCTCATCAAATGCAGTGGTGAGCAGCCCTCCGAAAAGCTTGTCCTTTGGTCGCACCGTGGAATAAGGGTTGGAAACCTTGCCGAGATCTGAATGTTAAGGCACGGTGAAAGGGCAGTAATTATTCAGTAACTCACATTAGCATACTAAAACATGCATGTTTCTGTTAAAAAGTTCTAGAAAAAAATTCTAAACTCTCTAGATTGTTTCTAAAGTATCTCAAGCTCACCATCAGTTTCCATAATGATATCAAACGTATGGACTACGGAGTAACAGAGACAGCTTGTGAATGAATTGTGATAGCTTGGATGCTGTACCATGTACATTGTGTACTTGAAGTATGCGAGAGTCACGTTCATTTTCTAATCATTTTACATTAAATAAATATTATTGGTATGTTTATTGTCATTTTTTGGAAAAAAAATTATTACTATTTCATTTTATTAAACAAGAATAAAAATAATGCCACTCATATTATAATGTCTTCTCTAAATACTCTACAGGTTCTTCTTACCTTATTTTTTGAAGAATTAATGTAAAGTTCGTATTCATGTCACATTGGCACTTTACTACAAAGAACCTTGTTGCAATGATCTGAAACCCTGTCTGCGAGTCTTACCCGAGCGGATTTCTGTGTGCCGATTTTTTGAGGAACTTGATAAAAAAAATAATTAGAGCATTAAAATTGATGTGCGGACTTCTTCCCACCGTTTTAGAAACCGAGTTTTACCCAAACGATGGAGACATACTAATTGTGATTGGACCATTTTGCGAGGTGAGATGACCATTAAATCATTAATGTCGAGAAAATGCATGATCTGATCGCCACGTTGACAAGCATCCACTTCTGCACATTCCTACCAGGTTTTTCTCTCTCTCTCTCTCTCTAATATACACTCACATGTAGAACCCCCTGATCTTCCTAAAGATAACAAAGATTGAAGCGTTTTGTAGTATTTTGGTTGACGACGGAATAAATATAATCACCATAAATTATGCTTCTTCACCAGACTAAATAAGTTTTTCTGCCACAAAAACTATAAAACTATGTTCAGATCAATCGTAAAATCGAATCTTACAATTTAATAAGTTTATCAGAAAGTTCTTTTAACAAACGTACGTTACTTGTTAACCGTACCTTAAGTCAGGCAAGTAAAGGAAAATCCATACCCAGCTCTTCAGAAAGTTCTCAGATCAGATTCTCTGAATTTAAAAGCCATAGAAGCACAACAGGTTGGTCTCAAAAATTGGACTAGTTGTAGTTTATTCTATTTATTGACAACGCGCGTAAGTTTTTTCTTTGTTCTTCTCAATGCCAGTAATTTATTCATGAACTCTCTAGAACACCACAAAAGGAATTGCTTGGAGTCTGCTCTCACAAATTCTTCAAAGTGACGTAAAGGGGAGAACTTGCATGTGATGGACTCACATATACATGATCCCATTAATTCCCGTGTAGAACAGAGTTAAATTCGGAACACGAAACGCTAACGCAATATCGTCCTGGCCAGGCCATACGATCGATCTAATCAAGGGCAATTAATTTCGTCCTTAAAGGGCAATATTGATATGCCAGCAAGGTCACTATTTGAACATTTATTCCGAGAATTCAATGCTTTCATATCATCGTTAATACGGAAGACACGTTGTGCGTACTGTTTACGCAGATGCAAGTCTCAGAGAAAAGAAACGGAAACAATGAAGAAAAAAATTAAGACTAAAAAAAGGAAATATTGGGGATGAAGAACTCTGCAACTTCATCTCTGAAATCAGAAAACAAACACACACACACACAAAAAAAAAAAGATAGTGCTGGGAGATCATATCGAACTCACCTTCCCTGAGCAAAGTGTCTGTAAATCCAGTCCTGTAGGCCCCGGAGAGGCGAACAACCAGTAAAACGACCAAGGAGCAGGCACAGAGAGCCAACAGGGGCTTCGCTACTGCAGATCCGAGGTTTCTGTACATCTTCTTGCCGGCCTCGCGCGCCCTTCTCGGTCGTCCGCCAAGTCTAAAATCAGTCGGAGATCGACCCGCAAGGTGCTGGTCGTTGTTCTACGCATGCATGGGAAGGAAGAAGGCTCGACAAGGGCATATATCACTATATATATATATATATATATATATATATGCACCAAGGCTGCGAGTTGTTTTGTTGGGGTGCTTCTGAGTTTTAATAATGGATGGGAATAAAAGATAGGACTTTTTCTATAACGCCAGTAAAGCAATCACGATGGACTCTTTGAGATTGAAAATTAATAAATGCATATATAGCCGTTTTCTTTAATCAACAAAAGGATTATCTATTTATTATGGAGCCATTAGCATCGTGATACAGAATACTACGAAGGTCTGGATAGATACCATGCATATATAGATCAGAATGCAGAATACTACGAAGGCCTGGATACTGTGCATATATAGATCAGAATACTATGCACATATTGCCGTTGAATGCCGTTAAATCTGGCATAATATCATTAGATGCTGTCATATTTTTCGTAATTATTTTTTACTATTTATAACATATTCGTTTGGATGGATTAGGGAACATTTGTTGACTCCGTATAGAATTTAACTGCCTATATGTAAAAGATAAAAACATGGTTTTGTTGTGATATTTTATGCTGATATTTTTCTAGCAAATCATCGTCGCATATTTAAAATTTTATGATTATGGTTAGATTTCAATAACTATTAGGTTTACTGATATTAAACCCCGGGCCCTTTTTATGTGAAATATTTCAAAAAAAAAAAACAGATAGAATTGGAAGATTTGACAAGTTCAACCGGCGGCTGCTTCAGTCTCGTTTGATGTCCAACCAGAAATTATAGAAATTGAAAGAACCATGCAGGTTGGGTCGGAAAAATCGGTTGGACCGGACCTTGTTCAATCTGTTTTTTGTTTTAGGATGAAAGGTCAAAATTTGTGGGAAAAACAAACTAAAATATCATGCGACTAAAAAGAGGAGATTATAAATCGGCAGAGAAGAAAGTAACGGATTATGAAGAAAGAAGTAGGAAATCACGGGGATACTTGTAGGAAAAAGAAATGAGGAAAGCAATAAAAAAAATTAGGAGAGAAGGAATACAGAATACTTCTAGGAACAAAATAACTTATTTTAAGGAATGAAAAAAGAAACAAAGGAGAGGATAGGAGAGTGGAGCAATAACAAGGGTGGACCTAGGACCCTTCATCTTATGGGTGCAAATTTTTTTTATTTTCCTATAATATATTAATATGAAAATTATTATATTCTAAAATATATTTAAAGCATAATTAAACTAAAAAAATTAACACATTCAACCATCTCCACTTTTTATTGAATAAACTTATTATCAATATCATTAAACAAATTCATAACGATATATAATCATTCACAAAGAAATTAGCGTCAAATAAAAATGCATGGTGATTATTTATTGAAATAATAATAAAATGAAGTCAATAGTGATTTTGTTTTTCAAAGTTAGTTATAATTGTATCACTAAAAAGATAACTTAAAGGGTTAAGATGAAGTAATGGAAATTTATAAATGAATAATATTGGAGATTGTTTTATACAACTCTAGGAGTGAAGAGCTAATTACCAAAAGATATTATGTAACAATAAGAATATAAACAATCTGCCAAAATTTATTTCATAAACATAAATTAGAAGTAGGCTATTTGTATTATATAGATTATTTTAATTATTAATTGAGTTAATAGTAATACTTATATATAATACACTGTAAAAATTTAATGGGGTCAATTGACCCCTTAATGTACACCTAGGTCCGCCCATGCAATAATGTAATGAGACAAGAATATTAGAGGAGACGATTTTGGAGAAAGAAAAATGATAAAAAGGGATATATATATATATATATATATTTAAAAATACAAGAAGAAGATAAAACAACTTTAAAATGAAAGAAATACTTAAAAGTGGTAAAAATCATTCACAAATGACATGATTCAACAACAATAGTTTTTTAAAAAAACAACAGATTAAATTGAGTATACACATGGAGTAATATGGGAATTTTTTAAAAAGTAATAATATTTTATCATTGAACATTTTTTAATAGTATAATAATAATAAAAAATCGGATTCAAACAATTTTAATGGAGTTGAACTAGTTGGACTATGACCTAGTTGTCTTATACAATTATTAATTTAGCATATTCGGTCTACTTTTTCAGACGTTGAATCCTTTGTAATGGGATTCTTTTTTCTTCATTGAAACCAAAAATTGCAATATCTGTGTTTGCTTCTGATACTTATTACTGCTTAACGTCAGCAGTTAGATTGTTCAATCAGACTCATTAAATTGTGAAAGGAAATATGTACGGGTCGTTTAATGGTACATTATTGAACTCGTGGCATTAAGTTGGAGATGAATTGTGAGGCCCAGCCTCCTTCGCCTTCATCTATCTCAAAAATTTGCGAAAGAACACACGTCTTCGTTGTCTTCAATTTAGCCACATTTTTATAAGCGTTTAATAAATCGGATGGATTCGTAAAGATATTTACCTCGGATGGATGCTAATCCGTTTTTGGGTTGTCGCCCTCCAATGAACCCCGTCAAGTATTTTACATTTATTTCACATATTTTTTTATATATAATAATTAGAATGTATTATTTTCATTCACTAATAGTATGAAATGTTCATTTAATAATTATTATGAAAAGAGGGAGAAAAATCACACGAACACAGACGAACATATAGATTTACGAGATTCACCTTAAATCAGGTTACGTCCTCAGGCGACGGCTCTTTGTTATAGAATAATGATGATTATAAGAGTACGAAATAACTCAGCCGTTATGAAATTTATATAAACACTCCTTTTTACACACGATAGAAATTACAGAACGACTGATACTCTGAATTAATGTCCCAAAATAGAATACCTATCTCGTGATATAAAAATAAATCAATTCTAAATCACATATAGAATACCTCTAAAATTTTTCATCCAAAGGGCTCTGCCCCCTGCACCCCTGCATGGGGATCCCCCCTTACCTCCACAGGCTCGCTGACCAGTAAGCGAGACTAGGGAAAATCTGTTGAAGCGCCTCCATAAAGAAACATTGAGGTTCAGATTGAAAGCATTATCAACAATAGTTTTCTTTATGGACTAACTAATTCATTTATTTATATGTGCCAATGTGATATTTAAAGTAGTTATTATATTTCAATTGTTAACATTGTGAACATATTATTAATAAGGATTAACGTAGTTCTAGAGATTATTATATTTCAATTGTTAAAAGTAGTTATTATATTTCAATTATTAATATTGTGAAAGTGTTATTAATAGGGATTAATGTACTTTAGAGCACATTTTGCTCTTAAGGGATTTGTGCGATTGTGCGACTGTCCTAAGGGATTTGTGCGCATGTCGGTTAATACACTCATCAATGATTCAGATAAATAATTTTTAAATAATAAGATTTAATCAATTTTTTATAAGATTCTTTGATCAGCGGATAAAAAATTGATGAGTATTCCTCTGGCCATTGCCCCCTTCTCTTGAAAGGTAGTCACTACCTAGCCACATACGATGTTTTTTTATCAATAGCTAACATACCACTTGATCATGTGGTCAAATTCCATTGATCCAAAATGGATAAAAATAATATCCATACAAATTTGATTTTTTATTTTTTCCTTTTTTTATCGCAGTTAGATTTTACCTTTTTCCCCTTGATCGAATATTTTTTTGTTTCTTACTCACACGGGCCCATATCTTATCTTTTTATCAATTTTTAATTCTAATCTTCTTCCCCAATATGATATTATATTGCTTGTATAAATATAAATTTAGTTATGGTACAATTCTGAACGGTATAATACCAAGACTTTAATATTTGATTGATTACGATTTGAGACCTATCATTCAACAAGTACATCTACGCTGAATCTCTTCAACACATAAATGACTGAGTTCGCGTTTTCATCAATTTTTATAAAATCAAACCATCATGTAAACATTCATAAACCATTCTATCATAGTTCTTTACGGAAAATCTCATTACGTTTTTTACCGCAACGATGTTGTCCACAAATCAAATTATTTCGTGGATCTACGTTAATCCCTTATTAACATATAATAATAGTAGTTGGTATATTTAAGTTTCCCATCCATCCTCGTTCGATTACAAGGCACGGAATTGGAGGACACCATCAACCTTTATTATTTTGCTTAGGAATGAAAAAACAAAGATGAATTGCAAATTACTTATTCTCGATGTCGGCAAGGTCTCCCTCGAAGAAGATTAATATAAAAAATTTAAGATAACAAACTTTACTGTAATTTCCTCCCGGGTACTCGTGCTATGGGCCTATGGCAGTCGTGTTTTATTTTCATTTTCAATTTGAAAATTACGTTTGTAAACACCATATTTAGATGTATTATAAATCCTTCCATCCCGACTTGTATGAGAAAAACAAAATGTTATCCTGACATAAAAAAAATAATTATTAAACACTAATGATGTTTGAGATGAGATTTATTATTCAGAGGATAAAAAAATTTATTCAAAAGGATTTGTTATTTTTCAAAGTCATTCATGATTATGTCATTTTTTTTATCAAAAGGGAATGAAATAGAATAAGACAAAAAGAGAGATATTTATAATAAATAATTAATTTACCTTTAGGAGATCTAATTATCATCATATTGAATTTTAAGAGTATGTGATTTTACTCATATGGATAACCTTTTCTATTATGCATCCAAACAGTATGGATTTGGAATAAACCCTAGAATAAGATTCTATTCAGGTTTATCTTACCAAACAACCTTCAGATGACATTAGAAAAAAAAAGTGTATTTCCATGAACAGTAAAATTTTGAGAAATAAAGTATTATCCATATTAATTAATTGTATTTTACTCTATTCCATCCATTAATCAAACAACAATCTGAAAAAAGTAGATTCTTTGGCAAGGCAACTCCGAATGAATCTGCTTGATTTTTTATTCAACAACGAAACAAATCATAACAGAACCATGATGAGCCCATCATAGCCGTTTACTAAATTGTTGGTCCTCAAACAATAATGGGCCAGTCGAACAATAAAGGGGTCAGCCTTTTGGTAAGGAATAATTCAAGTATATTTTGGATTATTTTTTTTATACTATGCACATGGATAGGTCTAGATAGGAAAAAACATTGAATTCTCTCGTTCATTATTATAAAGCATGCACCCAATTAAATTATGCGTGATATCATTTACCCAAAATAAAATTACATGTGATCGCTCACGTATCTGCAACACAACTTACTGCTAATTAATTTAACTCCCATAAGTGAAAAAAAAAACAGGAAATATATTTTTAATGTTTATCGTAATTATTTAAATCATTTTACTCTCCATCGGCTCACTTACCTTATTGTATTATTCTCACTCTGTTTATCATTGTTGATCTAAAACTTCTGTTGATGTTAAGTTACATAAACATTAAATTTTTTCTGAAAAATTATATTAATTATTTTACTCCACTGACTATTTATTTTACTTTCTTCGAAATCTTGAACCAAAACTATTTTTTTATGGATAACACGTATGTAACGTTTTTATCTCACATTAATTTTGTAATTATTTTTGGGTACAGCCTAGGCACGTAATCTTGTAATTTAATCATAATATTTCTTTTCGTTCCGGTGACTGAAGATTAAGAAATATATATAAGAATTGGAAATTTGACAAAAGAAACAAAAGAAGCTAAAATGCAGCTTGGCCTAGTGAACCAGTTTGAGTCCACCAATGTAATGGTCCTCGCATCTTCTCACATGCCGGACGGCCGTCTCGCTCATGCTGTTGGTATCTCTCAAGTCGATATGCGGCGGGTTCAAAAAGCACGGCTCCATCGACATGGCACGCCGGCAGCGCGGATCGAACTCATCGGGTCCAACCACGAGCCACGGCCGTAGGCCACCGAGCCCCGTCGCGACGTAGCCGAACGTCGAGAACCCCGTCGTCACCAAACCATCGCTGAAGCTCAGCAGATACATCTCGGCCAATGCCTTCACGTTGTGATCCCTCTTCTCCGTGCGCTGCTCCTCCTCGTGGCTCGGTTGGTACACGGCAATGAGCTCCCCCGTGGACGTCGAGTGCTCGTAGTACATGCTCCTAATCTTCTCGTAGTACGCGGCGTGCAGCGAGACCACAAGGACGGCCTTCAAGTTTGTCGAATTCGTCGCGTCCGGTGCCGGGGAATCGTCGAGTGTGCGTTGCGGCAGTACCCCGTGGCTCAAGGTGCAGTTCATGATCTGCGGGAACATGCGCTCGAAGGGCAGTGGCGCGTTCTGAAAGATTCGGACTTGAATGCCCACCCTTTCGTCGGCTCTTGCCAGATAAGAGGCGTAGTACCTCGTGACGTAACCCCAGACCGAGTTCGTGGGATGAATGAGGTATCTGCCCAAGTAGTTAAAAACCGTGTCTTTACGAGGGAACAGCTTGTTCAGCTCCTCTTCGTACTGGCGGAGCAGGAAGAGACCGGGCGCGAAGTACACGTTCGCTCTCAGGAACAGCCAAGGGATCCTTCGGAGCAGCACCTGAGCCTCCTCTGTGAAGAACATCTTGTCGAAGTTGGTGGAATCGTGCATTATGTGGAGGTAGATGAATGAGCGCAGTGCAGCGGGACTCGTGGCGTCAGTCATGTCGTTCTTGAGCACTTTGTTCTTTATCATGTTCCCGTGGCTCTCATTGCTTCGGACGTTGAACCACGTGTAGTATTTGAGGGGAAAGCCGTCGTCCGGCTTCATGATCCACGAGGTCTCCGGGAACGGCTCGCAGAAGATGCCACGCAGGTCCTCCGAGCCGCTGAGCAGGAACACCTTGTCGTTGAGGAGGGCGTAGAGAAAGCCGGAGACGATGGATATGATCCGATTGCCCAGTCCGGCTTCTGGTATCCACACGACGTAGCTGCACTCCGTGGGCTCCGCGACGTGCTCGCCTTTCAGCTGCTGCGTGGCCTTTCTGAAGAGATCGGTGCCCGGGCCGCATTTTTTGTGCAGTGCTTCGTACCTCCGCAGCCTATCCAGGAGATGGGGCGACGGCGTGTGGTTCGCCGCCTTCCAGAAGAGCGCAGATTGGTATCTGCTCAGACAGGATTGTTCATCAAATGCAGTGGTGAGTAAGCCTCCAAAAAGCTTGTCCTTATTCTGTGGTTCGGTGGAATCGACGACAGACACTTTACTGGTTCCTGAGAATATTATGGCATGATTCGTAGTATCAGAAATGCCAAGTTGGGAAACCAACATATCAGAGATGCAAAATTAAATCCTTTCAATAACGCTAAATACTTCATTATTAACATAATCTCAATTTATGATCTCATTATCATAAAGTAGGCTGCATTGTCATTGTCGGGCCATACAGGAATATGTTGTCGCCACCACAGATGCACAGAGTGGAAAATCGTGCTAATTTTGGGTCAAACAAGGCAACTGAATGACCTACTTGTGACATGTTGTTTGGCACCTCGCCGCTCCACCGAAGCAAGACGAAACAGACCAATGCACATGTGTTTCCACAATACTCCAAAATGAACCAATGGCCATTATAGAAGGCATGATGATTCTTAATTGCTTTGGCCCATGAGGCATATTAATATATCGTGCACTAAAAAAAACCCATCATCCTGCTTAATAAAATAAATAAAGAAAATAAGCAAATTATATGGCATCTTCGGGAGCTTGAAAGTTTGTGGACTGATGAGTGGATTTTGTCATGAACTCATCATTTTGCACCTGTAGCATTTTCACTGCGGATCTCGATGTCCAGACTAGCACATCTAACTTTTTCGTAGTCCACGTTATTGCCCCCAGTTTCCCGTATATGCCTGAGTTTTCTACAGTATCACACTTACGGATACAGTATTACCGTTTTACCACAGTAAAGAAATGGTGCATGGAAAACAAGAAACTGATAAGATTGAAGTAACGCTGATCAAGCATTAATTATTGGAAGTTACAACTGGCCGCCGTAATTTACGCAAGCATAAAATATTAGCACGCAAGCATAAAAAGTGACAGCAGGATCCTCTGGAACTGTACTGTTCATCTACTCTTTTAAGTTTTAATAACGAATGCATGCAGTAATCCAGCTACTATCCTCAGATTCACATCCGACTCCTGGAACCCTGTTCGTTCTTAATTTACACCATAAGAAAAGTAATATTTTGGAGTTACTGCCCTCGTCATCTCTGCTTCTGGAATGCTCTTGTTCATGCTATGTAGACCCTTGAATCCGTTTTTTTTTCATGTTAATATGGAAGGAACTCCATGAGATACTATCCGATTGCGATCTTCCTAACAGATGAATACTATGTCTGAAAATTGTGGTTTTGAAGAACTTTTCAGAAAAGAAATGTTTCATGGTGTGAGCGGAAAGTATGATAGATCTCTCTCAACCGACGCATAAGTACATGCAATTTAGACTCTTTTGGAAATCAGTATACGAAACCGAAAAAAACAAATGATTGATCAGTACGTATAATTCAGGTGAAAATAAAAACCTGCAAATTTTCTTCTCTCTGAAACCATGCACTAAAGAATCAGTATGCAGAGAAAAGAGAGCTCACCAGCTTCTGATGCTGCTTCATTAAACGGAGCGTCCATGGACCTGCCCCTGTAGGCTCCGGACAGGTCGACAACCAGCAAAGCGATCATGGAGAAGGAAAGCAACGCCAGTAGGGGCTTCACAACCTCAGGGCCGACGCTTCTCTCCATCTTCATGGCTTCCACGTATCCTTCTGCTTCTCTCCTCCGAGACCTAGAGCAGTCGAAGGATTCGCCAACTAGTGATATCTATCCACGGACTCGGACCGAGATTTTAACGCGTACCCAAACCCTCCAGCCCCGCTGGTGGTACAGACAAGGGAGTTGTACGAATGGAACTTAGAGTTCTATTTCATGCTTCCTACTTCTGCCCCTCGTATTGACTGCCATGTTGCAATGTTTAATTATAACAACAGGGCTTTTTTAGACACCAATCATTCAAGTACTGGGTCGGTGACTCTGTGGCTCTGTGCATGGTTGAAGAAGGTCTCGAGATTAAATTAAACAATGATGGAATGTTAATCTCCTCAACTTGTATTTAATCAAAAGATTAAACTCTGTTGTTGTGTGGTTGGTCCATGTATCAGCAGCCCCCCAGATTAAACCCCATTCCAACACAACCCACACTTTCCCCAGTTTCCAAACAAGGGGCCTTGAACTTGATTCAGCAATCCTGGCACACATGTTGCATCAGCGGTGCAGACTTCTGTAAGATTTAATGATTGCCACCAACCCAGAAAATGATAAGTTGTGGTTGATGAGAACCTATTGACATTTCCATTGGTCCCATTTTGCCAGCTAATCTTGTTGCTCTCACAAATACCCATCAATGCAATGTGATTACGAAGTTTCAACAGAACCGTGCTTTTTTTTTCTCCTTTCTCATGTCCATCCTGAATTTGATTGACACCATGACCTTTCTCCTTGATGAATTTGTCTGCAACTTTTTTTTTCTTGTTCTAAAATTACACGCTCGCTTGACTTATTAAACCTTTTCGACCTTGTATGATATCATATTAACCTATTCACGAGCATCAACTGCACTATTTGAAAGAAAAAAAAAAAACAGTATCAAAACTTATTTTATTGAAGTGAGCTGGACTTTCTGAACCCCTTCCACTAAAAAGTACAGTTTGGCTTGGAATTTTCTCTTTCGTCACACAAAACAGACAAAATGGATGCATGTGCCAGGGTGAAAAATGATTCTTCTGCTTGAGACAACAACCAAAATGCTAGAACCCTATTGAAGACAAATGTTCAAATTTTACGTTCCAAGTTTGATTTGTTACTATGAGATATTTGCTTCCAGGTGGAGTTCTACAACATTTGCATAGTACGACGAGGCTACCATTCCCGCACTCAACGGAACTCCCTGAACAATTATTTCGGCACGAGTAACGCGACACCCGATTTTGCGTTGTTGGTGCGGATCCGGGTGGCGGTATTTGACATGTTCTCCATGTTGTTAATTTTGAATCTCAAATTTAATTTACGAATATTGTACTGCCATTTGAATATTTGATTTAATTCAGTATTAATAATACTAAATACCCGTAAGTTGAGACAAGAGAAAAATTCTTTGCGAATTTAGGAGTGGGAGAGATCGTATCCGGTCAAACTTTTAGTGATCAAAATATTTATTAAATAAACGATTGTGATAATTTTGCCTTCAATTTTATTCGTTTCATTTATTATTACTATGATTATACTTATTCTAAAATGTAATGAAAACGTATCCTGAATATACGATAAAATTTCTGAAAAAAAAATAATCAAGCCGATAACTCGATCTGTTGGATTTTCTTTAATTATTTATTCCAACCGGATTTGGTATTTTATTATTTTAGAGTGGCAATAATTCTCAAAACCGAAGTACCCGGCCTCCACGTGCAATGCGCGTCGTATAATTCATATGTCATATGTAATGTTATCTTTTATTTGTTTTCCAGAAGGCAGTTTTGGAAAAATAATTCTAGATGAAAGTATAACAAATCCATGTTCTTATACATTTGATATTAAATAAATATTGGAACATCAATTGCGCAAATGACAATTTTTTTCCAATTAACATATATATATATATATAGTTATGTGCCATCAAAACATATTTATATGAGCTTTCTCCACATGCCGTCATCGAACAATTGGCTCAGAGTGCCACATACTTCGGTAGTCAAACTCTATACACGAAATGCCGCTGTTTCCCTTTCCATCTCAGTCCAATGTCAATGTTTACTAACATAACAACAATTTGCAGTGATATAATATCAGTACATTACAATTAAAATAATGGGGAGATGGCATAGGTTCACGAGATCGGCCCCCAACTTTGAAAATAAAAAAAAAATAGATGGGAGATATAGACTGTGTTTGGGGTGGTTTTATTTAAAAGCATTTTTTATTGATCGAAAGGAGGAAGGAGTCAATTTTGAGAAAAAGCTGAAAATTTTATTTTGATATATAGTTTTTTTTTAAAAAATAATAACTACAATAAATTTTACGAAACATCAATGAAAAAAAAAGCAAATGAATTTTTTAGGAAAGCCTTTGATAAAAAGTCACGTCAAAGACAGTCGTAATCCCCTTGCCCTGCATCCTACTTCAGAGATTAAGATGGGTATAGTGTATCCATCCAACAAGGGCATCCGAACCTGCTTGTGAGAGTTACATATATAGTTTAGTGTTTTTTTTTAAATATTTGTATTAATCTTGCAACGTTTAAATAGATAAGTAAATCGTCTCCGAAAAAAATACTGCAATGTTTAAAATATGTGTGCCTTTTGTGAGTACTCTTATCAACAAAGGGAGATGGATTCATCATTGGACGTTATGGAAGATATTTTGTAAAAAAATAGCCTTCTTTCTTTAATTCCTTCCCTGTGCATGCTTGAACTTTTGCCCATCCGGATCAAGGCGGGAGCCTTCATCTTCCTCTTTGTTCATTTTGAACACTGATGGTTTCTTTTCGGAGCCAGAGAAGATGGGTGGTGCAGGCTACACTCTGCTCAACTCTAATGGTCGTATAATTTTTACAGGTGTGGTACATTATAGATTCTACTCGGCGCTAGAGGCTGAGGTGTGGGCATTAAAGATGGTCATCTTGCGATGTCTGTAATGGAACCATAGGCGCATCCAACTCCGTTCTGACTCTAAGATTCTCGTCGCACTTTTGGATAATCAAAGCCGCTGCCCTTGGAGAATTAAGAACTTACTTACTGATATGTTACACCTTACTCATAGGCTTAGCATTTTTGTACCTACTGTCATCAGTAGAAACTTTAATATGGCAGCAGATTTTTTGGCTAAGCATGCTCGCACCAATATGTGTGATTTTTTGTAGGTGGAGCCTCATGTCCTCGCCCAGTTGATGTATCAGGTCTTTCAAATCTTAAGTTAATGTTAAGTTTTTTCCCTTAAAAAAAACTTTTGCCCATACGGTTAGAGTTGCTCATGAGAACGATATAGAAATTTATGATATATTGTACTTTTATTACAATGTCCTCATATTTTAGTTTTCATTATAAGTAGACATTAAAGTTAATTGTTGAATAAACTATTGTTGATGTTAAGCTAAATCCTTAGATATATTAATTCAATAATAATTTTACTTTATGTGTCCTTATTTTATCAACATATTCGAAGTCATTGGAAGCATATATAGTAAACTATATATATATATGTAGCCGACCCCACCTAGTGGGATAAGGCTTTGTTGTTGTTGTTGTTGTATATATATATATATATTAATGAATGTGTAGCGCCTCATCCGTGAAACATCGTGCAACGCCTTCATCTTCATCGTCAATGTTAGATCTAATGTCTCATATTGAAACTGCCTTTCCCAAGTGAAACCACTTTCCACCCTGTCCTTTCTTTCTTCCATCCGATCCCCCGCCGGTTGTGAATGGAGGATGAAGTCAACGATGGCGCTGATCTGGTCGTCACAGCCACCACCAACACATGCGATCTCCGGCGCCCGCAAAGGGGATTTTCAATCGACAACAGATCTGCAATCTCCGGCGATCGCAAAGGAATCTCCGATCGGCGATAGATCTGCAATCTCCGGCGATCTCCAATTTGTGACAGATCTGCAATCTCCGGCGCTCGCATCGGTGATAAATCTACAATCTCTGGCGATCTCCGATCAGCGTCAGTTCTACAATCTCCGATCGGCGTCAGATCTATAATCTCCGGCACTCACAAAGGGAATCTCTGATCGGCGACAGATATGCAATTTTCGACGCTCGCAAAGGGGGATCTCCGATCGACGATAGATTTGCGATCTCCGGATCTCGACCCTACAAGGGGACAGCCCCTACGCAGCCACGACTTCAGGTCGTCCCCCTTCATCCTCCTCTCCGCCGGCGCAATGAGACACCACGACGAGGGGTATCGGCAGAGGAGGAGCCACGTCGCTCGCACCCGAAGGTGGTCTGCGCATGGCTGCAGTGGCGGGTGACGACAACGACGTCGTCGAGCGCGGCGAGCTGCTGCTGCTGGTGTTCTCGGATCTCGACAGAAGCACCCAGATTTGGAGCGGTTTTAGGGGTTCAAGAGTGGTTTTGCGTATGTTTAATCTACACCGTTTAGTTATAATCAACGTTAAAAAATGAAGACGTTGCACGATGTTTCACGGATGAGGCGCTACACATTCATTAATCCCATATATATATATATATATATATATATATGCTTCCAATGTTGCACACTTCCTAATTGTCATCCATTTATTAGTTGTTGAGATCGAGAAATATCACTAAAATTAATAATTAATATGCACTCAATATTTGCTTTGAAGGTATATTTATTTTTCTGCATAGTACATAATTATAAAATATTATGATGTATATATGTATATGAATGCACTAAAAAAATGCGTCGTCCACATAAAAAAACCTCATACAATAAATAAATAACTAGCTAAACGCCAACTTTTGGAACATTGATTTTGAAAATGAATGTAATTAAGATGATGAATTAAGAACCAAAAGACCCATATTTTCCTACCCTATCTTGTCATATTTTGGTGTCTTCTTCGTTCTCTTTTGTTTTTTTTCCTTTTTTTAAACACAATGATTGAAGGTAGTGAAAATGTAACGCACTCAAATTGACCTCCTCCACGTAGCAAAGATCAATATGGATACGCTACGAACGTTATGACTTCGACTATACATTTGATCATGACTCGATCCACATACATGAGATGTCAGTAACAAAAAGGATATAAATAAAAAAGAAATGCGAAAGGTGAGGAATTATTACATGGTCTCAAAATAGCAGCGTCATAATTACTACACAAATGTTCATAAATATGAAAAGTAAGAAAAATAAATAGTTAGGCCCTTCGGTTCATGTACTTTATCATCGTCTGAGCATCATCGCAGCACGTCAATTCAACACTATCACTGACTTGACCCTATGAAAGTCAAACATAGGAGAGGGAATTATCCCGTAAGCTTTACAAGATAGTGGGGAACCAATGACAATATACAATGAATAGTTCAAGTAGAATAAATCGGTAAAGAGTAATTGGGTCATACCTTTGTAGAGAATTAATCATGAGAGTCATTGGAAATATATCGTGAGCAAAAGAAAATTGAACAATGTAATCTCATGAAACACAATGAACTTGAAGTTAATGACTTGTTTGATAATCATAACATTTTCGATATGGGTAACATGCTTGACAGTTATGATAACATGCAATGTTGGTAACTTGATTCAATATTCATACTTCTTTGCTTGACCTTCGTTATCTTATAACTTGTTTAACAATCCGGTAAATTTGATGTGCATTTAAACCCCTCATCCTTTACTTATCATAGGATGAGTCCTTTAAAAGAGTGAGAGAGAGGGAGAGATAGAAGAAAAGGATGGGAGAGTGAGAGATATATGGAGAGAGGGAAAATGAGATGGGAATAGGCCAGAGCAAACCTGCGTTCGGGTCCGAGTCCCCCTTGACCCGGACCCGACTCGAGTTATATCGGGTAAAAATTTTTGAACATGGTCTCAGTCCTAAATTCGGCCGGGACTGAGACTGGGTCAGACCCAAAATTTTGGGAAAAAATTGAGTTTTAAATCGGGGACCGGGCGATGGGGGATACCGCTCAGTTGACTCAAAGCCTACTCGCCTCCTCTGATCGCCTGCCCTCCGTCGCCCCCACCGAAGCCGACCTCACGTCGTGTCCTCCGCTGCCACCGAAATCGAGTTTTAAATAGAAAGTCAGAGGAAGAGAGGGATAATTGGAGAAGAAAAAGAGATAAAGGGAGAGCCAAGATGGAGATCGAAGTGGAACCTATTGGCGAGAGCGATGGCAACATAGCGACGGCGATAGCGATGGCAATAGTGAGAGGGAGAAGAAGAAGAGAAAGAGGGAAAACCGATGGTGACGGCGAGCCGGCGAGAGCATTGGTGTGACTATGAATGCCGCTCTCCTGTGAATGCTGTTGACCGTCACATGTGTGATCTCGCCGTAGACGATCGTCGAGAGAGAGAAGAGACTTCCGATCTCGTGAAACCTAGTCTAGGCTTTAGTTGTACGCCTCGAGCTCCTCGTAGTAGACATCCCAGACACATGAAATGCACCTGCTGCCGCCAGAGGAGGAGAAGACAAAGAGGGAGGGACGGAGGCGAGAGGGCAACATCGAAGCAACGCGATTGGAGAACAAGTAGGAGGGAAGAGATGGAGCCGAACAATGCAACTGCGAAGGTGGCGACGGATGTCATAAGGAGGATTCGGGACGGGGGAGAGCAAAAAGTTGTCCCCTTTCATGACTCTCCAAACAAAAATTGAAATAGGACACAACACGGGTTAACGCCTTAACGGGCCCGGGTATAAATATTAACTTTAATAGTACTCGGGCCAGGTTCCGAGTCGGGTTTCTACGCTATGAACTCGATCCTGAACCGGAACCCATCGGGTATTATAGTTATCGGACCCAGACCGGGTCCGGAACCTACCCGATCCGGGTATTTTTTCCGATTGCCCGGGTCGGTGCGGTCCTGGTCGATCGGGTCGACCCAGACCATGCTCAGCCCTAATTGGGAAAGTTAGGTGAGAACGAAATTAAAGTTTCTAATGGTCCTATCCTTACATTAATAATAAAATATTAAACATATGCTTATATTATATATAATTATATTATTTATTTAAGTGTTATTTTCTTATACCTCTTCTAAATTATCGTGATTTTTCATATCTAATCCCAAAATATGAACTTAATTTTTTGTATCCTTAAACTATGACAAAATTTTCACCTTGATTCTTCCATTTACATCTGTTAAGTTTTTTTTGTTATCTTTACATTTTTTTATTTATGAAAAGACTAAAATATCCCTCCTTCTAAGAATAAGGTTCCTATTGATGTGTTTTGGAAGGAAGGATAATTTAGTCTTTTCATAAATAAAAAAAAAAATTTAACATAAAAATTAACAAAAGTAGACAGAAGGATTAAAGTGAAAAATTCATGATAGTTTAGGGATACGAAAAATTAAGTCCATATTTTGTGATTAGATACGGAAAATTATGATAATTCAAAGGAAATCTTGAGAAATAACCCTTTATTTAATTATCGACGGCCATGTCCTTCGGAATTATCGAGTACATACATCAATAATTCTGAAGAAAAGGACCGTCAAAAATATTAAACACATATTATATTATGTATAATTTTATTATTTATTTAATTCATTAGTAATTTCGAAGGACAAGATCATAAAAAATATTAAATATATGTTTATATTATATTATATATAATTTTATTATTTATTTAATTATTGATGACCTTGTGATTCGAAAATATGGATAGATGAAATTTTTGTTAGTAATTTTGAAAGTTAAGACCGTTGATAAATTATCGACGAATGTGACCATCCATAATAATGACGAACATTTTGAATTTCGATATTTGGAAGGGTGCCCTTAATGCCACTCCAAAATTCTTAAGGCCATTCCACTTTTACCCATTTTATCGTTACTTTTTGAAACTATAAAATCTTTTATAATAGTGGAAGATCAAGAGTCCCCTCTCTTTTTTCAACATAGAATTTATTATTTTATAATAATTAGCATTAAAAGTCTTCATTCTTTTTATAATATTAGAAGATCAAAAATCCCTTTTCTCTTGCTTCAAAAATAAGTTTATTATTATAAATAATTAATGGGAAAATTTTTTTAACATTATAATTTTTACTTTGTATATAATTGTTAACAGTGTCTATATTTTATTCAGCTTATTTAATATTTATTTTATTCAGTTTATTCGACATAGCATCAATTTTAGTGCCATAATAAATATAAAAATATTAAATAAGCTGAATAAAATATAGTCAAAGTGACACAACAAATATAGTAAAACAAAGTAAAAATGATAATATTAAAACATTTCATGTTAATTATTTTAAAAAATAATTTTATTTTTGAAGAAATAGAAAAGGGATTTTTGATCTTATAATATTATAAAAAATATACTTTTGATGATAATTATTATAAAGTAATAAATTATGTTAGAAAAAGAAAGGAGACTCTTCAACTTTTATTATTAAAAGAATATAAGTTGATTTTATAATTTAAAAAAGTAAGAATAAAATGGGTAAGAGAGGAGTGTCATTAAGAATTATGGAGTGCTATTAAGAAAGAAATATCATAAAAAATACGAAGGATCTGTAAAATATTTATGATTTTCCTATAGTATGATAAAGTTCCACCTACTCTAGTACCTCTTACTTCGCTCACTTTACCAAACTCCACATACTCTAGCAATACTTCTACATCTACCTCTCTCTCTCTCTCCTACCTCAGCAAAGGACTAAGACAACTAACAACACTGTCACTAACTATTTATGCACCTGCACACTCCATCAATCCTCTCTCTCACATACGCCTTATTCCACCTCTCCACTTTCTTTCACGTGCTGCTAAGATGATTAAGATAGGAGCACGTCATGCCTATTTGTAGGCCCACGATGTCGGTGATCAAATCTTTCACAGCCAAGTATTTATACAGTTATCTAGAATTAGCATTTATACATCCTTCTGGTAAGATGGTGTTGATCTTCAACACTTTGACGTCGTTTAGTATGGGATAAAAAACAAAAAAGAGGTTTATAAGTTCAAAGGGGGATGTAGAGGCTGGGAACATGGTTGTTCTCAGTATTATCAAAGTGAAATTAAAAAAAATAATATTATGAAACATTTATTGAGACTATATTCGTTAATCTCTCGTCCTATTTAGATTGGGGATAGCAAATGAATTAAGGGTTTTATCTTTGTTTTTTTTGTCAAACAACCAATTTTAAAAGTGTGAACTCCACGTTAATGATGATGGAATTAAGACTTTATGTGTGTTCTTGATCTCACCTCCATGTAGGAGGTCCCGTCGAGAGAACATTTATGAGATTAACTTCTTTTAACCCTATGCGCTGGCTGGCCCAAACCAGTCGATTCCGAAAAATGTATTAGTAGGGATCACATCAACTCTTCCGTAAAGAAATTGTTTTTTAGGGGCTGTTTGAAATAATTGAGCCCCTAAATATTTTAAGGACCAGCTTCTAGCAACGTGGTATTAGTGTCTACATGAAAAATAAAAAAAAAATGATAAACCATTTTTGCAAAAAACCAAATTGAACAGAATAACTCAGATCAAAATCGGATTGAACCAAAAAATTGGTTCAATAATGTTTTTTCAAGAACATTAAAAAATTATAGAAAAAATAGAAAAAGATTGGAAGAAAGAAAAGTTAATTTTGTTAAGAATTCGTGAGAATAAGAAATATAAAAATAATTAATGAAATATATTTTAGGAGATATAAATAAAAGAGAAAATTATTCACAAAATAAAAAATTATTATAAATAATCATATTGAAAATTTAGAAATATTAAATTATTATTTGAATAATTTAAAATGACGATTAATATATTTTAATTCTAGTATTTTTATCTTTTATATTTTTATTTATAATATTTTTTAAGAAGTAATTCTATTATTTTTATCCGATTTTAGAAACATTGCTATAAACCCAACCAATTTGTGCGCACAGTGGCAACATACTGGCAATTCAACTACTACGTAGAGCTGTTCTGCATCATCCAAATCGGATTTCCTTTTCTTTTTCTTGAACACATCTGTTATGCCGTCAAAAAAGGCTCCATAGCAGTTAATGGATTTGTGCACCTATCACGAGTTTGATCCAGCCCAAAGCCCAACAATTCTTTAGGTTGTACATATTTAAGATTGATAAAAAGGATGTTCTAAATGTCACTCCTCAAATTTTTAATGTCAATTTAAACTCACCATTTTACCCTTCATATTATTTTACTTTATTTATTATTTTCTCTTTGAGTCTCCTCCATTTTCACTCAATCATGCTTATTAAATGATCTCACACTCATTAACTCTGTACCATCTCTTTCTTCATGCTATTGGTTCATGCAATTAATTAATTTTTTATTAATAGTATAATTTAGATTATTGAACAAACATATTAATTTAATTAATATATAAATTATAAAAATATTAAACATATAATATTATTCTATAAATATATAAAATAAAGTGGAAATAGGAAGAGAAAATTTATTTTTAGTGTAATCATCTCTCAAAATAATTAGTTCATTGTTTTTTTATTTTTTGTTAATAAAATACTAATTATCAAATTGATTCAAACATATTTAATTGGTGTTAGATCCAATCTAATTTGTCACCATGTTTTAAAAATATTTATTTAACTATAAATAATTGATGGAACAAATTTCTTTAAAAAATATATTATTAGTTTACTAACAAAAAAACAAAAAATAAAAAGCAGCGGACACTCTTCATAAACTTAATAATCTTAAGAAATAAATATATTTCTATTTTTTGTCTAATCTTATTGTGATTTTCATATTAATTAAATTAATATATTTGCCCAATGATTTAATTTATATCATTAATTAAATAACCAATAGCATTAAGATAGATTAATTAAAAAAAAAGTTGGGTGGAAGTTGAAGGGATTCCGAGAGAGAATAACAAATAAAGTAAAATAAAATGAAGGATAGAATGGTGATTTTAAAGTGACAATAAGAATTGGAGTGACATTAAAGAAAATATACTTTAAAACGTTTTATTTGTTTCGATTATAGTTTTATTTTGTTTCTTTGCATTCTTCAACGGGCTTACTTATTTTATTCGAAAATTCACAATAAAACTAGATTTACAAAATTAATAACGGTCGTCACCACGACACATACGTAAGTGAAAACATACTCGAAAAATAAGTAGTCTTTTTTCTTTCTCTCCTTTCTCTTTCATTTTTTTTCCCTAATGTCTATTTTTCGTTTTGAAAGAGCATTCGTGGTGATGTCTCGTATATACGAAAAATTAGCACGACCTAATTGTTGTACAGTTTAAAGCCATCCCAGTACGCCTCGCACTTCCTTGCATGCGGAACACTCTCGTCTTTGTCCAGCATCTTGCGCACTTTGCCATCAAAGAAGCAAGGCTCCAACGATTCAGCTGGCACGCAGTACCAATACGGCTTCCCGTACCATATCACGATCCATGGTTTCAAGCCTCCGAGACTGTACGCCACATACCCGTACGTCGACCACGCGGTGATCACCAACTTGTCGCAGAAGCTGAGCAGAAACAGCTCCGCCAAAGCCTTGACGTTGTGGCTCCGCGCCTCCGAGTTCTGCCACTCCTCATGGCTCGGCTGGTAGACGCTGATCAACTCCCCAGTGGTCGTCGGGTACTCGAAGTACATGTCCCTGATCCTCTCGAAGTATCCAGCTCGCAGTGTCGTCACGAGAACAGCCTTCGTCTTCGCTTTGCCTGTCGCAGCCGCAGGGATCACCATCGTCTCGTTGCGGTAAACGTCGGGTAGCAGATCGTTGTTCAGAGAACAGTTCATGATCTGGCCTAACATGAGGTCGAACGGCGGCGGCGAGCGCCGAAAGATTCTGATCTGAATACCCAACCTTTCGTCGGCGTTGGCCAGATAAGATTTGTAGTACCTTGTGATGTATCCCCAGACGCGGTTCGTTGGGTGGAAAAGGTACCTCCCCAAATGGTGGAAGACGGCATCTTTTTCCGGGAACAGACGATTCAGTTCGTCGCGGTACTGCGGCAAGAGAAAGAAAGCGGGCAAGAAGTACGCGTTCGACCTGATCAGCATCCATCGGAACCTTCGAAGTATCACCTGCGATTCTTCGAGGAAGAACATCTTATCGAAGTCGCCGTAGTCGTGCACCAAGTAGACGTAGACGTACGAAGGCAAGGAGGCATTGGCGACGTCCATGTCGAGGCTGAGCGCCTCGTCCTTCAGCATCTGGCCGAAACTGTGGGACGTGATGTTGTCAAGGTGATCGTAGTTGTCGACCGGCAAACCCGGAGGCAGATACCAAGAGGTCTTCGGGAAGGGTTCGCAGAAGAGGTCCAGGGAGTCGTCCGGGAGATTCAGCAGCAGCACCTTGTCGTTGAGCAGAGCGTAGAGGAACGACGAGACGATACTTATCATTCTGTTTCCGAGACCATCTCGTTGTATCCACACCAAGTAGCTGCACTCCGAGCTCTCGCCGGTGCTGTTGGCTTTCAAGTGGTCGATGGCTTCTTTGTAGAGATCGGTGCCGGGGCCGCACTTCTTGTGCAGGGCTTCGTACCTGCGTAGCTTCTCAAGGAGGTAAGGGGAAGGTGTGTGGTTCGACGCCTGCCAGAATAGTGCGGACTGGTAGCGGCTCAAGCATGAAGCTTCATCAAACGCATCGGTCAGTAGGCCGCCGAGAAATTTGTCCCTCGGTGGTTCCTCGGCCAAAGCTGACGAAGGAAACATTAATGGTTGTCATTATAATACTCGCGGACTGTGTGAAGCTACTTAAGATAAAAGAGTTTGAGATAAATAGTTAAATGATCTTGTGAAATCCTATACTCAAGGTTTATATGTTTGCGTCCATTAATCTAGTTAAACTTTATTATCTAATTTATTTTTATCGTTTTCCTCTAAACTAAAGTATGTTTATATGAACGAGTTTATTAATTTTTGCTAAAGGCAGGCATATCAGCTTGCGTTGGACGAGTTTATTTTCTAAAACTCCATATGTTGGATTTGCTAAAAAAAGAGCAATCATAATTAGATGACATCTTTTTATATTTCACCATTTTTATAATATCATTATGCATCATGTATATTTCAAAATATTTCGTTGATAAGTTTTCTTTTAATTATTATAATGACATTTGTATTATAATTTGATTAACAGTTATATAAAAAAAAGATGTATTACATGATTGGTTAGGCTTTAAATTTAAATTTGAATTTCTTTTGTAAACCCCAAGTAGACATGATAATGTCGATAGCGTTCCAAGTAACACCTCGGTGTGGAAGATTACATATCTATAAATTTAGCATCTTTTTACCTCCGAAAAAAACCTTTTTCTTACTAGGTCATTGGTTTATTGTTTTAATTGTTTTCCAATTTTCTTTTTTCAAACGTTCTTTAGAAAGATGTGTATGAATCTAACAAAAAGAAAAAGAGATGAGACATTGAGATATATGCGCTTATCAGATATGAATCTAACACACACAACAAAAGAAAAAGATAAAAGAAATTGGTATAGAAGAACATATATATATTATATCAGATCTAGTTAAAAATATAGAAGAATTAATGCCAATGAGAAGTATATATAGCTAGAGAGATTTCGGCGGGTTTTTCATGAGCAAAAGGAGAGGAAAAACCTAGAGATCAAATACCTTCTTTATCGCTGGACATGTCCATCGGAATGCTGCTCCATTGAGCTCCGGAAATCAGAACTATAAGCAGAACAAGCATCAGACCAGCTACTAAACCCAGCAAGTGCCTCATAGTTACTTCAGACCTCAGATGAAACGCCCGTGCCATGGCGCTCCAAACTCGCTCCTGGCACGCCTTCTACTGATTACTCAAACTGATCAGATATTGAACAGGGAAGAAGAAGATGAAGAAGAAGAAGAAGAAGAAGAAGAAGAAGAAGAAGAAGAAGAAGAAGAAGAAGAAGAAGAAGAAGAAGAAGAAGAAGAAGAAGAAGAAGAATCAATGCTTTGATTCTTTACAGGTCCTGCAGGCAGATGGACTTTAAATTATAGTTCCAGTTCGGTCAAAGGAACAGTAGACATAATGGAGGAGGAGTGGGAGATCTCTACATGCACTCTTTGCAATGCTCCATAATTAAGAGTATCTGATTTTTTCCACATCTAATGCAACTCATTCTTGTGTCAGACCCAATGGCTAATACATTGTAAATATATCATTTTCTCACTAAATAAACAGGATACTTCATAATTGTCGTCCTTCCTTTCCGACTGCTCAGATACGAACTTAATCAGACAAGTGATAAAAAAGGGGGACAGAACCTTAGATAATGCATCATCTTATCTTGTTAATTATCTTACGTGCATGTGGGATAAGCGTGCGTTATGGCTCCTACGTGCATGTCATGCGGCCAGTGTTAATTTACAACGTGCTCATGTTGGCTCGATTTCAGCGTCAACAGATATAATAAAATCGATTAAGATCAACTCGACCTCCATTGTATATATGCAAATATTATTAATAATGCCATAATTAATAAGTTGTCTTCGTCGTATTCAATTTTCTAATATATGTACATGTGGACTCTCTCTCCCAATTAATTACGCACCTAAATCCGCGAGACCCGGAGGAGTTTTAGTGACTGATCGTTTGGATGGGATCTGGCTTCCTGGAGACACGATGGTTTTCCAAACATCATGCTTCTAATTTCTAACTTGGTGATTTGAATTTGATAAATCGAAATTTAAGTTATATATCATATCTTATTGTTTTATGCTCATTTTTTTCTATTTCGTGTTGGGCTGGGCTTTCCAGAAATGCTGGGATATTGCCGGGTTGGCCGGCCGGTTATGTGGACAACATGAAGCAAGTCGTTGCCATGTCTTCAAAGATCTAGCCTTTTATGTGTAGTTTATACCAAAATTCAAAATTATTATTAAGTGAAAAATATTGATGTGCTAAAAAAATTAACTCTGTCCCATTTATGTCAATAAAGTCATCAATGTTTTTATTAAATTCCATTATGCATTGTATTACCAAGTGTGAGAATATTGATTACACGCATGCTATAGCTTTTCAGGGATGATGACATTGTAAATCTTGTAATTATGGGATAAGGCACCTAAAATAGTAATGCCCTTGGAAAAAGGCTCCACTAAATGGAGTGATGATATTTTATGCTTATAGAATTATGTGAAGAAGAAGAAATTCCAAAGGGAAATAAATTAAATAGTTGCATATAAACTATCAAGTGACGAATGGAAAACATTATGACTGAATTCCGTAAGAGGATGAGTAGGTTAGGAAATAACTAAAGTGTCACATGAACGCTAGGCGGATTTTATTTAGGTAATTGATGAAAGGAGAGACCGGTTAGGCTGGGATGATACTGAAAGAAAATCATTACTAATCAAGTTGATGGGATAGAAAAGTCAAGGTACCTAATCGGCTAATCATTTCTTTTTCCATATTATAAATATTCTTCCTAGTTATTTCTACATTCTAAGTAGACAACTCATAGACATTCTCATAGTATCCTGAAAATCATACGTAAATTTGTAATTATAAGCATGGTGTTAGCTTTCACAAATAACAAAATGCGCGCACACTAGTTTTCTTTATTCAAATTGATTAATTTTTAACAAATTCGTGCATGATAATTGTCTACAGTGTTAATATATTCTCGATGGAGTAATTGATGACACTCATGTTGTCAAGAAAAAAATTGTATATCAGATGTTATCCTTGTTGTTGATTTTAATATGTGATTTACCTTCGTTTGGGCTGGATGAAAAGGTTTGCTTATAATAATCGTATATCTGGTGAGCCACTTCATGGACTAGAGTTTCTACATCCATTTATAAATAGATATTATCTAATCAATGTTGGTTATTCAACTATGAAAAGATACGTGGGTTTATATAAAGGAGAGAACTTGGGGTATGTCTTACATATTTTCCTTGAGACACAATAACTCAAATGCGAGAAGTATTGTAGACCGCACATTTAATATTATAAAAAGGATTTATTTTCTCTTCTAATTTTGAAATATGAACTTATTATATAAAGTCCCTAAATTTTATCACGATCTCAACTTAAGTTCTTCCTTTAGATTCTATTAAACTTATTTATTTATTTATGAAAAAATTAAAGTACCATTAACCGAAATAAATGTCTTTCTTTTGTATTTGATTCAGACTGATAAAAAAATACGTATTGTATACAAAGAACATTCTAGTATTTTCATAAATAGAAAAAATTAAAAAATAACATAATCTGGTAGAAGGACTTAAGTGAAAATCGTTGTAAAATTTAATGACGTTAATCATCGTAAAATTTAATGACGTTATATAGAAAGTTAAAAGTCAGGATTAGGTGCATAATATCGTTCTGGGGATCACTACAAGAAAATTATCATTTTTCGACGGGCAATTTCCGACGGATAGAAATTCATCGCAATTTGCGAGGGATTTTGCGATGGAAATATTTTCGACGGATTTTTCGACGGTCACAATCGTCGAAAATAAAAATATTAAATTATGTAATTTATTATATTATTATTATTTTTTCGATGATTAGAAACGTCGATATTTCCGACGGTTGCAACCGTCAGAAACGAAAATATTAAATTATGTAATTTATTATATTTTTTAATGATTAGGAACGTCGATATTTTCGATGGATATCCATCCGTCGCAAAATCCATCGCAATTTCCGACAGTCGTAACCGTCGATAAATGTATAATAATATAATATGAGGAGTATTTTATTAATATAATTAGCGACAGTCTGAACCGTCACAATATTCGACGGTTTCGACCGTCGGTAATAATTAGCGATAGTACAAATCATCGGTAAAATAAAAAATAAATATTATATATAACTAAATATAGTATTTTATTTTTATAATTAAATAATTTGCGACGGTTACAGCCGTCGGTAACTTTAAAAATAATTAATATTTGCTTTTCCGACGGTCAGGGCCATCGGTAATTAAAATTTCACTATCCCGCTTTCTCATTCCACCTATATATATATATATATATATATATATATATATATAATCTTCCCAATCTACTTCTCTCTCTCTCCTCTCTCTCTCTCCCTCCCGGCCAGCGATCCTCTCCCTCCCGGACGATTATCACCGGCGACCCTCGCGCGCCCCCTCTCTCTCTCTCTCTCTCCCTCTCTCCAGAATGTGGCCGTCGCCGCGTGCGGTAGGATCGGCCGCCTGGTGGCCTGATCTGGCCGTTGGCGGCCGGATATTGCTGTGGGCGACCGGATCGGCCGCCTGATAGCCGGATCGTCGGATGTGGTCGCGGGCGGTCGGCTAATTTTTTTATATTTTAAAACATCTTTACGACGGTTGCGACCGTCGAATGTTCGACGATTGCGATGACCGCCAAAAGTTTCGACGGTTTGTGACCATCGAAAGTTTCGACGGGTTGCGACGATCGCCAAAAGTTTCGACGGTTTGTGACCATCGAAAGTTTTGGCGCGTCGCAACCCGCCGAAACTTTCGGCGGTCAAAATCGTCACGGATCGGATCCGTGGATAAATCCGTCTTTAATCTGATTACAGACGATTTTGAGGCTGATTATAGATGGTCAACATAATTAGTCTTTTTCTTGTAGTGGATTAACCCTTTATAAAACAAGGTGATTTCTTTTAGAGGCATATTTTTTCTCGGGACAATGGCAATTCACAGTTATATAAGAAAAAAATCAAACAAAATTTTTGCAATCAAAGAAGCTGAAAATGAACATTGTAAATACTAATCTCTTTGCAAAGAATAAATGGAGATGGTAGTGATAATTATTGGATGGCAGTGCTTGATATATGATTGCTAACGATAGTTTTGTATTATAAATTTAAGTTTAATTTACTATTTGTAATGTGACAACTTTCGTTTATTATTATGAATTGGTGTTTAATATACTATCCAATTAATTTTATGTGCATAAATATGTAATTGTGTTCTCATAGACAAATTTACGTGAAGATGAATAAAAATACTTTATGTCCATCCCTACTCCCAAATGCTTGATATATCCATTCACACCCGTAAAATGTATATGAAAATGTAAAGATTTATAAATTCCACATTAATAATACCATCATTACAATAATATTTTTAATTATATATGAAAAGATGAGGAGATAAGAAAAAAATGAGCAGAATATAAGGACGAACATCATGACATTAAAAATTTATAGCATTAAAGGTTTTTTTACTCATTTGACTGAAATAATTTATTATATGCTCTTTTATTACCAAATAGACAAAGCACTTATTATTAGTTTCCACTTATTATTATTTTCAAAATCAGCATCAACTGGTAACCAATTAGTCACAATTGTCGGCAGAGCTAAGCCAAACATACCCTAAATTATCATGATTTTAGGGCATTTGATTTCAAGATGCATATGTAAATAAGAGCGACAGTTTGTAATTAAACGACTCTAAGAGCAATTTTAGTTAAGGGAATGAGTTCTTTACTTTAAAAATATAACAAAAAGTACTGTGTTAGGAAAAAAGGAAATTGCAGAAAAACATACATGATTTAGGAGGGCTACATTATCGAACGGTGACGACTCTCATTATAAGAATGTTAAATAATCCAATCGCTATGAAGTTTATGTGGACAGAGCGGACCGTCCTTTTTTTAAGCGTTTAAATAACAAAAAAAAAAATGATTACACTGAATTAAAACTTAATACATTATCGACATATTGCATGAACCAAATCCAAGAATTTCTTTGGAGAATGACCACTCAAAGCTTTAAAAACCTTATTTCTTTTTTTGTATCTCTTTTTTCTACCTAATCTATGACAATTAAATACATAAAATCTGTTCGAAACACAAACTACGACAAGGATCTAAACAAATAAATTAGATCTGTATACGCGAGAAAACCAATTATATATTAAATAGCTTAATCCCCCATCCGAGATCTTCACAATGCTTCACATGAGGGACGACCGCTCCTTTGTCCATGTGCTTCTTCGTTTTGCAGTCTAACGATTGAGCGTTAATGAAGCATGGCTCCATTGACGTGGCCCTGCGACAAGCCGGCAAGTTCTTGCCGAAGGTCCTCAGCACGATCCAAGGCTTCAAGCCGCCGAGTCCCTGCGCGACGTACCCGAACGTCGACATTTCGCTCGTCACAAGCGCCTCGCTGAAGCTTAGCAGGTAAATGTCCGCTAAGGCCTTGATGTTGTGGTCTCGCTTCTCCGTGTGCTGCAGCTCCTCGTGGCTTGGTTGGTACACGGCGATCAGCTCGCCGGAGGCTGCGGAGTGCTCGTGGTACATGTCTTTGATCCGGTTATAGTATCCACTTTCCAAAGAGACCACGAGGATAGCCTTGGGCTTCTCCCCGATCTTGCTTCGCATGGTGGGTTCGCCGGCGCTGATCGCCGGCAGTAGCTTTTCGCCCAGCGTACAGTTGAACACCAGACTCAACCTGTCCTCGAAAGTTGCCGAGGCAAACGGAAGGTTTCTGATCTGAAGGCCTACCCTTTCTTTCGCGTTGGCTAAGTACGCAGCATAGTATCTTGTGATGTACCCCCACACTGTGTTGCTCGGGTGGAGAAGGTATCTTGCCAACAAGTGGAAAACTGCATCCTTTTCCGGGAAAAGACGATTGAGCTCGTCATCGTACTGGGAGAGGAGAAAGAAGCTAGGCGTGAAGTAGAGGTTTGATCTCAGCAGCAGCCATGGAACCCTTTTAAGCAGCAGCTGTGACTCTTTGCAGTAGAAAAGCTTGTCCTCGTCACTGTAGTCATTCACAAGGTAGAGATAGATGTAAGGAGGCAGTGGGGCGTCCTGGCGTCCATGTCCAAGTTGAGCACCTTACTCTTCACCAAGTTTCCATAGCTCCGAGGAGCTTCGCGGCGAAATTTTTTGTAGCTTTCGATCGGGAAATCCGATGGAAGAATCCACGAGGTCTCAGGGAATGGCTCGCAGAACAAGTCATGCATGTCGTCTGGAACGCTGAGCAACAGGACCCGGTCGTCGAGGAGGGCGTAGAGGAAAGACGAAACAAGTGATATTATTCTGTTTCCCAGGCCATCTTTTGCTAGCCACACCACGTAATTGCACTCTGAAGGCTCTGCGCTGCCGTTGGTTCTGAGCTGCTCAGTGGCCTTCTTGTAGAGCTCAGTGTTCGGACCGCATCTTCTGTGCCGTTCTTCGTACCCGCGCAGCTTCTCTAACAGGTAAGGGGAAGGTATTCGTTGTGCCACCTTCCAGTACAGTGCAGACTGGTAGCGGCTCAGGCAAGACGCTTCGTCAAACGCAGTTGACAAGAGTCCTCCGAGGAGCTTATCCTTCGGTGGCTCAGTGCCTGCTTCCAAAGAACTAGCATTTCGAGCTGATGTTGGACATGCTTGATACGATGTTTCATTACCTGAACGAGACAGCTTGGGGGTAGCAATCATTAATTAACTGAAATAGGTTAAATCTAGCTACAAGAATACACATTAGAAAAGGAGATAGCTACAAAAAAAATGGCAAAAATTAAGCAATAGAACTTTCCTGTACGTGTCACGGGGTGTTTCCCGTGACACGAAGCGTGAAGCCTCGCGGCACCAGTGCCGCTCAACTTATAGCCCTCGGCCGCTCAGCGCCGAAAACATGGAACACATGCAGCCGCCCCGCACTGCGTAATATTGCGGAGTACCAAGTTATCCGCCCTTAGGGCATTTATCTTGTAAGGCCGTCTTTATGAATGGCCAAGTAGGTGACGTTCCCGTAGGGTACGTCTTTTGCATCTTCAATATGTAACAAGACTCCTATACCTACGGTACACTGGGAGGAGTTCACTAGTGCCTTCCGAGGCCCAATTGTATGTTATGTTTCATCATATTTAATACAAGCAAGCTTTCCTTTAATTCTAGTGTCATGGCCTTGAGCGTGGGGTGGCAACCCACATCGGTGTCCCTTCGTGGCGTCCCGTGGTCCCTTCGTCGCCCCTTCGGACTTTAAGCGCCCAAGCGCCTACGTTAGTGCCGCAACGCGCTAATGCCACGGTCTCGTGACGAGTAGTCCAACACTCTAGTCATGTCCGTGTTTGAATGCCTATAAGAGCGACTCTCGGCAAAGTCGTCTCGACCATAAAACTTCCGCTGCAAACTCAAAACAGGCTTGGCTAGGTGCCTATCCGCCTAGTCGCCGCACGTGGTCTAGTGTCCGAGAATGACCCCGTGACAAGTGGTATCAGAGCAGTTCTTCCTGCTCGGATTACCCAGCGACGATGACTCGCTTGTGTCGTCGTAATGTGCCCTGGCGTAGGAGATGTGCTTCCGCTCAAATACTCCACGCCCAGGCGCACTGGTACCATGGTCTTTGATCATGGACGCCAACGAGGAATGCGTGGCAAGCTTCCTCGCCGCACGCCCAGTCGTGCCCCGCAGCATGTTCCTCATACACCCGTGTCGTGTCAAGGAACATCCGTCATGCATCATGATGGCGGAGTGATCGCCCCGCCTAACCGGGACGGTCATGCGTCGCTCACTCGAGCAGATCAACCACCCCAGGTATACAGTCAGGAATCCTGAAGTGTCGCGCTGCGTCAAAGAGTGGCCATATGCTCTGCATGATGGTCTTGCGCTGCTCATATCATGAGATCGCTTACACGAGCGTCGTGTAACTCGGAGGACCCGTGTCACATTCAGGGACTGTCGGTCATGCACTATCATGACGACCTGGCGCTGCTCGGTATTTCGTGACGTCGCATCGCATGCCCAGTCATGCAACGTGAAGTGCACAACCGCTTCACGGGAGAAGTTGGCTTAAAGACAAATATCAAGGTTCATAGTCCCTTGCGGCCAAAGAACATCACCCCTTCGGCCAAGGAGCATCAATCACAAGCATCTTGTCGTGCCGCAGCATCGCCTGCCACGCCACGATGACTTTCAGGAATGGAGCAAAGCGTTGATTACTTGCAAACACTCGTGGACGAGCTGTCAGCCTTGCCTGCCTCGTCAAGTGTCGCCCCGCAAGCGGCGCGATGTCATCCATCAAGGAGTGGGACGAACTTGATACATGCCAACGCAAATCGACGTCTCAACTCAGCGACCAATTTGGCAAATGGTCTGAGCGTCGAGCATCGGCGAACCTTGGCATGCTGCTGTCAAGCGTTCTGCCGCCAACCGAAGGAAGGAGTGCCCTTTCCTTTCGGACATCGCCTTGAGTAATCGAAGCGGCCTCCAAAGATCGCAATGCGAAAGTTTCGAAGGACACATTGGCGATGTCGTCCCTTCGAATGGAGATGGAGGTAATGTTGGGAGCTCATGCCACGAGTTCACCAACCGCAGTCCGCTTATCTAAGCGGAGCGTCTTCACAAGCATCCGCCCGGATTAGTGAAGGCCCGGAACGGCTACTCTCTCGCAAGGGTCAAGCCGCTCAGTGGATGAGTATGTCAAAGGTGTATGATCTAGGATGACAAGCACAGTGACACTACTTTGTCCAAGACGCGGACGGACGAGCATCGAAGGTGCATCCTCTTCGTGAACGAGCACAACGATCTCGCCCCGTCTATACCCCAAAGGGATTGTCAAAGCTTCACAGGAGGTCCCAGGATCGGAAGAAGGCATATCCCAAGAATCCTGCAAGATGTGGCAAACTCAGGATGGCGTTGCCATCGCGACAATGTAGAATGTGGCAAACATGCATCCCAGACATGGGACGGAAGAATTGGCAGTTCATCAATTATGCAGACCCTGACAAGTTGGGACTGGAGGTCAAGATCGCATTGTTCAGCATCGGCCAGATGGGCATGTTGAAGGAGGAAGTGAAAGGAATCACCGAGCTCCGCCTACAGTGTTCCCAGGAGGATGAAGACCCAGTGTTGGTGCTCTTCAAGCAGAGGGGTTAGAAGCTTTGGACTAGGAAGGAGTTGGAACGACCGGATCGTCCAACCTCTGTTCACTAGTCGACGCTGCCAAGTCAATCAGGACAAGTGCCATACCACCAAAGCCCTTGGGCAAGGGCAATGGTGGGGGAGAGAAGCTCAAGTCGCAAGGAGGAAGCTACTCATGCCGAAGATATAGATTGCCCATCGAAGCAGGAGAAGAGAGTCGAACCACAGGCACATGTGGGGAGACCCTCATTGTCGCTCACTATAGCGACTGGGAGTGGACAAGGTGCGGAATGTTATACCAAAGAACCTTGCTCCACCTCAAACCGTCGAGATATCTCTTGTCCACCAAGGGGAAGGTGGAACTATTTTCAAGGCTCGGCGGAAGAAAGACTCAACGTTGCAGCCATCTGCAACTTGGGGACAGCGAGTTGAACCACAAGGAAATGTGGGGAGACTCTCGTCGCCCACTATGGCGACTTGGATGGACAAGGCATGGATTGTCATATCAAAAACCTTGTCCCGGCTCAAGACTGCCGAAACATCAGGTGATCACCAAGGAGGAGGTGGTCCTGCGCTTTTAGTTCGGTAGAGATATGGAAGACTCTACGTTGTAATCATTTGCAACATAGAGACGTTGAGTCAAGCCCACAAAGAGACCTGAAGCGTCCCAAAGTATCCGTGGGAAGACTCTCGTCGCTCATCATAGCGACCCCAGACACTCGAAGCAGACAAGCTACAAGCATCGACATCGGAGAGCTTGTGCTGTTTCAAGCCGTCGAAATTCAAGAATGATCATCGAGGGTGAGATGGTCCCGTACTGTGCATTCGACGGAAGGAAGACCTTATGCTGTGGCCATCCGCAACATGAAGGCATCGAGTCAAGTCATGCAGGTCGAATGGCAAGACTCTTCATCGTGTTCTACACGACCCTGAGACAACTCTTCTCCGCGCTATTCCTGAAGGCATACAAGAGTTGTTTCACCCCCAAAGAAGCCAAACCACACAAGTTGACGCTGCGCAAGTCAAAGAGAAGTGAAGCCAACAAAGACTTGATGGACGGATAGTTGCTTGATGAAGTCAGACCGCACATGGCGGACTCCACTGGCGCTGCACAAGTGATGACCCCGGATTGGACGAAGGATCAGCGAGCGAAGCAGGCCTGAGGGAGGAGTCCTCAGCGAGACCCCAAGGAGCGGGCATTCCTGGCGTTGCGTGATGCTGGTGAAGTTGAAGTCAAGGCAAAGAAGGCAGAAGTGAACGAGACAAGCGAAGTCAAGACTCAAGACGAAGGCCCCGAGGAAGCCCGGACAACGGCGTCGGGGGCGTCGCCGACTTTGGTGGGGGAGAATGTCACGGGGTGTTTCCCGTGACACGAAGCGTGAAGCCTCGCGGCACCAGTGCCGCTCAACTTATAGCCCTCGGCCGCTCAGCGCCGAAAACATGGAACACATGCAGCCGCCCCGCACTGCGTAATATTGCGGAGTACCAAGTTATCCGCCCTTAGGGCATTTATCTTGTAAGGCCGTCTTTATGAATGGCCAAGTAGGTGACGTTCCCGTAGGGTACGTCTTTTGCATCTTCAATATGTAACAAGACTCCTATACCTACGGTACACTGGGAGGAGTTCACTAGTGCCTTCCGAGGCCCAATTGTATGTTATGTTTCATCATATTTAATACAAGCAAGCTTTCCTTTAATTCTAGTGTCATGGCCTTGAGCGTGGGGTGGCAACCCACATCGGTGTCCCTTCGTGGCGTCCCGTGGTCCCTTCGTCGCCCCTTCGGACTTTAAGCGCCCAAGCGCCTACGTTAGTGCCGCAACGCGCTAATGCCACGGTCTCGTGACGAGTAGTCCAACACTCTAGTCATGTCCGTGTTTGAATGCCTATAAGAGCGACTCTCGGCAAAGTCGTCTCGACCATAAAACTTCCGCTGCAAACTCAAAACAGGCTTGGCTAGGTGCCTATCCGCCTAGTCGCCGCACGTGGTCTAGTGTCCGAGAATGACCCCGTGACATACGCTTAAACCAGAGGCTACAAAGAAGTGTTAACATTCTCTTTCTTTCTAATCTGATATCGCTCCAAATTATGTACATAACCCAATTTATTTTTGGTACGAAAATACTGAGATTCGAAAATTATAAGGAGAACAGCCTAATTGTCAATGGATAATAACATCCCTTAGCTTTTATCATCGAAATTTTGATTAGGCTGAAGGTAGCACCAATGGTGTAGAACGATGTAGATGATTGTGCCTGCTGTAGAATTTCGGAAACAAGTCATAGACAATGCTTGCCAGAAATTTTTGGTTCTTTAGACAGGGCAACATGGAATATTAATTATAGGGACCTAGCTAATGATAAAAGTCAAATATTTTTATACGTGTTTAACCATTAAAGCTTCGCCTAATAAAGCTCACGAACTTGGCACGATCAACGATGGACATTGTTAAGAAGGGGGTGCATATACATCTGATGGACAGAGTTCAGAACTGACATTTACAAAGACGGGAGCTCTCTAACCTTCTTTGATAAGCTCCTCGAAGGCCATATTCCATCGACTTCCAGAGAGATTTATCAGCAGCAGAAGGATGAAAAAACTCAGGACCAACAGCACCAAAAGCTTAAACACGTCGTGGTCGGACACTCTTCCGGCCATGGTTGCGGGGACCTCTTCCGGCTTTACTCCAAGTTGGCGTAGTTTGCAACCAACCAACGTTGCATCCTAAGCGCACGCCGCATGCAGCTTCTGGCCTAGACAACACACAACACTACATGAGCTCGGTAGCATAACATCGTCAAAGTCCGGACTCCTCCCTCTTGGTGTAAAAATTTATTTCACCGAGTGGAAGTGCTGGTAAATACTAAATATAACAGAAAACAGGAAATGTAAATATGAACAAAAATTGTGTAGTAGAAGCGATCTGCTTCAACAAAATTTTGAGTTTGATTTCTTATGTGCATAATATTCAAACGAATTAGAGGAAAATCGTACATTAGGAGAAAATAAGACCTTTTGTTAATCCACACCGGCATATCTAACTTTTCTCAAGTTTGTTTTGTGTGTTCTAACAATCATCTAATCAACATGAAGCGGCCATAAATTCGTAGACGTATATATGGGAGGACGAAGTTGGCGTTTCATATGGCATCTATCACTGTTCTCCTACGAGATCATCAATGTATCAACAATACTAATATATCAACTAAAATTAATGCCAGGATCTCGATTCAATAATAAATTACATTACACAAGTCTATTAAGTTTCCTCTTCCAAGCCAATGATAAACCTCCCAATTGTGCCTTGGACAGGACATATCACCTTGTTCCAACATTTGGCAATTAGGCCGTTTCAGTGCAAAGCACTGTAAATAGCAGAGAACACAGAAAGGAAAAGTGTGCTTTCATGAAGGACTATTCTCGGCCTTTAGTTTCTGAAGATTTATATGCCATAGAAAAAAGCAGTATTTTTAGAATCGGATCGGTGATCGGATCGGACTCATTATAGAGTCGCGTTTGGACCGATCCGATCGGATTCGACCGAATTGAATCAAATTTTATTAAAATAGTATTATTTATAATAATTATAAAGATATAATATAAGTTACATGATATAGTATATAAATATTATACTAATAACCTATTAAAAATATTAAAAATTAATATAACTTTTTTATTTTTATTAAAAGTTTAATAATAAATGATAATGATTAACATATAAATATATTTTTATTAATTTAATATCTATTATTTAATGATGATAGATGCTATAATAATAACTTTTATATTAAATTATTCTTATTACTTTTTTTTCTTAATCACTTTTCTTTTTATTTCCTTTATTTATGCCCTTAATAATTTTTCATTTTAATGTTATTCAATTTTAAATACTTACCTTTTTTTTATTTTAATTCCTCTTAATTTTATAGTCTTCTTTTAACCTTCCTTATATTCTTTTCTTTTTTCATTTTTTCCCTTTTCTATTTTTGCCATTTTTTAATATTTTTTATTAAAATTTGACATTGAACCGAGTTGAACCGATTCAACCGGCCCAGTTCAATCATTTTTTTCCAATTCAATGTCAAAACTAATTTCGGTATATAACCGGACCGAATCACCGACATGTTCGTAATTGAAACGGTGAACCGATCGATCAAGTTCGATTTTCATAATATTCGAAAAAAGTGCTTTACGGGGGACAAAGAATTAAGAAAATGGCAAAGCAAACTTATTTGTAATCCATGCATGATATATGAAACCCATCCCGTAGATGAGTTAGCACGCTTGTGTGTCATCTGATTTGACAAGAGGAGAAGATAAAAAAAAAGGAGGTTCAGAGCATCATCAAAATTTCATATAATCTCAGAGACCACAAATAAAAACAAAGACAAAGATATAGATTTATACATAAAGGATTAAGGATTTTGGAAAACAAATTGACGCAAAATTTTATTTATTCATCATTGAACCACTTTGACCTATACACAAACAATTCTTTCTTTGAGTAAGAAACAAGTTAAAAGTTAGGAAATCGTGACATTAATAAGATTCCTGTTTTCCTCGATAAGAAACAAAGCAAAGTGAGGAATTCAAACACTATTCTTACCTCTTATTTCAAAGGAAGAGTTCGAAAGATGGGCAAAAGAGAACCAGCAATGTGACATCTCCAAGTTGCTCCATGTTGACTACCTTTCATCAATGATTTAGATAGAATTACCCAAATAAAAATGATATCATAATAAAAACATATATTGACAGAAAAATAAATGGATGCATGATCATTATGATCAAATAAATTTGGGTGCTGGCAATTTGCCTTATTTTATACATATAACCTGCCTGTTTTTTTAAGAATTAATTGAGACAGTAAGTCGTGTTGTTAAAGAAGTTTAATTAGCATTAGGACCAAATATGGACTCGATCGATTAGAAAAATCATCAAATCCAAAATAATATACAGTACGCAAAATTGAGCCCAACCAAAATTTAGAGTTAGGGGCAAGACGGAAAACTTAACCCATCCTAGAAAACGAACAAAAGATCAGGAGTCAGATTTATGATGATATTTTAATAAATCAAAATTTATCCATTTAAATTTTAAAAAAATAACAGCCCGAAAGATATATTTTGTATTATATAATATTCGTCTATTACATTTTGAAATGTTTATTGGATATATTTGAAGGTTGTGTCCTATGCAATATATTTTACTTCTAATATTAAACATATTTATATGAACTTTTATTTTATTTTATATTTTAAAAACATTATCTCATTAAAATAGGGTTTGAAAAATTACCAAAAAATTTCCATCCGCGAAGTTTCTTATTTTTAAAATGATTTTATAACTAGTTTTAATTTTTTAAAATTGATTAGAAAAATAATCGGACAATTGTTTAGGCCAAAAAATTGATTGGATGCGAATCACTTTTATCTATGCTTAGAGTCATTTTTTTATAAATCAAAATCGACTCATTTAAACTAAGATCCATTAAGAAAAAATAATTATTTTAACAATATTATAGTCATTACTTCATAAGTACTCACCTCTTTTTTATTACTAATATGACAGTTCCTTTACGAAAAAAAGTTCAGGTGATCTTTCGATTTATGAGAATCATTAAAAAAATGATCGATTTTGACCACAGTTAAAAGGAAAAATATTCTACACTACGTTTTTTTCTCAAAAAATTTTAAAGTATAATAGCAAATATCTTCAACAGGGATCTGGATTGATTCATTTTCAAGTCGGTGTACTTGAAATGATCATGCGCTAGTTGCATTGCAAATGTAAAAACTTGATAAAGGTCTTCACCCCCAAAGTAACTCAGTATTATTTTCATGCAATTTTTTCATAAATTATCATTTTTTTATATCCATAATTATTAACGCACAATAAAGAATAAAATAATATTTCCTGAGGATATGATAAATCAGTTGTGTAGTGATTGTTATAGTGTGATTGGTGTTGGTCGCGAATTGTTCGAGCAACCGCTAGTGAAGAGCTGTGACTCTTTATTGGGAGTGGGAGCAATTTGGCTCGCTCGTAATGACATTTGTTTCGCATCCAAACATATTACTATTTTATTTTGGCTAGCTGAATTGAGTCTATCTTCCCGGGGTCGAAATTGACCATCTATGATTCTTGTGGATCCGATGTGAGGCCCCGCAAAATGTTGGGAGCGCAAGTTTTATTATTGGACATTCTAATGTCTCTTGTATTGCTGAAAGTGCGACTTGAAGTAGATAATGTGCTGATGCTGGGATCCACAAATGTCGAGATATGAAATTTTTGCCTGTTTGGCTCGAAATCGACTCTAAGAACTTGGTAGATATTATTATCAGCGCCTCGCGATGCCCATGACTGCTACGAACGATTGTGTTTGAACTTTGAGATATTATTAAATCTTTTGAATGTTACAAATGTACTCGTTGTTGTAGGAAAACTAACCGCATTTTTAACCACTTGGTTAATATGGGTCGGCAGGCATTTTTTACACCTTTTGAGAGGGGATCTATCTTCGGATGTTCTAATTTTGTACTCGGACATTTCTGAAGCTTACACGAATAGATAATTTAGTTTCATTAAAAAAAAATTCAAGGAGGACGAATAAGGAAGAAATCATTCAGAGTGACTAGTCCTCTTTTATCCTTCTCCAAAGAGGAAAGTCTCGGTTGATAAAAATTAGGAGCATGAAATGGGTAAAGCTCTAACTTAAAATTTATGAAACAAAAACAGAATTTTGGGGTGAAATTAAAGTGTTTGTATAGTTATAATAACATATTAAAGGCTAGGGGTGTATGAAAATAAATTATAATTAAAAAGAAAAAAATACCCCTAAAGATTAAACCAATGAGATGAAGCATTTTATGGAAGTCGGATATATGAAATTAGATGGTGTATTATTTTTCGCTTTATAAATTTGAAGTTTTTTTTTAAAAAATTTTTTGTTTATTTAAATTTTACCTTTTAACTAAGATTCTTATGAATTATTATTGGTCCATGAAAGTTCATTTAAGTTAAGCATTCAATGATCCTATAATAAGATTCTGAGCGACCAAACAAAAACGTGCCAAGTTGTTCCTATAATAAGAGTCTTGGCACTTTTGAAATTGGATCTTACAATATTTTTTATCAGGAAAAAACCATGACTAACTTTTGCTACTGTATGATTCGCATAACTTGAATAATTTTATTTCTAATCTTGACTAAAAATTCTGCAAAAAGCAATCTACAATTCAAATAATTTGGAGTTCATCACTCAGAACAGGTAATGACCATATTAGAATATGATGTAAAAAAAAAACTGCAGGCCGTTATCAATTAATTGAACAACTTGAGCCCTGATCCAAGATCCTCACAGTGCTTCAGATGAGGAACCACAGCCCCTGTGTCAATCTTCCTCTCTGTTTGGCAGTCCATAGTTGGAGGGTTCAAGAAGCAGGGCTCCATGGACATGGCTCGGATGCAGAAAGGATTCCTCTCGTTCGGCGTCAGAGCGATCCATGGCCTCAGTCCTCCAATGCCTTGCGCCAAATAGCCGAAGGTGGAGTATGCACTGGTCACGAGCGCGTGACTAAAACTCAGCAGGTAGATATCCGACAAGGCCTTGACGTTGTGATTTCTCTGCTCCGTGTGCTGCTCCTCCTCGTGGCTCGGCTGGTAGACGGCGATCAGCTCCCCGGTGGTCGTCGAATGCTCGTAGTACATGTTCTTAATCTTCTCGTAGTATCCGAAGCGCAAGGAGACCACAAGAACAGCTTTAGGCCTTCGTCCTCCGGTGACGTTTCGAGCTATGGGCGTGTCGCGGTTGACGCCGGGCAATATCCCTTCCTTGAGCGTGCAATTGATGACTTGGCCTATCCTTTGGTCGAAGGTAGCAGGTGAGTAAGGCAGATCTCTGATCTGAACTCCCACTATTTCCTGTGCATTAGCAAGGTAAGCATCATAGTATCTCGTGATGTATCCCCAGACTGAGTTAGCCGGATGCAGAAGGTATCTCGACAAATGGTGGAAGACGGTGTCTGCCGAAGGGAAGAGCTTGCTGAGCTGCTCGTGATACTGCGAGGGGAGGAAGAGACCAGGTCCAAAATACAGGTTAGCTCTCAGCAGCACCCAGGGGACCCTTTGAACCAAGCTCTGAGCTCCGTCGCAGAAGAACATCTTGTCCATGTCAGTGTAATCATGCATGATGTGGATGTAGATATAAGGAGGCAGCTCAGGGTTAGCGGCGCCCATGTTCATGCTGACCACTTTGTTCCTGAGCAAGTTTCCGTAGCTCTGAGGAGCTTGAATGTAGAACCGCCCGAAGTCAGCGATCGGGAAATCGTCCGGCAGGATCCATGAGGTCTCCGGGAATGGCTCGCAGAATAGGTCGCGGTAGTCGTCGACGAGCTTGACAAGCATGACCCTGTCGCTGAGCAGGGCGTAAAGGAAGGTGGAGATGAGGCTGGTTATTCTGTTGCCTAAGCCTGCCTCTGGTATCCACACCACGTAGTTGCATTCCATGTGCCCCATGGTGCGATTGGCCTTCAGCTGCTCCACGGCCTTGTTGTAGAGCTCTGTGTTGGGGCCGCATTTTTTGTGCAGAGCTTCGTATCTTCGAAGCCTCTGTACGAGGTAGGGCGAAGGCTTCAGGTTGGTCACCTTCCAGTACTGAGCGGCCTCGTATCGACTCAAGCAAGAAGATTCATCAAATGCATCGGTCAGGAGCCCTCCAAGAAGCCTGTCCTTTGGTGGTTCGTTCAGAGCTGTAAAAAATGACAGCAAGCAGGCCTTAATTTCAGGCATATGATTAGTAAATGCTGATTCTATGCGATCCGGAACAGAATAAATTCATGTTTAACGCATGACTTTTGTCACACGTCTGTGATTATGAATGAATTGGGAATGCGTCAAGGAATGACAAGTTCACTGTGTTCTGCTCTAATTGTGCTCGCAGGCCTCTGTACAAAGTCCAGACTTGAAACCATTGTTTTCAGAATTTACAATATTCGTGTCATCCATCTTTTCATTGTTCTTGGCAATTAACAGAAGGACAGTTCACAATTGCTGTTCTAACTTCTAACCATCCTTGCACTACTAGGTAGGATACCTAATCATCGTTGAGTACATCATGAGTGGATTCTTCACTATCATGCTACTGAAATTTCGTTAATTAAAACCCAAACACATGATACTGAAGTTAAAACTTACTAGTTATTTTTCTTGGAGGAGTTTACTATTTGTTAGGCATAAAGATCTAAATATATTCAACACACAGCACATTGTTTCAGATCTAAAGGCCAGGGTAATGTTTTATCCTTGCATTTTTGTTGGTTGAGCTTTCTAAATGTGATCCGAACAGAATAGAAGAGTACTAAAATGGTTAATTTCCTTTACATCATTAGTCAGTTCCTCCTCAATACTTGTTGCAGTTCAGCATCAATTTAACTTATGAGCGGTCTTCTATAGTGGTAGATCATCTATGTTTGAAGCTTGCAAAGGTACTTAAAATCATTTGGCTATGAACAAAGTAAATAAGAAAAGAACGCTAACTGCAAAGACGATATCAGTTAAAACATAAACTGCAGAGTATTGCAAAATGGCATTGATTCCATCAAACGCAGCAAAAAAAAAAGAATCATCTGTTCAAACTAACTGAACAACCAATTCAGAACTCCAACCACAAACTTTTCCTTAAATGACTTAATCATGCTACAAGCAACTATGGGGGCAAATTTCCGGATAGGCAGAATGTTGGTGCTCGAAATTCGAAAGAGAGTAAACGTTTTACCTTGTTTACTGCTGTCAAGACCGTCGAAGGACGTGGTTGTGTTGACTCCGGAAAGTGCAACCAACACCAGAACAAGCATAGAGCAGCCTGCGAGGACGACCATAAGCTTTATGATGGAGGAGCCGAGATCTTTCTCCATGTCGGCAGTCCGTGCTCTGCTTCCTGCCGGACGACAGCTCCCTGCTGCGATCTGCTACTGCAAGTAGTCCGTTCTGCTGTCGTCCTCTCTTCCCCAAACTTATCTCAGATTATCTCTCATGTCTCCCCAAGGAAAGGAGGAAGGACGAGATCTGCGACCTCCAACTCAGTTAGCATGGTACAATGAGTGGGAGAAGAAAGATGCAGCATCTTTTAATTCACCAACACATGAACCCGTAGAGGGAAGAAGCCTTTGACTTGTTCGGCCACTCTCATCGGCTTATTATTTAACTCCTCAGCTGCAATAATTGTATCGTTCTGTGATGGAACTTAAAGACCATTGGCTGCATTCTTCATTGATCATTATAAGAAAATATCATTTCAACCACTCACTTGCGTTCTTAGTGCTTGTTGAATCTTTCAAAATAGTCCCTTCTTCCCCCTTCCTAACACATCATGGGGCGACCATGTCTTCCTTTTTCCCCTCAAATTTTTATTCTGTACAATTAACTAAGCAAAAAGGATTTTATACCTTTATCTCCAATCTCCAATCCAAACAATTTTAAAACGGAGAAAAGAATTCAAAGCCGTATTCATTGACATACTGCTTGTTAATTATGTAAGTAATTTTTTTATTATAGTTTCAGGAATATATATATTTTTCTAAAAAAAGAAGCTGTCAAAATTTACTGAAAAAAAGCTGCCAAAAAGGCTTGCCAAAAGTCGCTGTAGATGCGTGGTCCTCTTCCTTCTAACGTCATCTTCAATCAACAGAAGGAATTGTAAGGGTTGGTTGCTGGTCAGGCTCATTGAACAAACAATATAAAACATGTAGGTTTTAGAAAAGTTGTCCACAAAAAAAAAAGCAACAACTCTACAAATAGTGGACGAGCTTTATAGATAAATAATTTGGATCTGTCGTTTCATTAGCATCAAAATAGAGCATGTGTACTTTAATAGCAGAGAGTGGACTTTAATTAGTTGTAAGGGTCATGGGCTACATGGATGGGTGATACCAGTAACATGGATCTTCCCACATGTTGTGCTCCAATTGGTCAGGACAGTAGGCCTCTATTTTTTTACTCTCTGGAATGGGTTAAATGGTATTAAAAATTATGAACTTTCATATTTGTTTATGTAAAAAGTATAAACTTCCAAATTAATTACATATATAGTGTATTGCTATTTTTTTCTTTAGAACATCTTTAATGGCGATTCAACAATCGACACATGGATACATGACATTGATAAAAAAAGATAAATTAATCAAAATTTATGATATATTTATCTAAAATAATATTATATTACGATGTAATAAGTTATAAAAACACGAAATTGGTCACATGACCTTCATCTATAGATTCCATACACATGATCTTGCCTCAGTGAACGATCTTATTTTAGGGTGTGTTCATTGCATTGTCATTCAAAATTACTTAGCAATGTAGATTGCTTCTCAGAAAAATTGTCACTTGTTAAATTATCAGCAATGTACATTACCTTGTTTAGTATACATAAATAATCTATCTGGCAATTCATATTAATTATTTATAAGAAAATACATATTTATGAGTTAATATATCATTTTACTAATATAACCCTATTCAAAAGAATTATGTATAGATATATAAATTATTTTTCACTTCATAAACTTAAATAACAAATATATATTTTCACCCATAAAATTAAAATTTATAAAATAATTAATATTTTTTAAAATATGATAATAATATAGTCATAATAATTATAATATTTATTTGATTTATTTATAATTTATTTAATTATTATTATAACTTATTCAATGTGTTTTAGAATTTTTTAAATAAAACTGTAAAGGACAAACGCGAAAAGTAAAATTTAAAAGATTGCAACACAGGTAGTAATGTGGATTGCCCACCCTCCCATAGACAATCTGCATTGTCACTTCATAGGCAATGTGGATTTCCTGGGCAATACAGATTATCCATTACCTGTCACAAGTGAACAGGGTAATGTGGTGGGCCCAAATAATTTAATACATTATTACCTGGTAATCTACAAAGATTACCTCTAGGGTGCGTTTGTCACGGGGTCATTTTTCGCTCGATAACCAGTGCGGCGTCTAGACGTGCCCAACGTCTAGGCAAGCTCTTTTGAATGCTTTGCGGAAGCTTGTTTATGCCACTCTTCGTATGCCACAGTTTTTGGGACGCTCGGTCCCGAGTGACCGCTCCTTCGGTGGAGGCGTTTGTAAACAAACGGGCACCTCGACGAGACACTCGATCGCTTGGGACACTTTGGAACGCTCTTTTATGGGTTGTCACCCCACGCTCGAGGCACGATGCTAGATTTAGGGAAGCTTAAAATCTTTGTTGAGAAAATAGGAATGATTACAAAGCTTGGGGGGAGCACTAGCTGGTCATACCGCAGGCTCGTGAGGCCCATATGCGACATATGATGTGGAGGATAAGTCAAGGGGGTGCACTTTTCAGGAGTGCAGAATTACAGAACTATCACTATCACACTTGGAAAATAAACTAAGTACAAAAGTGTGTTGAAAAAGGGAAAATTACATGAAGTAAGATAACTCGGCGTGCCCCCGGGACATTCTCCCCCACTCAAGTCAGCGACGTCCCTAGAGCTGCAGCTTGAAATTCTTCAATCTTCTGCTTGAACTGCCATAGGTCTTCGGCTGTCTCCCAACTTGTGTCGGCGTCCGGTCTTCCGCTCCATCGAACAAGATACTCCTTCTTTCGATTCTTCGTGCGGACGGCGAGTACTTCTTCAACTTGATCAGTAAATTACTGATGGATGGCCGGCGGGGCGCGGTCTGAAACTCCACGTCCGGGATCTTCAGTGTCTTCGACGAAAGGCTTGAGCAGGCTGACATGAAAGACGGGGTGTTGTTGCATCTGAGACGGGAGCTCCAACTTGTAGGCCATCTTGCATACCTTCTTCAGGATCTTGAATGGGCCCTCGTAACGCCTAACGAGGCCCTTGTGCGGATTCTTCTCACTTAGCTGAAGTTGTTAGACCAGCTTCACAAGGACCAAGTCTCCGACTTCAAAGTTGACGTCCCGTCGGATGGTGTCCGCCCACTTTTTCATGCGCTTCGATGCTTTGTGTAAACATGCTCTTGCCATGTCATTCTGCTCATGCCATTCCCTCGTCGTGCGGTGAGCGGCGGAAACTTTGCCACCATAGGATGTGGCGACGGCCTAGGGCGTCAGAGGTTGCTGCCCCGTCACTATCTCGAAGGGACTTCGATTGATCGACTCGCTCCGCTGCAAGTTGTAAGAAAATTGTGCGATGTCGAGTAGCTTCGCCCAGTCCTTCTGATTGGCACTCACATAGTGGCGCAAGTAGATCTCTAAAATATAATTCACCCTCTCAGTTTGACCGTCGGTTTGAGGATGAAGTGATGTCGAGAAATACAGGTTGGAGCCCATCATCTTGAATAGTTCCTTCCAGAAGTTGCCAACGAATCGACCATCCCGATCGCTGACGATGCTTTATGGTAGGCCCCAATATTTCACTACATACTTTATGAATAACTCCGTAGCTTTAGTAGCAGAACAACTTGCGGAGCCGACGACGAAGATGGCATACTTGGAGAACCGATCGACGACCACCATGATGGTACCCGCCCCTTCAGACTTAGGCAGGCCTGTGATGAAGTCCATGGAAACATTCTTCCATGGCCGCTTTGGAATAGGCAAGGGTTCCATAAGTCCGTCGGGCGCTTGATTGAGATTTTTGTCTTGCTGGCAAACAAGGCATGTCTTCACGAAAGCTTCAACATCATCTTCCATCCTTGGCCAGAAGTAGTTGACTTCGATGAGTGCCAAAGTGCGGCGGATGCCCGGATGTCCCGCCCACTTGGAGTCACGGCACTCCTGCATGATAGTGCGACGCAAGTTGTCGAACAGAGGAACGTAGATGCGACGTTCCTTGGTGAAGATCAGCCCATCTTTCATCCAAAAGCGGCGTGTCTTTTCCTCCTTTGCTTGCTCCAACAGGTTCTTTGCCGTGGGATCCGACTCTAGTTCCTTCTTGATCCTCTCGATTATGTCGGCCTGAGAGGAGCTCATGTCCACCAATTCCGCGCGTCGGCTAAGGGCGTCGGTAACGACATTCGTCTTGCCAGGCTTGTACTCCAGAACGCAGTCGAACTCCGCCATGAAATCTTGCCACCTTGCTTGCTTTGGCGAGAGCTTTTTCTGCATCTCGAAGTAACTTGTCGCGACGTTGTCCATCTTGATGTGAAATCACGATCCGAGGAAGTAGTGCCGCCATGTCCTAAGGCAGTGGATCACCGCGGTCATCTCCTTCTCCTGAACGGCGTAGCGCCGCTCTGTGTTGTTGAGTTTGCGACTCTCGAACGCCACGGGATGCCCTTCCTGCATAAGAACTCCTTCGATGGCATAGTCAGAAGCATTCGTCTGTACCTCATATGGCTTGGTATGGTCTAGCAGGATGAGCATCGGTTCCTCCGTCATGACCCTCTTGAGGGTGTCGAACGCTTCCTGGCACGTCGGCGTCCACTTCCACTTCATATTCTTTAGGAGGAGATTCGTCAAAGGGGTCGTCACATGTGAATACCCCTTGACGAACTGCCTATAGTAGTTCGTCAGGCCAAGGAACGAACGCATGTCGGGAACTCGCCTGGGCGGCTCCCACTTCACGATGGCCCGAATCTTCGCGCCATCCATTTTCAGCTTGCCACATCCGACGATATGTCCCAAGAAGTGCACTTCCGATTGGGCGAAGGCACACTTCTCCCGCTTGACGTAGAGCTCGTTCTACTGCAACACCTCAAACACTTGTCGTATGTGCTCGATATGCTCCTCCAAGGTGCGACTGTAGATCATGATGTCGTCGAGGTATACAACCACGAACCTGTCAAGGAATTGTTACAATACCTTGTTCATGAGAGTGCAAAAGGTCGCTGGGGCGTTGGTGAGGCCGAAAGGCATCACGAGGAACTTGTAGGAGCCGTATCTTGTGATGCACGCCATCTTCTGCACATCTTCCTTCGCAATCCGGACTTGCCAATAGCCCGAACGAAGATCCAACTTGATAAATCATCTCGCGCCGCCAAATTGGTCGAACAAGTCCGCCACTAGGAGAATGTGGTACTTGTTCTTCACCGTAAGCTTGTTGAGCGCTCGGTAGTCGATGCACATCCGGAGGGATCCGTCATGCTTCTTCTGGAAGAGAACCGGGGCGCCATATGGAGACTTTGATGGCCGAACATATCTTGCATCCAATAGTTCAGTAATTTACTTACGGAGTTTTGTGAGTTTCAGAGGGGCTAGCCGATAAGGAACTCCATGAGGGTGCTTCGATCCTGGGACCAGTTGATGACATGGTCCACTTCATGCTTCGGAGGCAACCGCTTTGGAAGTTCTGGGGGCATGACGTCCGCAAAGTCCTGAAGAGTTTCAAGAACTTTGAGAGGTGTTGGAGTGGAGGGCCTTGGATCTTTCAATATGGCGGTCGCCAGGAATGTGTGCTCCTGTTTGTGCAACCCCTTCGCCACTTGCATGGCGGAGAGGGTCTTCTGCTTGAGATCACCTCCCGACCTCACGGGAACGTTGTAGGGTCCCTTGGGGTCGAAGATGACCATTGAGTTGGTGAGTGGGATGACACATGCAGTAATGTGTCGCAGAAAAGAGATGCCCGCCACCACTTCGTAGTCGTTCACCGGTGCCACCGTCACGTCGAAGCTTTCCGACCACTTGCCGATGCGAACCTTCACTCCAGGAGAAATTTTTATGGTCGAGATAGACTTCGTGTTCACCGTCTTGAACGTGGCGTTAGTCTTCTGTAGTGACAGCTTCAGCTTCTTGGCTGCCACTTCTGACACGAACAACTCCGATGCTCCCGTGTCAATGAGGGCATTGAAGACTTGTCCGTTCAACTCGGTGTCCGCATAAAGTCGAGCGGCCGATGAAGGACCCTTTGAGGCGTTGATGGCGCTGAGGACGTGCATCGAACTGAGACACGCCTCCTCATTCTCCTTCTCGTCGGGGCAATACATGACGTTGACTATCATCTTTTGCAGATAATCGTTTGTCCAATGTGGACCCTTGTAAATGTAGCATGATTTTGGCGGCTTCCCGTCCCTCTTGAATCTATCATTGTTGGGCCTCCTATCTTGGTGTCCCTTGCCCTTGTCCTGATAGTGCGGCTTGCCTCCTTGCGACTTTGGCTTCTCTCCTCCACCATTGCCCTTGCCCGAGGGCTTTGGTGGTGAAGCACTCATTTTGGCATATTCCACGAGCGACTCAGCAGCAACGACTAGCGAGCAGAGGTTGGGACAATCTCGTCATTCCAACTTCGTCCTAGCCCATGACTTCAAACCCTTCATGAAGACCGTCAGCAACGTGTTTTCGTCCACCTGGGAGTAGGCGGAGCTCAGTGAATTCTTTCACGTACTCCTTCAACGTGCCCTTCTGGCAAATGTTGAACAACGCAATCTTGACCTCCAATCCCGATTTGGCGGGGCAGAAGTAATTCGTCAGCTGCCTCTTGAAGTCATCCCACCTCTCAATGGGCTCGACGTTACCACGTTCCACGTCGTCGTAATGACACCGCCACCATAGACTCGTCGCATCTTGCAAGTAGAAGGATGCGGTCTTTACCATCCTCGCTTCGGATGTCATGTCCAAGGCCTCCATGTACCTTCGGACGTTTCATAGGAAGTCACTGATCTTCTTTGCCGACCGCTCGCCTTTGTAGGGCCGCGACTTTGGCACATCAATCCTTGCCTCATGCGGGGCGGGAGTCTCGGGACGTCGCCCATCTCCATAGCGTCGCTTGAGTTCTTCCCGCATGGTCTTGAACTCTTGCTCTATCTCGAACCGCATGTTTGAGAGACCATTGTCCAAGGTCTCCCGCATGTCCATGATCGTCGTCTCCATGGACTTCAGCCGCGTATACAGCGGCGCCATCTCGTCCCGCACCGTTGCGAGATCCACGGTCTTCTTCAACTCCCGCTCGTGCGTTGCGAGTTGGTCTTGCATCTCGCTCACGTCCAATTGGAATTGACCGAGACGTTGCTCGAAGGCGGACAAGGCATCCTTCGAGCGGGCACGCCCTCGATCGGGGCGGCCCTTCTCCGGTGCGACGGGTTCAGTCATCATTTTCGAATTCGACGTCATTTCTCTTTGATTGCCGAACGCCAACTTGAGCGGTCCCAGAAACGCTGCTCTGATACCAACTTGTCACGAAATCATTTTTCGCTCGATGACCCGTGCGGCGCCTAGACGTGCCCAACGTCTAGGCAAGCTTTTTTGAATGCTTTGTGGAAGCTTGTTTATGCCACTCTTTGTATGCCACAATTTTTGGGACGCTCGGTCCCGAGCGGTCGCTTCTTCGGTGGAGGCGTTTGTAAACAAACGGGCACATCGACGGGACGCTCGATCGCTTGGGACGCTTTGGGATGCTCTTTTGTGGGTTGCCACCCCACGCTCGAGGCACGGTGCTAGATTTATGGAAGCTTGAAATCTTTGTTGAGAAAATAGGAATGATTACAAAGCTTGGGGGGAGCACTAGCTGGTCTCCTCTTACTATACCGCAGGCTCGTGAGGCCCATATGCGACGTGTGATGTGGAGGACAAGCCAAGGGGTGCACTTTTCAGGAGTGCAGAATTACAGAACTGTCACTATCACACTTGGAAAATAAACTAAGTACAAAAGTGGGTTAAAAAAGAGAAAATTACATGAAGTAAGATAACTCAGCGTTCCCCCGGGGAAGCCCCCGGGACATGTTCACTGCATTGTCATTTAATATTACCTAGCAATATATATTGTCTCTCATAAAGATTGCCACTTGTTAAATTGCCAGCAATGTACATTATCTTGTTTAGTATGCATAAGTAATCTATTAGGCAATCCATATTAGTTATTTATAAGAAAATATAGATTTATGAGTTAATATACAGTTTTTACCAATATACCCCTAATCAAAAGAATTATGTTTAGATATATAAATTAATTTTAACTTCGTAAAATTAAATCACAAATATATATTCTCATCCATAAATAAAATAATTAATATATTTTTAAAATATGATAATAATATAGTCATAATAATTATAATATTTATTTGATTAATTTTATAATTTATTTAATTATTATTATAATTTATTCAATGCGATTTGGAATTTATTTAAATAAAACTGTAAAGGACAAATGTGAAAAGTAAAATTTAAAAAATTGCAACTCAGGTGGTAATGTGGATTGCCTACCGTCTCATAAGCAATCTGCATTACCACTTCATAGACAATATGAATTGTCTGGGCAATGCAGATTACCCATTACCTGTCACAAGTGAACAAGATAATGTGGTGGGCCCAAGTAATTTAATATAACATTATCTGATAATTTATAAAGATTACCTCTAGAGAAATGTCCCCTAGAAAAATGCCCCCTTAATAAATTGTTATAGATGATAGAGTTACAATTAGTTTATAAATTCATAATTATTTAGACAAATAAACTAAATATGCAATATAATAGATTTTTGAGCTTTTCTAAGACAAGATTTACCTTTTTGGGATCTGTGTTGTCTCTATTCATTAACGTTATTAAATTAATAAAGACATGTAATAGTAATTATACCAATTTGGCTTTCTTGTATAATTTGTCCTTGTGTGTATTGAATCACATATTTTCCGCGTGATTCAACATTAGCCTACAAGTACTTATATATCATCATGCATAATACATGGTCAGTTATTGTTTATAATAAACAAAAATAATGGAGTAAATTGTGAAAAGTTGTGAGGTGTTTGTTGAGCGAGTTATACACAAGCAGTTACTCCAATACGCCCTCTCAAACAAGATGCTCACTGATTGATGCCAAGTAATGGAAACTTATCATTTTATGCATATTCTTCAAATGTCATCGATTCTCCTTGATTGTTGATGTGATGAAAAGAATCTATTGTAGAAGGCAGATTTAGCAGAGATAGAAGTTGACCACTTGTTGATATCTGTCCTCCAAGTTTCTAACTCACCGATCTTGACTTCTGTAGTGAATGCACTAACAACCTCACAGGGATGAGGTGAATTTCGACCAAACGTGTGCTTCCTAAATTAGATTATAAGAGAGAAATATAAAGAAGAAAAAGTTGCTCTGAGATAGAGAGGAGGAAGAACTTAGAATGATGGCTCAATTCAAGAAGAGGAGCATGCAGAATCATTAAAGAGTGAGAAGATGTCAGATCTAAACTCACAAAGGGTGAAGAGTTTAATAATCTCAACTCACCAAGAAAAGGTGAGGAGTTTTATGTTTTGATCACAATGGGTGAAGGAGAGGGAAATGCATTAAGCATTTCTTTTGTTCCTCAAAGAAGCATATAACATGCTACTCTTATGGGTGGAGAAAAAAAAGATATTATCAGAATCTATGTCGTTAGACATTGATGCTCTGATACCATATTGAATCACATATTTTCCACACGATTCAACATTTGCTTACAAGTCCTTATATATTACCATGCATAATACATTGTCAGTTATCGATTATAACAAACAGAAATAATAAAGTAAAATGTGAAAAGTGGTGAGGTGTTTGTTAAGCTGGTCAGTTACTCCAATAGTGTGAATATGTCGTCCCTCTTCCTGAACCTTCTTTGCTCTTCATTACCTCTTTCTACCTCTGTCTATACTTCTGCTAAATTCATTTTTTTAACTATTCAAGAATTAACGAAATTGCCTTCAAGACTTATAACACGCATTTATCTAGTAATTTGACCTTACTTTCTTTATTTTTCATATATTATACATTTTTAATCCAACATCATGTCCTAGATTAAAGAAATTATCCAAATAAGTTAGTGATCTCCGTAGACAAAGAATCAAACATACTTCAAGGAATATAATTTGGATTATTTTCATAGACCACTCCTAAACTATCACAATTTTTTACATCTAACTTCAAATTATGAATTCATTTTTTAATAGACTTTTCAAATTTAATTCTTCCTTCGACTTCTGTCAAATTTTTCATTAACTTCATTATGAGAAGTCAAAGTTACCCTCCATCGATAATATATAAAAAAAGTAAAAAATAAAAAAGAAGAGGTCACCAATGACGACAGAGAAGGGGTTCGACCACCGCACGCAGGGAAGACCCCCTTTTGTGCCGGGGGGGGGGGGGGGGGGGTGAGGAGTGGCCATTCTGGATGTCGTCCTTGGGCGCGTAGCCGCTATTTTGGAGGCTGGTGGTGGTCTTCTTCTTCGCCATCAATGACTAGATCATCTATGACCATGACCATCTCGTCCTGGCGGCGGCCTTCGCGGGCCACAGGAGCCCTATTCGCCTCTTGAAGGAGAGGGGGGGGGGGGGGGGCGCAAGTTGGCCAATGGATGTTTGCTCGACATAGGGGCAATTCGAAAGCGACTTCAGCCATGTGTCGATGCACTGTACATGGAAAGCGTGGCTACACTTGGGGAGCAGTCAGAGACTATCTTCCTCCTTGAACTCGTTGAGGCACACCGAGCAGTCATTCTCGTCGATGAAGTCGTCGCACCTCATGTACTTGTACACCATGATCTTATTCATCAAAGCCTTCTCGATCCCGTTCGACCGCGCGGGGGGGGGGGAGGTCTTCTAGAGCTCTTATTTGTCTCAGAGTGGCCGTGGTGACGACGCCCGTGCTCGCCCGCTGGCCCGTGAAGCTGGTTCCGCAACGAATCAAAGGCGCCGCAGTATCTGGAGAGCACTGGCCAGGATGCCGATGACAGCGATCATGATGGGTGACAGGATGCCTCATCATCGAACTCAATGCGCGTCGCCGGCGAGATCGCTGGGGCAACCCCCCCTCACTCTGCGTCGCCCCCCTTGCGGGCATTTGGAGGGGGGTCTTTTCGTCCCGGGAGTGATCGTGGTGCTGACGCCCGTGTTCGCCCTCTTGTCACGCCTCACTATCTGCCATGTCCCAAGTATGGGGCTGGGACGCAGTGGCGTGCAGAGTTGGGATGCAGGTGATGCCCAGTTTAGCAGAATGCCCACTTTGGCATTATGCTCGGTTTGGCATAATGCGCAGTTTGGCAGCGGCAGCAGTGCAGTGTAGCGCGCACTCGGATAGCAGAGGGGCAATTTCGTCCCAAGCCAAATTGGCATGTCCCAAACTAACTATTATGTTGGCAGGTGTCGAGGAGGACAGCTGGCCGCAAGTAATCAAAGGTGGTTACTCCCTAGAACAAAGATGGCAGCTAGGGCCTAGGAGGATATGATGGAGCACATCATATCAATCGAAGATCTTGGAGATTCTGGCCAGCCAACTAACTCCAGGAAATCAGGAAGGATCTCGAGAAGATCAGCGTGGATCAGGGAGATCATTCCAGGCGGATCTTGAAGAGAAGATCTTGAGAAGAAGATCTTAACGGCAATCAGGGAATCGAGGAGGATCCCAATGATATCGGACAAGGTGATCGTGAGGATTATCCTTGGTGCGGATCTAGTGGAGAAGATAAGGGGATATGGAGAATCATATCCCAGCACCTAAATGGGGGTTTTGCACTCGTAGGAGATCGGGGAGGATCCCTACGATCTAGGCTAGAATCAGGGAGAGGTCAGTGTTGTAACCATCCCATTCTTGTATAAATAGGCCTTAAGGGTCAACCTTGTACATCACCGATCGGAGTAGCGATCGAGTCACTGAAGTCGAAAGCTTTCCCCCACATATGGGAGTCTCTCCCTTCTATCTTGCTAGTGTTTCTTGTTGTATTGGTGCAGGGATGTCCATCATAACGTCCGAGAAGAGGCTGCTTGATCCCTTGTAAAGGAAGGAGTGAAGGTCGCACACCTTAGTTTCTAGGAGCTAAAACTAAGGGCGTGACAAGTGGTATCAGAGCTCGGTTTCCAACAACGATGTTGGGAGAAGAAGGACTCTCAGTGAGAGGTCGCACCATGGAGGTCGAGGCTGCCACAGGCGGTGGTGGTCATGGCGTGATCATGGGCGGTGGGGAGAAGCGTCGTGCGACTCGAGGCCAATCCAAGGACCCTGCAAGTCCCTTGGTGAAGCAAGTCGAATAATTAGAGATGAAGCTCCAGGAGATGGATATGGTGGTCTGAGACCTGGAGGTGGTGGCGGGACAACATGGTCTGGCCTTGGAGGAAGGCACGACCGTGCTACAGGAGAAGGAGGCGAGACTGCAGTCCATGGAAGAAGCCATGGAGACCAAAGTCAAGGCGATGGAGGCTGACCACCTATTACTCAAGCGTCACCTCATTGATGCAAGAGGGCTGCAATCGAGGATGACGATCCCGAAGTTCACCGGTCTCGAACCGATGAAGTACGATGACGCGTGAGAGGCAACGACCATTGACGACTTCATCTAGTGCTTGAAGAAAGGCTTCAAGACCAGTAAGATTCTGATCGAGAAGGTCCAGATCGATATGACAGTGCGCTATCTGGTGGATGGCGCTCTCCTATGGTGGCGGCGCACGGAGGAGGAGGTTGCCAAGAGAAGGGTCATCATCGACACTTGGGGCAACTTCAAGAAGGAGCTGAAGAAGGAGTTCTACCCCGGCAACGCTCAGGAGGTTGCCATGACGAAGTTGACAGCGCTTTGTCAAACCGACTTGGTGAAAGAGTTCATCGAGCAATTCCAGTCAATAATGCTAGAAGTACCAGAAGCTATGGAGGAATCCACATGGCTGTTCTTCTTTCTGAGAGGCCTCAAGCCTTGGGCGGCTCAAGAGGTGAACAGGCAGAAGATCACAACCATGAAGGAAGCTCTGGTCGCGGCGGAGGCTTTGCAAGAGTACTCGGCCAACAAAAGCCTTTGCGTGCATGTCATGGACAAGGGCGAGTCGTGCGAGGACGAGCCCAGTTTTGGTGGCAAGGGAAGCGACTAGAAGGTGATGAAGAGTAGGAGGAACGCCAGAAGGACAGTGAAGTGCTACGTCTGCAAAGGGCCGCACTACGCGAGGGAGTGCGACCAGAAGACAAGCCTGGCCACCATGGCGTCCACCTCTGAAGATGATGAAGGCGCGTCCCACATGGGGTCGATCAAGGCCTTGAGCACGGCGGCTGCGAAGTTCCCAATGGACATGAAGGGGGCTACAAGGGGCTTGGTGTGTGCAGAGGTCTTGGCGAATGGCCACGCCACGACTGCCCTGGTTGATACCGGGGTCACTCACAACTTCATGGCGGAGTAGGAGGCAGTGTGTCTCGGCATCGGCTATGTCGAGGCACTGGGGCTGATGAAGGCGGTGAACACCACAACCCAGCCAATCCTTGGAGAGGTCAAGGATGTCCCAGTTCGAGTGGGAGGATGGGAGGGCGCGATCAACATCATCATCATCACCATGGACGACCACAAGTTCGTCCTGGGCATAGAGTTCATGGACATGTTCCAGGAGGTAAGGGTGACCCAGGAAGGGTTACATGTATTATCTCAGGAGGGAGCTGATCATGAAATGCCCGTGAAGAGGGAGAGCATCCGACCCAGAATGCTCTCGGCCATGGTTGTGGAGGTGGGTCATGAGGGGGATCCAGCGCAAGGCATGGTAGATAGAGAGGACTTCCGGCAGTTCCAGAAGAGTCTCGATGAACTGGAGGTTCGTATGCTAAGACAAGAAGGTCTTAGGGACGAGGTGTTGTCTTTGAAGGTGAAGTTCAAGGCCGCACTTGCGAAGGAGGTAGTGCAAGTAGAGAAGGGATTCCACGATAAATTCGATCTCTTGGAATCCGAGATGGCACTACTCCTCTCTTACATCGAGGAGTGGATCTGGGCACAGAAGGTGCACGGCGGCGAGGTTGGTGAGGGAGAAAACCCACCAAGTTCTTTGGCTTCTCGACATTCAGAGGCCAGTTCGCAGGATGGAAGAGCGAGGGAGCACAAACGCAAGGTACGCGAGTGCTTCGGATGTGGCGGGCCACATCGTCTACGGGAATGTCCGCAAAACACATGCGGGTTGATCGAGTCGGAAGGATCATCATAGGAGGCGTGCAGAAGAAGCTGTAGTCCAGAGAATCAAAGTGGGTGGCTTTATGCTGGAGCTACAAGATCTTTTCTGGGCGAAGAGACATGCAGGACAAGGAGCTGTCCTCGGTCTGACCCATCATCAGGTCATTCCTCATGAAGCCGCAGGAGAGGGGCGTGGCGGCCATGCCGGCCCCGACCGTCCCAGGGTCGTTGGCTCAGGACGGAGCCACCGACAAGGAGAGGACGTTGAATGTTAGCACAAGACATCCTTGTTGGTAGGAGAAGACTACCAACCCTGGACTTCAAGCGAGCAGGTGGGTGTGCGGAGGCATCAAGATCGAAGTCCGTGACATGGCGTGCAGGTCATGTCCTAGGGAAGCAACAAGGAAGTTGCATCCCGAAGTCTTCGACGGACTAAAGACGGTGCGCCTTCGGACAACAAGGTCGCACGAGTAGGCATGAGGACCTACTTGGGGTGTGGGATGCCGACCATATCCTGAGACAACAGCAAGAAAGCGATGTCTCGAAGATCTTCAACGGACCGAAGATCGGTGTGGAGTGACACCTTCGGACAACAAGGTGGCACTAAGGAGCAGCATTCGGCCAAAGACCCAAGTGGAGGTGCATGGCCAAGTTCGGAGGGCGCGAGGCATTCCAAACAGTTCAAGATGCAAGTTAACAACTTCTTGGACGAAGAAGATGGCAGTGACAAGGCATTGCCGGGGCAGCAATGACTTGGGTGGGGGAGGATGTCACTCCTCACTATCTGTCATGTCCCAGGTATAGGGCTGGAACACAGTGGCGTGCAGAGCTGGGACGCAGGTGGCGCCCAGTTTGGCAGAATGCCCACTTTGGCATTATGTCCGGTTTGGCATAATGCGCAGTTTGACAGAATGCGCAGTTTGGCAGCGGCAGCAGTGCAGTGCAACGCGCACCCGAACAGCGGAGGGGAGTTTCCGTCCCAAGCCAAATTGGCATGTCCCAAACTAACTATTATGTTGGCAGGTGTCGAGGAGCACAGCTGGCCGCGAGTAATCAGAGGTGGTTACTCCCTGGAACAAAGATGGCAGCTAGGAGGATATGATGGAGCACATCATATCAACCGAAGATCTTGGAGGATCCTTGGAGATTCTGGCCAGCCAACTAACTTCAGAAAATCAGGAAGGATCTCGAAAAGATCAGTGTGGATCAGGGAGATCATTCCAGGCAGAACCTGAAGAGAAGATCAGGGAAGATCTTGAGGAGAAGATCTTAACGCCAATCAGAGAATCGAGGAGGATTCCAATGATATCGGACAGGGTGATCGTGAGGATTATCCTTGGTGCGGATCTTGTAAAGAAGATCAAGGGATATGGAGAATCATATCCTAGCACCTAAATGGGGGTTTTGCACTAGTAGGAGATCGGGGAGGATCCATATGATCTAAGCTAGAATCAGGGAGAGGTTAATGTTGTAACCATCCCATTCTTGTATAAATAGACCATAATGGTCAACTTTGTATATCACCGATCAGAGTAGAGATCGAGTCAATGAAGTTGAAAGCTTTCCCCCATATCTGAGAGTCTCTCCCTTCTATCTTGCTAGTGTTTCTTGTTGTGTTGGTGCAGGGACGTCCATCATAACGTTCGAGAAGAGGCTGCTTGATCCCTCGTGAAGGAAGGAGTCAAGACTGCACATCTTGATTTCTAGACGCTGAAACTAAGGACGTGACACGCTAGCCCGTGACGCCGGTTCCACAGTGAATCAAAGGCGCTGCAATATCTAGAGATGATAGCATAGTAGCTGAGGAGGAGGAAAGTGCTGGCTAGGATGCTGATGACGGCGATCATGATGGGCGACAGGGTTTGACTGGAGCCCTCATCATCGAACTCGATGAGTGTCATCGGCGAGATTGTGGGCGATCGCAATAATGCCCCTCTTGTGTTTTCTTTTTTTATATTAATTTTGACTTTTTATAAATAGAAAAAATGAAGTTAACAAAAAAAAATGACAAAAGTCGACGGAAGTATTAAGTTGAAAAAATTGTGATAGTTTCGGAGTTCAAAAAAACAAGTTCGTATATAATTTATGATTAGATATGAAAAATTATAATAATTATGAGTAGTTTATGGAAATAACCCATATAATTTTGGTCCTAATTAATCTATCAACTACCATCAAGTAGTCTGACTTGTATGTCTGAAATTATACATTTGGGCGATAATGAGGCTCCTCCAGAATCACTTGAACGTTTGGAAAACATGATCAGAATAAAAGGCATGGCTTTTCCATAAAAAATATGAGTGAAAATATATGCGATGTGAGAAATCTCAGCAGGACCTTTCAGTGAAGTGTTCATGTACCGTATGCATGAAGCCTAATCAATCAAATAACTTGAGTCCACCGTCAACGTCTTCGCAGTGCCTTACATGCCTGACGACCGCTCCTTTGTCACCGTACCTGTGCGTCTTACAACTATGCGTCTGTGGTGCATGGTAGCATGGCTCCATCGACATGGCTCGACGGCAAGCAGGATGATTCTTCTCGTCCGTCAGTAAGATCCACGGCTTCAAACCGCCGAGACCTTGCGCAACGTACCCGAACGTCGACCATGCGCTGGTGACCAGGACGTCGCTGAAACTCAGCAGATACATCTCTGACAACGCTTTTATGTTGTGGTTTTGCCGCTCCGTGCTCTGCACCTCTTCGTGGCTCGGCTGGAAGACGCTGATCACCTCGCCATCAGTGGCAGGGTGTTCGTAGTACATGTTTCTGAGCTTGTCGAAGTAGCCACTGTTCAGGTTGGTCACAAGAACAGCCTTGTGTTTCAATCCACGAGGAGTCCTCCTGGAAACAGGCATTTTTACATCAACGTCCGGCAACAACTTCTCGGCCAGAGAACAGTTGACGATTTGTTCCGCCATGTGTTCGAAAGTGTTCGGCCTGTGGGGAAGAATCCTGATCTGAATGCCAACTCTTTCTTCCGCGTTTGCTAAATAAGCTTCGTAGTACCTTGTGATGTAGCCCCAAACCGAGTCGCTCGGGTGGAGAAGGTACCGGGCTAAATGGTGGAAGACCGTCTCCTTCTCCTGAAAGAGTCGATCCAGTTCTTCTACATATTGCGAGACGAGAAACAAAGCCGGCGCAAAGTACTGGTTCGATCTCAGCAGCAGCCATGGAAACCTCTGGAGCAGCAGCTGCGACTCCTCACAGAAGAATCTCCTGTCCAACTCGCCATAATCATGTCTCAGATGGAGATACGCGAAGGTCGGTAGAGAGACATTGATTGCAGAGTCGTCCGTGTCGGCGCTAAGAACACTGTCTCGAAGCATGTTCCCGTAGCTCTGAGGAGTCCTGGCGTCGAAGTTTCCGTAGTCCTGGACGGGGAACCCCGAAGGTAGAATCCACGAGGTCTCCGGAAATGGCTCGCAGAACATGCCATGGAGGTCGTCCGGGAGGTCGAGCAGTAAGACCTTGTCGTTGAGGAGGGCGTAGAGGAACGCCGAGACGATGGTGATAATTCGATTCCCCAAGCCGTCTGATGGCATCCACACCACGTAGTTGCACTCCGAGCGGCCTTCGCTCTGGTTGGACTTCAACTGTTCGACGGACCGGCGGTAGAGTTCGGTGCCTGGTCCGCATCTTTTGTGAAGGGCTTCGTAGCGCCTCAGCCTCTTCACAAGGTGAGGGGAAGGGGGGTGATGGCTTGACGACCTCCAGTAGGACGCGGCCTCGAATCGGCTCAGGCAGCTGGACGACTCATCGTGGAATGCTCTTGTGAGCAGGCCGCCGAGCAGTTCATCCGTCGGAGGCTCCGCAGGATCTTGATGTGAACCTGGTAAATTCAACGAAGGACAATATCGATTACAAGATTCTAGACATAAAAAAATTATTTATCAATATCTATAATTACATATTATGCAACTATTAGAAAAAAATAACATTATAACAACAAGATGAAATAAAAGAAACATTAGAAACATTTGCATGCTACAATTAACTAATATATTAATGAAAGAGAGAAGCTTTTTATTTCAATTATAGTCCAATACAAGAGAATCAGAAAATATTTTCATAAAAAAGGTCATAAAAAATATTTTTAATATAAAGCATTAAATTTTGATGAGCCAGGAGCAATGATTATGCTTGCTGCCCACTGATGAAAAATAAGGAAAAGAAGGAAAATATTCAGTATATTATTTATATGTATTGTGCATATAGAGACGTGAGCACTCTCCGAGCCCAATCCACCCACAGTCAACTTGATCCAACTCAAAATTTCGAATCAAATTTGATGGAGATAAGCAAATATTTGAGTCGAGCACGTGAATAAATATTTTAAATAAAAAATTAAATTACTAGATTTCGATAGGTATCATCCTCAATCTTATTTATTCCGATTACTAATATCTTTTATTTTATTATCAAAATATTTTTTAAAAAAATCAAGCTCTCTAAAAGTTCAATCCAGGCGCAATATTTTTTTGGATCAGTTTGGATTTGACCACCTGACCCAGTATCACCGTTCAATTTCAACTAAACGTGAACAAGATTATTAGATAAACAGGCCCGGCCCATCCATCATCTGTTAAACCGAACAAAAATATTTAATTTAATTTCAATTCGTTTAACATATAATAATTAATCGATTAACCCAACTCGATTGGTCAGTTTGGAGCAATCAAAATGATCAATAAATTAACATATAATAATTCATAAATTATATAAAAAATTTCTTGTTATATTTTTGCATTGTTTTTTTATCACATCTTTATATATTTTTTATTTGATTATTATTACTTGTAAGTAATTTTATATGAGATATCCTAATCTACTTAATATTTCTTTTATATTTGTCCTATTTTTTCACATAATAATTGTCTAATTAAATTTTATATGCATCCAACTTTTAGCTAAATTCGGTACCAACTTTCAATTTCATCTCGAAAGCTCGAATACAATATTATAGTCTATGTTTAATTATTATAATTGATTTATATTCAAGTTTAATATCAAACTTTCAATTGCTTAAGAAATAAAAATAGTTAAAAAAAACTACTATTTTTGTCTTTGGAAAATTTGGTGAATTAACCGGAAGGATAAAAAATTCTAAGAATTAATTGGACTGAACTCAATTATCTGAGTTGACCCCCGCTAATTTCAACTTACAATAAATAAAAAAGGGATAATCCCTTTAGGCTTTTAGCCCAAGGCCTTGAAAGCAATAAAGTTAAAGCCCATCGCCTTCTATCGTGCAATTAACTACTATCAAAACTTTTGGTCACTCTGTTCATGTCCAATTAAGATCGAATCTAAGACAATATTTCAACAAGGAAAAACTTTAAGAAAATATTTCAAGAAAGACTTCAAGCGACTGCCCATGCGAATCTACTGGTAAATGGTAATAAAGTTACTTTTTCTTATAAAAATAAACAAGTAAAATTTAAGACATTTTGATCTCTCTCAACAAATAAGATTTAATTGTATAAAAAAAAATTACAATATTCATCTAGCTTTTTTTTTTTGGCATAAAGCTGCTAGAGAAGCATGCCTAAAGAAAGAAAAAATAAAATGAAATGTTACTTAAGGCATACATGAGGGTTTATGATGTGTCGCAAATGTCTAAACATTTAACTTGTACGAAGTTTGATTGGAAAAAAAAAACGGACTTTTATCATCTGCTAAATGAATGATATCTATGTAGTAAGTTTATGAAATAAGACTAAGAAGAAGATGGACGCCATGGCCGACCAGGCGGAGTTACCTGCTGATTCGTCGACGGTGACTCCGATAGAAAAGATCCAATCAAAAGATGGTCTCCGGTCTGCACTGGAAGCAAAGAAGATCAGCAGCGGCAAGGACACCACACAGACGACCAGAGCCACACCATGCCTTGTCGCCCCTCCCCGGCGGCCGCCCTTCTCCAGGACACCGCCGTCGACGCACCCGCCGTCGACGTCGCCCTTCATCTCCTACCACGAACGTACGTTGTATTTTCGCACAGATAAATAACTCTCCTTGAGTTCGGCCGCCTGGTCCTTGTGATTAATTAGGCCTGGGACTGTGAGAGACATGTCTGTAGTAGGGATCTTTCTTCCGACGCACCTTTGTTTAATTGGCCTACATATAAATAATAAGTCTCGCAAGTCCACGACTTGGACTCCACGAGCCACCACCTTTTATTGCGCTGGTGGAATATCGCCTAACCCCTCAACTCAAGCCGTTGAAGGAAGGAGGCGGCTTGCACTCTACATTGATTTGAAATTCGGATGCTTAATTATTAGGGAAATTATTCGATAAATAATTGAGATATACAGAGACTAGAACATAACTTTAATTTGTTGAAGATAATATATATACTGTATAAAATATAAATCAAGATGAGTTGATACGATTAATCAATGAGGACGTACGTGCCTCAAAATTGCTGAGATCTAGTAACCTCGGCATCGATATTTAAGGACTTGCTTGGCACATGATGTAACGATGAAATATAATGTGTTATTAAAAAGCTCATCTTTAGATAGTAAATTATAAAATATATGGAGTGTTAAGTATAAAATATGTAGAGTGGGGTACGGATAATTTTATTTGTGTAAAAGTCATTTCCATCCTTCATTATATATTTAAATTATTTATAATAGTTAATGAATAACAAATATTTATTATATAGTTCTTTATTACTTAATTTATTTATCTCTTATATTTTTTATTTGGTCTTTTTTTTCTTTTTTATTATATTATTTATTTATTTTATAATTTGTCATTCATTTATTTTAAAATGAGAGAAAAATATAAATTGAAAATAAATATAGATAAAAATTATTTTATTATAATATTTGTTACTAATATGTGAGAGGAGAGGTTGATGAGAGAGAAGAGAAGAAAATGGAGGATTAATTTATTCTAAAATTAGTAATTCATTATCATTTCGCCAATAAGAAAAAGATGTTATGAGAATTTAACTACTCTATTTCATCTCTTCTAATAAATCATTATTCAAATAAGATTTATACTCCTATATATCATCCCACTGCCTCAAAACCTTCGATTCAAATAAATCCTAAGGGTCGTTTGCACTTGCCAAAAAAACATATCCAAGCAAAATTCTTTTACAAATGTTGTATGCAAAGTTTTGGTATTTTACTGAAATAAAGATTTGTCGAATAAGAAGAGTGTCCGAGTGTACATCACACACAAGATAGCTTCTGTATCCTAAGTTTTACTTTAAAAATCTTCCTAGTTCCTCGCAATGACAGCCATGGTAATTGTATTAACTTTTGAGGGAGTTTATTCATGTGAGTGAGAAAAAATCGGAAATTTTGGGAGGATTGGGAATTTCTCTAGGTATTATACAACTACGATCCCTTAATATATGACAATACAAATTATGCCAGAATTAATGTCTTAAACTACATGGCAGTGAGAACATTGTCCAAAGAGAACCAAAGAAGTGGAACCGATCATTGTCGTGTGATCTGGTGCCACTCATCGTAATTTCGTTAGTTTGATGAAATCGTGCTAATGATATCATCAAAATTAACGTTTCAAGTAGAATTTATCAGTTTAAATATTATTTTTTTATTTGCTAAATGATAAAAATAAGTAGCATTTATCATTTCATAGGAAAATATTAAAAAACTATTTCTACTATCGTTTAGCGATTAGAGGTTAGCGTTTTATAATTTTTTTCAATTATACCCTTATTTAAATATATTGTTTCTTTCTAACTTATCTTGTTATTTTCTCATTTTTATTTTAATCATTTAACTATATTTCTTTTCATATTTATACTTAATTAATTACAAATTATTTATATGTTAACAATGAATAAAAAATAATTTCTCAATTAATATTTTTATACCATGAGTGCACTATATAAAATTTATTGCCAATATAAATTTCTATATATTTTAACTAAAAAATTAGTTGAAGAATTTTATTCTATTTAATTAAGATATAAATATTTAATTATTGTATTATAATAAAAATTATATAGTGCTTAAATTAAACCACTATCCGCTTATCAAACTACTAATAATGTCAAAGAGAGCCAAAAGATAGCTCTCTCATCCATCCTTTTTAGTGTGATATTTTTTTTTTCTTTTAAGAAAAAAATTATCTCTCACTATCTAACATTTTCTTCTTTTCCAATCCTATAATTTAACCTAAAACTTGAATTTCATTTTTTTATTTTTTAGTTAAACCCAATCATATAATTATAAAGCACTTAATTAATTCATTATTAAACATATTAACTTATTCTAATAAACTAATACAAATATTAACCTTAGCACAAAATATTCATTAATCACCTAATTAATTTAGTACGTAACGTAATTTTATAAATAAAAATAAATAATTTATCTATTATATATAACACACTTGTTATATATAATTTAAATTTCATTTCATTTACTATCTTATGTTTCGTCTAAAAATTATATTGTGTTTTTTAATTATATTTTGTTGTCAATAATTATCCGTCATAAATTTTTTAATCTATTATCTTTAATATTTTTCATATTTTATTTAAGCACTCACTGAAGCTAATATATGAAATTAAAATTTTATTTTTTCTTATTATCTTTAACTCTATCCAAATAGCACTAAAATTGACCTATTAATTCAACTATTAATTAAAACTCCTCAAAAACTGTGATTCCATTCCACCTCCCCCAACTATAAGTCTTGTAGTCAACATTTAATGGGAAAAAAATATGCGTCCATTAAAAACGGATCGAGCTCATAGATTTACTCGAATCCTATGGTCAACCTTGAATATATAATAAGAAAAAAAAAGCATCATTAACTGCATGTGGGACGTAATTTTCATTAGGCGCTGACTTGTGTACATAATAAGATCGGCCGATATCATGACCAAAGTTTGGTGCATGCATCGGAAAAAGAATCGATGTTGATACCCCTTTAGCGGATTATAAAAAAATATAATAAAAGTACACAGTTGGCAGCTGGACAAGTTCTAAGATATCATAAATTTTGGAGTTTGAAGCGGCCAAACATGTGCGATTTGTATTTATTTAATAAAAAAAGGACAATATGAAATTGATTCAAAGGATCGAACACAAAATAAATCATGTTTTAGGGTTTAAATATTATGCTCGTATTTTGAATTGGATTAAAAGAAATGAAAGACACCAATGGTTGAGTCGAAATTGAACGTATTCGTCGAGGAGATTAGTACGTGTTGATTGAGGATTCTATTATTGAAAAAGGATATTTATTGTTTTTGGTTGCTTAGGCCGGTTGCATGCACATATATAGAGGATACTAATGGCGTGGTTATCGTAGTATTGTCTTAAAAGCTAAAAAGGTTTCTCATTCCACTATTGCTAGCTAGTGCCACTTTAAAAATCATCAATACCAGAAAAGAATACTTGTCATCATTTGTGCCAAAGAAAAGTTAAGAAAAATTCATTGAATTTTCGAACTCACTTTTTTATTAGACATAGTGGTTCAACTAATTAATTTTCAAACAAAATCACAAGGAGAACAAAAACGCGATTTTTTACTGGATTAGGATTATCAACATCGAAAAATGTGTTTTTAGCAGGGAATATGTTGTATCAGGAATCCTCAGTTTCATCTTAATTAATACAATTTTCATTAAAGAAAATTTGAAACCTCATTATTTTATGATAGCCGAAAAAGAAGTCTATCTTGTAATCAACATTTTTTTTCCTTATATATTTTAATCTTTGATATGCAAGTCATAGTTCCAGTTACTTTTTTGGTAATTTGTTGGAATGATATAAAAAAATCGTTTTAAAACATTAAAAAATGTGGCTGAAATTTTTTTTATCATTTTAGTTTCCAAACTGAGTAATATGGTTGCGTACGTAGCGTAACTAAGTTTGCAATTAATGGGTACGAGGTTATACAATGTTTATATATAATCGAGTAACAAATGAAAGCGAACAGTTTTGTGGAGACTTGGAATACATTTTTTGGGAGGCGCACGGTATCCATGTTGTGAAATTTATTTATATGCACATTTCAATGGAGAGGAATTATAATAACGAGACTATTCCATCTTAGGTCCATGCATCATGCGTGCATGTGGAAGAATACATGATATAGTTTTATGAGTGGCTATGTTAAGCTTAACATCTGACTAATTAATTTATCTTCATTAAATCAATAACTTTAAAATTCTCATTAATCTTGATATAGTAAAATTAATGCAGCTATGAGATATACACTACAAGAAAAAATACTTTTAATGACCAGATAACTCGTCGTTGAAAGAGAAACTCTGGTCGTTAAAGCTATTTAACGACGGGATATATCTGGTCGTCATTCGTCGTTAATGCCTTCGCCATTAAAAGAAATAACGACGAGATAAACTGGTCACCACTTTTAACAACGAGGTGAAGACTCATCGTTAATACATAGTAACGACCAGCTTTTACTTCGTCACTAATGTCATATAGTGACCAGAAATCCGGACATGAAATGTCTTGGAATTGAATTTGTAGTTTTGAAGATATTGTGATTGCTGGCTAACATGGACCACGTTGAAGGAAACATGGGCTGTGTTACTGACAAATGCGGACCATGTTGGCTGTTGCAGAAATAAAAATAACAAATTAGGTATCAACTGATTCTATAAAAAATTTAATTAAAAATGAGGAAAAGTTTATATATAATAGAGTAAAATTATGAAAAATAGACTGAATGATATGAAATAAATATGTATAAAATGTCATGCATCATGCACCATCGCCGCCGATCTCGCCTGCCCCACCGCTGCCACCAAGCTCGCGCGCACTGCCGTCGCCGAGCTTGCCCGCGCACCGCCGCCGCCGATCTCGCCCGCCCCACCGCTGCCACCAAGCTTGCGCGCACCGCCGTCACCGAGCTCGCCCGCGCACCTCTGCCGCCGAACTCGCCTGCCCCACCTGCGCCGCTGAGCTCACACGTGCACTGCCGCCGCCGATCTCGCCCGCCCCACCATCGCCACGCTGATCTCGCCCACCCCACCATCGCTAACGACAAGAATTCTGGTCGTTAAATCTTCGACCATTGTTTTCATTTACAATGCTGAATATATATATTTTTTACAACAGAAATTTAGAACATAAATTTATCATGGCACATTTGTATTTAACAAGAAATAAACAATCCAAACTTTCATTGAAATTTATATTTCTATTACAAAAGTTGAAACTCATCCAAATATATATGATCCAAAATGTGTCTTTGTCCCAAGTGCCCAAAAAAGAAAACAAAAGAAACAAGGATTACATGTATATCATTCCTTCATATGTTTGAAGAATAATAAGTTCCTTGTTGGACGAGACACATGTATATTATCATCCTTTGTCATTTTCCAACCCTATAAGAAAAAGAAAGCATTATTAGAAAAAAATATCAATAGGACAACTCAAAAGAAAGATACTAGTGAAATGATTCATGTAGCTTCTCACCTCAAAATAAGGCTATATCTATCAAGTGTAGTTACACTTCAAAAATTCATTATGATAATATACTTACAATAAAAAATATAAATAGAATAAAAAATCATATAAACACAAATAGCAAATAAACGGATATAAGTTAACATGCTTTTGGTTTGCTATAAATTAATTAAGAACACAAAACAAGAACTATGAAACTTTTAATTAATGGAATGAATCATCACACTTATACCTCATAGACTTCTTCAAATTCTTGGTTCTTGGCTTACTTCTGGAGATTGGGTATTAGATTCATCACCAAAAATATATTCCATTACTTGTTCTAATCGATTTTCTACTGATGTTAAACGTTCTTTCAAGCATTTGTTTTCTTCTCGGCGTGCACGAAGCTCGGCTAATAATTCAGTCATTGATACATTGGTACCTTTCAACTCTTTTGCAGTAATTCCACCTCCATAGCCGACCACATGACTTCGACTTTGAGGTCCAAAACATCATTCTACTACATCTATCATTGGGAGTGTAGGTTCAGATTGCATTACTTCTTGAATTTCAGCCTACATATTTGAAAGACAATGTCAACTTTTTTTATTCGTGTGACTTCAAAACTTACACGTACAATAGAAGATAAACGGAATGCTCAATTAACTCACATATTTTTCAATTGCCTCAGGTTCAACAAGCTTGTTATCCTTTTTTCGAGTTTCATAAAAAATAGTTGCCACATCAGGAGGATTATCGTCTTTCCCTCCCTTCAATTGGAATGAACATGTCATAAATAACATTGTAATTTAAGAGAAAATATGACATTATTAAATATGGACAAAAGAATGAAATTAATGATGTCACCTTTTCATATATGATATCTCTAATGGGTTTGCTACCCGTATGATGTGGCATCCTCAGCTTGAACCTATTTTTCGAGTTTCTTTCACTCACAACCTAGAACACCATGATCAATTAAATTATATAAGCAAAAGAAATTATTAACATAATGTAGTTCAGTTTGTGAGAAGACCTTAAAGCTTTTGTTGTTATAAAATTCTTTAACCAACCATTCCCAATCCATTTTGTCCACTCCCTCCGGCACATTAGTAAGAGCTTGATGAATTGACTTATCCTTTACATACTTCAAGTGCATGCTACCTCTCCATTTAGTCCATAATTCCTTCATATGCTCCAAGACATTATCACGATGTATATTCATATCATCACTCTCAAATTTATCCTAAAAAAATGAACACATATAATTACTAAGCTTTGTACATAAAACACATCAGATATAACAAAAGAGTTTAGAGGACAAATGCTATTCAATTTATTTTTACATAAAACACATCAGATAATTACTAAGCTTTGTACATAAAACACATCAGATATAATTCCTGTTTGTGCTGCCCCTGTTTCCCCACATTGGGTCATATGTCATCATACAAAAACATTTTATTCACATGAGCCAACATTTTAAATAAATGAATGCTTCATTCAAACTTGGTATCCATACCTTTACAAGCAGCAACAGCAAGAATGCCAATTTGATCTACTCACTCATTTTGGTTAAGGCCAAGTCAAAACTAGCAGCAGTTACATGGATGAAGATTTTTTTTAAAATAAAACATGCATGGGCTGACCAATAAGTATGAGCAAGATACATTGTAAATAAAAAAAAATTGAATTTTGGATGTGCTTGCTTTAAAGGATGAAAAGGTATTTGAGATTATGACATGAGTCTTGAGTTTAATAAGATAACAATGTGCATGAAATGAAAGAACAACCATCATTAACACCAATATTAGCTAGACAAATCATATCTATCTCCATATCTATCTCCAATATGAACAACAGGGATGAAAATATATCGTGGCACACTTTCGTCTTTGCACCACGCCTCAATCCATTACTTTGGGTTCCATATCTATCTCCAATATGCACAACAGGGATTCACATGTTTATGCCATAAAAAATTAATACCTTGAGGTCCCAACAAACTGATATTTGTGTAGTTTATGAGATATAACCAAAAATACTAGTACACTTTCATTAGATGGGAAATGAATATCTTAAATAAGTAATTACACTATTATATGATTCAGCATGTCTTTTGTAATCTTAACTAAGCATATGGGGCAAGGCTGGAAAAGGAAGAAAAGTGTAACCTCAACCTAAGCAGTTTTCTCAACATTAATATACACAAGACTCTAGAAACTGACTTATAAGATAATAAATTCAGAAAAATATAAAAGACTCAAGGAATAAACATGTGTTCTAGTAGTCTCCAATCTGAAATAGTAAGCAAAAACTCAAGCTCATGGACTATGGTTTGTGAAAAGTGCTGTTAAGGAATAAGTAGATACATGGGTGCAAACAAAGATCCATGACCTAGCAAGCACAAGTCAGTTTAAAGTAAAATCTTTAAAACACAAGTCAATTTAAAGTAAAATCAACTAAAAATAAATTTTATGTTTTACCACAACAGCCGCCCACATATGATCTTTCTCTAATTCTCCAATTTCTTTCTATGTGTGTACTCGCAATGGGCATATGTTGCGGTCCCGGACCATCCTTCCTAAATGTCTAGAGGAAAATGTGTGATTCTCTCCGACGGTTCTATTGTTATAAAATGTCACCTTTAGCTTCTTTCCACTCTCAAGTCTTGAAACTTCTTTACATTTATTTCTACCTCTCACCTTTTTTCTCTTTTCACCAACACTTGGATTTGCACAACTCAATTAGACATCATTTAAAAATATTTTCATATTCATACCAGCACCCAACATGATAAAATATTCTCATATGCATACCAGCACTTGACATTAGGTTAGCCTCATCTTCAATTGGAAAATAGATAAATATATGACCAATTAATATAGCCTCATATTTTCTCCCTTCTTTATCGGATGTAATTCTGCCCTTATGTTCATTGCTTGTAGATCTAATCGAGATTTGATTGTGTCTTTGGTCTTGCCTTTAGCATTTATGATTGTCCCAAAAATATTATCAAAAATATTTTTCTCAATATGCATCACATCTAAATTATGACGCAATAATAAAGTTTTCCAATATGGAAGGTCAAAAAATATACTTTTCTTATTCCAATTATCGTTCCTCTGATCATGTGAAACTTTAATCTTTTTTTTGGGATCTTTTGTCAATTACAAGCCATCAAGATCTTGAACTTGATTAAGTATATCTGCACCAAAAATTTTTTTGGTGGCAGCCGTCGTTCTTTAGTGCCATCAAATGAATCTTTATCATTCCTCCACTTGTGATTAGAAGAAAGAAAACATTTATGACCCATATAACAATGTTTTTTACCATTGTATAGCCTTAACGAAATGGTGTCTTTATTGCAAGATGGACATGCCAACTTTCCTTTTGTATTCCATCCAGACAAATTTCCGTATGCTGGAAAGTCATTTATAGTCCACAATAATGCTGCACGCAAGTTAAAATTTTGTCGAGTAAAAGCATCAAAGGTCTCAACACCAATTTCCCATAAGTCATGTAGTTCCTCTATTAAAGGTTGAAGATAAATATCAATTGCGTCGCCAGGACTTTTTGGTCCAGGAATTATCATTGACAAAATAAAATTTTCTTTCTTCGTACACATTCAAGGTGGCAAATTATACGGAATTAATACCACTGGCCAAATGCTATATGGGGTCTTGAAATTTGCAAAAGGTTGAAAACCATCACTTGCTAGTCCAAGACGAACATTACATGGCTCCATAGCAAATAATTGATGAACTTCATCAAATGACTTCCATGCTAATGAATCGGCAGGGTGCCTCATTGATCCATCATCAATCCTTTTATCATGATGCCATCTCATTAGTGAAGATGTCTTGGTGGACATAAATAACCTTTGAAGTCTAGGCTTCAATGGAAAATAACGCAAAGTCCTTAAAGGTATAAGTTTACCATTTTTGCATTGTTTTTCTCCACTATGTTTATTTTGCCTCCATCTAGATGCTCCACAAATTTTACATGAGTCAAAAAACTCATTATCCTTCCAATATAACATGCAGTCATTTATACATGCATCAATTTTGTTGTAGGAGAGCCCAAGGTCTTGTATTATTTTCTTTGCTCCATAGTATGAATCAGGCAAATTTGATCCATCAGGCAACAATTCTTCCTTTAACAACTTCAAAAGCATTGTGAATGATTCATTACTCCAACAACCGATGCTTTTAATATGGACTAATTTTACCAAAGTAGAAAACTTAGAACATCTTGAATTATGATACAATGGTTCACCAAAATTTTGTAAAAGTCTATAGAATTTTTTTTCTTCCGCATTTGGTTGCTCATTATATAGAGCATCACCCTCAGTGTTCATATTGTCAACATCAAAAGCAGGATATAAATCTCGAATAATATCTTGCATTGCATCATCACTCTCGACCTCCTCATTTTCATCTTCATCTTCATCATCATCGTCATAATCAGATTGTGGCTCACCTTGTACTTCCCCATGGCGATACCAAAATGTATAGTTTTCAATTATTCCATATACCTTTAGGTGTGTTTCAACAACCTTGCGTGTTCCTAAATTTGTATTGCAACATTTAATACATGGACATCGAATTTCATACGTATTTCCTATTCTTTTGAAGGCATAATCTAGGAATTTTTGTACCCCAATAATATATGCTTCATCAATTCTATTATCGACAAGTTGCATCCATTCCTTACTAGGTGCCATAACCTTAAAATAAAATAATGAAATATATTATCAGATCATTTAAAATGCCAAGAAATATATGTTTATAATAGAAATTCAAATTTCTCAAGTGGTCAGCAATGTTTAATTTGAAAAACATGTTGCAACATTTGAAGAACACTTTTTTCCTTTTTGATAATGTTGATAACACATCAATTTTTAACACAAGGGAAAATTCATTTCTCAAAAGTAGTTAAAACTATTTCCAATTAAAGGCGCCCTCGCATACGGACAGTGAGCCTGGGGGGGGGGGGGGTCAAGGGGGGATCCCCCCTGCCCCCCGGAGCAAATTTTTTGAATCAATAATGTTTCTGAAGTAGAATTAGAAACAATAATAACTCTTATTGAGACAATCAAAATCATACATATCATAACCATGCAAAGATAATCAAAACACTAATGTGCATATCACAAGTCTCCATTTCATTTACATAGCGTCGGGGGTCCAAATAATTGCTAAAATTACCACATTACATAAATGAGACTAACCTATTGAAATCAAATCAATAAACAAAGCAATGTACTGGAATCAGGAAATGAACAAGCAAATGGCAGCAATGGTCAAAATCAAAAGGAAAAGCAACAAATGACGATTATATGTATTAATGTGCTGGAATCACGAAATGAACAAGCAAAAGCAAGTCAAAATTTGAAAAAACACTTGTCACAATCCAACAATAAATAAATGTTACCTGTGAAATCCCCAAATGTTTAGCCTAATAGTGGTAGGCCAGTGTGATGATAGTGGGTTCGTGAGATTTGGGAGAAGACAGTACAGTGATAGGGTAGCGTCCAGCAACCACCGTGAAGGGCTGTTGCAAGCGAATCTTTGCTGAGATGTTTAAATCATCGATTCAAGCAAAAAGATTTAACTAGATAAAATTTTTTATTTAGCCTACATGAAGCAACACCATTAGTAGTAATAGAGGCTTACTTTTTCGTGAAGGATTTCTTTCTTTGCGTAGCACTGGAAACTTCCTACGAATACTCAACACTTGCAAAAAAACACAACTCCACAATCAGGGAAAAAACACAAAGGAACACAATCCAAACGCCAGAAGCCTCAAAGAGCATCACCAGGGATCACAAAATGGACCCTTTTTGCGCCTGTGCTCGAAGTGTTCCGACCGAAAGCCATGGGGCTTGCAATGAAGCTCGATGTAATCTCCTTGCAGTCGTCGTTTACTAATTAGATAAGAAATGCAGAGACAAATCGGTAGAAGAAGGAAACCACACCATCGGCGGAAGGAGAAATGTAGGAAACGTCGGAAGGAGGAAATCGGTGAAAAGAGGAAACGTCGTCGTGGCTGTCGAAAACGAACAAAGAGGGGAAAATGGGGCTAGGGCTTTGACGCGCGCGGGAGGTAAAGATAGAATGAGGGAAAATAGGGCTAGGGATTTGACGCGGGAGGTAAAGATGCGCGGGATATATTTTAGGTATTAGTGACAAGTATTGTCTGGTCATTAATTGATTTTTAATGACAAGAAAAATCCCGATCGTTGTTGACGATAAATACAATGACAAGAATTTTAACTAGTCGTTGAAGCCACATTTTAACGACCAGTTACTACGCTGGTCACAAATAGTTGGTCGCTAAAACCTATATTTCTTGTAGTGATAGTTTATAAATTATTTTCCACTTAATAAATAAAACACTAATACTTTCATCATTTTATTGTTATTTTGTTTCACTCTTCTCATTTTGACTTTTATACTCTTTTTCTTCTACCCCAAACATTTCACAATTTATCTCATTTGTAACTGCTATTATATTATTTTGTCAAAAAAGCTTAGTATTACTTCTTTAATTATACATGTTGATTAAATGCTATAGTTATATGTGAAAAAATAAAAAAAGTGTAGTAATTAATATTGACTTTCAAATGTTCAGAAGTTAAAAAGATCTTCTATTATTATGCTATTTATTATGATAGATTTCAACAATTTTATATGATATAAAATTTATCCTTTAATGAAAATATTTTTACAAAACAATACCTGTGATGTTAAAATAAGTTTTAATTCATATGGTTATGATGTATGTTAAATTTTATCCATTAACTATTTTTAAATCTTAAGTTCGTGAAGAAGAAAAACATAATTGATTTTATATTCTTTACACGTGTAGACCACTGATAATATATATATATATATAATATAGATGTGTTGATCAAATTTCATTAATATTAATTATTAAATTAACTATTTTTATACATTGTTAATAATTGAATAATCATTTTACTAACTAAGTATAAAATAAAAGATAAGTCGAGAAAGAAATAATACATTTGAATAAGCAGAAAATTGAGCAAAAAAATATAAATATATAATTTGTAATTGCTAACTGATAGTACATTTTTTAAATATTTTTATTCAAAACATTAAACCCTACTTATGTAGGGAATTTACTAAAGAAATTTGTGCGTACGTGTGTGTGCACTTACATAATAGTTTGTTTTGGGCCTAAATTCATACGATTTTATCAAGGCGCATCCTACCAAGTCAAGGCCATGCTCTCATATATACCAAGCATCTCTTACGTGACTTATGCATGTGGGATTAATCCAAAACTTGCTAGTTTTGCTTAGTAGTCAATATTATTTAATAGGACTGATAGATGTGTCTTCTTAGCATATAAGATGAAAATACATGTTGATGTGTCTTGAATTATGTACCATGTACCCAAAATTATGAAAGAAAAAAATGAAAAAGGAGGGAAAATAAGAATCTGTGGCGGAAGCGGAGGGCTTGGGCCGTAGCCCGCCACTGATTCTCGTGGGGGGTGCGGGGGGCGAAGCCCCCCGCGGTATGGACCTTTATATATGAGGGTTAGTGTTTTATATGATGTACATTCTCTTTTGGCTCATAGTGAAAATTTCTGACGGCGGCTTCCTTTGCTCGTGGATGTTTCTCTCTTGTTCACATTGATTAAGAGAGTTTTACTACGTTAAATCTCTGTGTTCATCTTCTCTTTCTTTCGTTGTTTTGATTATTCATCGATCCTCGGTATTCTATTCGCAACAATACATATATTCTTTAAAAATTCTGTGAATGTATTTTTCAGTGTTAGAAAACATGATAAAACCTACATCCTGAAACTAGATTTTAAGACAGCATAAAAGTAAAACTAGGTTTGGTTAGAACAATTGATCAATAAGCTGATTGTGTAGATCTACAGGAGATACAACTCTAGGTCCCATTTTCGTGCAACTTAATTTAAGGAATATAATTCTAATATTTATCCTGATTTAAAATTTGTCAAATATGAATGGCCGCGTGGGTGCCCGAAGAAAAGTAATTCCTTAAACATATAGATTCTCTGGCTACGCTTACCGTGCATGCATAAAAATGGACCATTCTATTTCAACCATTCGATTATTACACACAATTATTTATTTTAAGATCAGCAGTTTTTGGAAGCATACAAGAACAGTTTCACTTACAACACGGCCTCATTTGTGCCGATTGAAAGAAGAGAAAAATACAGCCTAATCAACCAGTTTCAGACCCCCACCCACATCTTCGCAATGCCTCACATGGCGAAGTACGGCGCCCTTGTCGATGTCTCTGTGAGCTTTGCAGTCGTAAGAAGGGGGCGAATGGAAGCAAGGCTCCATGGACATGGCTCGGCGACAAGGAGGATCGGGGTTCGCCGACGTCCTGAGCAGTATCCACGGCTTCAGGCCGCCTAAACCCTGGGCCACGTACCCGAACGTCGACGACGCACTGGTGATCAGCACGTCGCTAAAGCTCAGAAGATACATCTCCGACCAGGCCTTGATGTTGTGATTCTGCTTCTCAGTGTGCTGCACCTCTTCGTGGCTCGCCTGGTAGATGCCGACGATCTCTCCTGTTTTCGTCGAGTGCTCGTAGTACATGTTCCTCAGCTTCTCAAAGTAACCTGCGTACAGCGTGGTGATGAGAACGGCCTTCAGTTTCACGTTGCGATCAGTTCGGACGACGTGGCCCATGGTCTGATCGTCTATGCCGGGCAACAAATTCTCTTGGGATGAACAATTCATTATTTGCGCGAGCATTGCATCGAACGAGACCGGTAGATGACGGAAGATTCTGATCTGAATCCCGACCCTTTCATCCGCGTTTGCAAGATGAGCATGGTAATACCTCATGATGTAGCCCCATACCACGTTGCTTGGATGGAGAAGATACCGCCCCAAGTGGTGGAAGACGACGTCTCTCTGGGGGAAGAGCTTCCCGAGCTCGTCCTCGTAGTCTTCCACCAGAAAGAGGCCTGGCACGAAGTAATTGTCAGATTTCAGGAGCTGCCATTGGAACCTCTGAAGCATCTGCTGTGCATCCTCGCAGAAGAAGAGCTTGTCCAGTGCGCTGTAGTCGTGTTCCAGGTGGAGGTAGACGTAAGGTGGCAGAGAAACATTTTCCATGAGTCGCATGTCGTTGCTAATGACATGGTTCCTGAGCATGTTTCCGTAGCTCCGAGGAGTTCCGTAGTGGAATTTATCCAAGTTCTCGACGGGGAAATCAGAGGGCAAAACCCATGAGGTCTCAGGAAATGGCTCGCAGAGCAGGTCAGCGAAGTCCTCAGGGACGTGGACTAACAGAACTCTGTTGTTAAGTAGAGCATAGAGGAAAGCAGAGACAATAGTTAGCACTCTATTGCCGAAGCCATTGTAGGGTATCCATACGACATAGTTGCACTCCGACGAAGGCCCAGTGCTGTGATTGGACTTCAACTGCACGATGGACTTGTTGTAGAGCTCAGTGTGAGGGCCACACTTCTTATGGAGTGCCTCGTATTTCCTGAGCCTTTCAACAAGGTATGGAGAGAGTGTATGTGGCGATGGCTTATGGTAAAGTGCAGATTGATATCTGCTGAGGCATGAAGCCTCGTCAAAACCAGTTGCCAGCAGGCCTCCGAGAAATTTGTCCCTAAGTGGTGACTCTTTGTTACTGAAAGGCGGAGAGGACTCAACATCTGATGAACCTGCAAAAGGAAGGACATTGCCGAGTTTTATAAACATAAATCTGCAACAAATGCTACGAGCCAATACGAAATATCCAATCTTAACTACAATATTGTTGTCGATTTATATCATGCAGCAATAAGACTTGATTACTTTCGTTGTATATAAGATTATACCTCACCTCTTTGGATCATTTTAACTCTTCCCCGTAGCCATTCCCAGGACGTGCTCCCGTAGCCATCAGATGCCACCGCCACAACGAGCAACAGCGACAAGCAGGTGATCAAGAGAAACAAGCCGATGCTGATGGGCACCAGGGAACATTTGGACTTCTTCTCAAGCAGCTGTTCATTGGAACGGCCATGAGTCTCCAGATCGATGGACACGATCTTAACCCTATCCCCAGTCATTGCGACGCTGCAATGTACGCAGCCGGTAATATGTTGTTCACTGGTAGTTATTGATCGACGAAATCAGTGGACTTTGAACCTTAAAATAGTCATTTAAGGTTTGACACTTCACCTCGTTGCACACAACAAGCTCAATTTGCACATTGCAAATCTCCGGATTTGACTCGAAAGACTCAGAATAGCACATGGCAGGACACAGATCAGGACGTGGTCAAAATCTTCGTACTAGTATTTATATAAAATATATCAGTAGTTTAATTACATGGGAAGAGAGTAGGATATGTCTAACCTACATGGAAGAGTAATTTTAGCACGAAAAAAAAAGATTTCAGGTCATCCGGGGAAGATTTAAAATAAGGTTATTTTCTCGGATCATTATTAAAATATCACGAATTACCACATTTAATTTCAGATTACGAACTTCATTTTTTTGATAGCTAAACTATTACGATTTTTTCAGTTTGATCCTTCCGTACAATTTCGTCGACTTCTCCGTTATTTTTTATTTTTTACATTTATGAAAAGTTCATTATACCCATGCTCTAAATTAAATTCTATTTTACATAAAATAATATATAATAATAAATATAAAAATAATTAAAAAAAGAAGAAAAACATGTGGAGGGGGGCGGCGGCTCTTCGTCGACCTGCATCGTCGAAGAGGAGGGGAGGGGTTTCAGAGCAGGAGTATAATGGACTTTTCACAAATGTGAAAAAAATAACGGAGAAGTCGACGGAATTGGACGGAATGACCAAATTGAAAAAATCGTGATAGTTTAGGTATCCAAAAAATGAAATTTTTTGAGATTATATGTGGTAATTTGCGATAGTTAAAATAAGTGTACCGTGTAAAATATGACTCGGATGCTCACAACTATCATATAATCTAGTCACCAATTTTAATCTGTTTAATATATACAAATAATAGTTGAGATTTCAACTACTAAAAAGTTCAACACTTAATATGATAATTAAATATATAATAATTATATAAAAAAGATGAATGTTGAGCACGTTCATGACAAAGTTACTCCATCAAATTGGAATCTAAACATGTCAACCAAAGAAGGCCTAGTTTAGCCATAGACAAACCCAAGTCAACAAAAAAATTCGAAAACTGGTACTTATATATTTGGGGTCTATTTATTACAAATTTAAAATTAGGAGGCCATTTTTCAGGGTTAAAAGAGAGAGAATTAAAATACTCCAAAATGAGATATATTTTCTTTCCTCAAAAGGGAAAAATGATGTGCTTGATTAAGAGTTCAAGTACCAAAATAACAATTTATTCTGTTATCTTAATCTTCCCAGTATGATTGTTAATTATATAAGAAAAAAATGAACATTTCAGGTACTTTTCCTATTACACACAGTGTTAAACGATTTTACATATATATTTTTATTTTTTTCATATATATTTTTAATAAAAGTATTATTTAATAATATTATTTTATATAATACACTCATGCAAATATTTTTTTAATAATTTATTATAAAATTGTTATTTCATAATGACAACATTTTTTAAGATTCCTCATACCATTTCTGGCGTTGAGGGCTTTAAATGTTTTTGGGTTCATTACCCATTTTCGAGATATTTTGGTTGATCAAAGTCGGCCTATTAATTATAAAAAATTACGGGGATTGTGATTGGAAAAAAAAGATTACTTAAATTATTGAACAGTTTTAACACTAATCAATTTAATTGTTTTATTATTGCCATAATTTTTTATTTTAAACTTATCTTAGTTCTTCAAATTGGAAAGAAACTCAGGTTTAATAAGATTCTATATGTGACGCCATCACACTTCCTCTTTCGTTTCTATATCGTGCGGTCAAACCTTATTAAATTAGTTCTCTCTCTCTATATATATTTATATACACTGTATAATCATAAAAACTTAGTTACAATTTGTAACCATCCGATCTCAAACATGAATTAGTGATCAATGGTTCAAATCTGGGTATTGTGAATTAATTATTCTTTTTATTATTTATCAGCGTCCAAATCTGCACCATTGATAGTGATCCAATGACTGAGATCGAATGATTACAAGTTGTAACAACTTTTTGTGATTACATAATATAAAACCGATTTTGTTATTTGAATTGAAGAAGATGAAAGTATCTGAACCCAATGAAAATGTAGAGGATTCCAATAATAAAATTATTCATGTGTCCACTGTTCTAACTCGATCCATGAATTTGACAAAATACTCGCTTATAGAAAAAAATAAAAGATCTTTCGAATAAGACAATCACAATCAGAAATCAAATAAAGACAAGATCTTTCTTCAATTTTTAGGCCTCCCATATTCATATTCCGATCTATTAACACACGACAGATGAAAAAGCATAACAAAAAGTGACAATATATCATCCCACTCTAAACTCTTTTGAAATCGACGTATTACGCCAACCCAAAATCGGTTCAAATTAACGTTTAGAAATAAACAAGCGTTAATAAACTTTATTAAATAAAATAATTATTTAGAAAGAGACAATATATCATACCACTCTAAACTCTAAATCAGAGAAAATTTATATACTAACGTTCTCTTGGCATAATAAATGCCCTAGCTCGTAATATAGCTCTGCGTTAATTAACATAGGACTTGTATCATAAATATGAAAAAAAAAATTAAATTCTAAATCAAATCCGAAAATTCATCAATCGTTGTAAAAAAGATGAACAAATTTTTTTTTCCAATGCTGGATGAGTTTGATGCAGCAAGTGATTGCGACAAAATGATTTTACAATTTATGACAATGTCAAATGCTGGTTTGGAGTGATCAACTAATTAATACAGACTTTATCAAGAAGAACAAGCATAATTGAACTAAATACGTACATGTCATAAGAGAGTCGAGAAATGCGCGGACAAATTTTCTTGACTTTTTAACAAAAAAAATATTACTACAAAAGGTTCATCAATTTTCTTGATTTTTTTTTTGCCGAAATGTTTTAGGCTTTTAATATTGGTCATTTCCCAAGGACTTTTATCAACTTTTATTAATGATGAATTAGTTCAGTTTCAAAATGACTGGAAACAGTTCATGATGATCTGGTCTTAAAATATTCTTTTTTACAGATCCTCATATCTTATTTCAGAAGAAAAAAAGAACTACAACAAATAGAAAAACGAAAACAATCGACGTCATATATATAATGTACTGGAAATATAATCATACCTAGCTATATATATATATATATATATATATATATATATATATAGCATCAATGCATATGCATATAAGCTGAGCACGTCCCAAATCAATGCGAACCAAGAATACAAAGCTACAACAATGATAATATACAAAAGATAGAAGAAAGGAATCATGGCCGACAAGTTCACTGGCAACAACTCGCAAGAAACGTATCATCATGACCTGGTCGTCTCACCTTCAAAACGAACTCAATTTGTTCTATCTACCACCTCTACATAGCAAAGGCCATTTTTAAAATTTGTTAGTCCATTAACCGCCCTCAATTCTTTTCTTTAACTTACATTGTCGTTCTGCAATCTTCCATCCAGGCACTCGCCATGGCTCTCCTTATGACTCCCTTCTCTGTCTTCCTCCTCTACCTATTTTGCTGTCTCTCTCTCCATGTTTCCTCCTCTCCACACAGACCAAGTTCAGGTAGTTCATGCAGTGTGTCACACATCCGTCTTGTTATCATGTGTTTGATCGAACAGGAATTGGTCATATCCTGATCAAAGTGTGCTTGCAATGCATTAAGTCCGTTACGTTTTGTTCTTGTTCAAATTCAATGAACGAGCATTATATATATGATTATTGACAAGAAGGAATACATATCTAAATTGAAGTGTTTCTCGCAGGCTACGCTATTAACTGCGGGGCGCAGAAGGCGGAGACCGTGGGTGGCATCGAGTGGCTGGCCGACGATGGCTTCACCGGAGTCGGGAACGTCTCCGCTGTGAACGTCGCGGGCATCATGTCGACGCTCTCGACACTCAGGTACTTTCCGGACGCGTCTGCACGCAAGTACTGCTACACGATTCCGGTCGTCAAGGGCGCAAAGTATCTGGTCCGCACGACGTATTACTACGGGGGGTTCGACGGCGGCAGCTCGCCTCCGGTGTTCGATCAGATCATTGATGGGACGAGGTGGGGCACCGTTGATACGTCGGCGAGCTACGCGAACGGCCTCGCGTCCTACTACGAGATCGCCATCTTGGCCAGAGGGAAGACGCTGAGCGTGTGCTTGGCGAGGAACGGAAACACTGTCTCGAGCCCCTTCATATCAGCTCTCGAGGTGCAGCACTTAGACAGCTCCATTTACAACACCACTGACTTCACCAAGTATGCGCTTAGCACCGTCGCTCGTCATCGTTTCGGCTACGATGGCGAGATCACAAGGTAACAACATTATTTCTTTTCCAGCTATCTCTTGCTCTGGGATTAAATTCGTCTGTAAAAGTTTGGAAAGTCCAAATTCGAAATTTTAATCGCTAAATTAGTTGTAACGGCAATTCTTTGATTGCAACAATGTAAAGTTCGTGACCAACATGATGATTTTGAGATGTTTTTGGACATTTGAATGATTAGCTACCCAGACGACGCATTCAACCGGTTCTGGGAGCCGTTCATGGACGTAAACAACCCTGTGGTCGAGAGCCAATCGAACATAAGCGCATCCGAGTTTTGGAACCTCCCGCCGGAAACGGTGTTCCGTCGAGCACTAACAACGAGCCGGGGCAAGAATCTGGTCGTTAGGTGGCCTCCCATGGAGCTACCTGATGCAAGCTACTATCTGGCACTCTACTTTCAGGACAACCGGAGTCCCAGCCCCTTCAGCTGGAGAGTGTTCGATGTCTTGGTGAATGGAGCCACCTTTGCCTCCGGTCTCAACGTCTCCACCGCCGGAATTATGGTCTACGCCACGAATTGGCCGCTGTCCGGGCCGACGCAGATAACACTGACGCCTGCAGAGGGTTCCCCAGTTGGTCCTGTGATCAATGCAGGGGAGCTCCTCATGATACTACCTCTTGCTAGAAGGACACGAACGAGAGACGGTAAAACATGGTTCAAATTTCCG